>CM039508.1:45412088-45974995 GCA_022432975.1 Begonia masoniana
CATGAAAAACCCCGCTCTTTAAAATATTTCAATCCATAAAATAGGTCATGATGCTGTACATGGGAATTCTTAATCATCAGCTACCGAACAGAGCACTAGTCCAACATGGAACCTTACATTTGAACTAATCCGCAACATAAAGGCTAGTCAGTACACATAAGGAACTACTAATCATCGTATGATTTCATACCTAGCTCCTTTGAGTGTAGGTCCCTCATGATCGAGAACCTATACATTCACTTACTTTTTTTTTTTTTTTTTTACTTCTTAGTGAAAAGGAAGAAAAATATAGTGAGGATTATTTTGAAGGAGAGAAAAGAATGAGTCTGAAAGAAAAATGTGTGGTATTTTTGTGCACATTGAGAGTTCCAATAGTGGTGATTGCTCTTAGTGAATATTTTCTAGAATATTCGATATCTAGAAAAATATTGTGAATCTTATTTTTCATAGTGAGATCTTTCTGGACTCGGTCCCTATAGTTTTTTCCAGATTTGGGTTTCCACGTAAAATTCTCGATGTTGGTTTTAGCCATTATTTCTCTTACTTTTTTGTCGTTATAATTTTACGACAGTGAAAAAATATTTCTTGTATTTTTCGGATCGCATCTGTTATCGTTTCTCGTATCCCTTGGTTAGTGATGTAATTGTACTATGTAAGTAAGTTCTGTCTAGGAGACTGGAATTTAAGTGGACTGTTTGTGACCCTCCAGCCTTTCCTGGGAACTTACTTGGAAAGGTAATTCTGTCTGAGGAGATTGCCAAGTGCATTCTTTCTTGGAAATTATCTTGATCAGTACTTTCCACGTTTTACAGCGGTGGTATTATTATATCGTTCCCGCCGAAGTTTCGTTCTTATTTTTCCCAACAAGTGGTATTAGAGAGAGGTTATTATGGCGGGAAAGATTGAAATTGAAAAATTTAACGAAAAAATTTCTCTCTGTGGAAATTAAAAATGAAGGCACTATTGCGAAGAGATGGTTGTGTTATAGTTATCGGTGACAGGCCGACGAACGTTAAAGCCGAGAAATGAAACAAAGCTGATGATGATGCAATGGTCATTTTGCATCTTACTCTAGCAGATGAAATTTTGTCAAGTATCTCAGAAATGGTAACGACAAAAACAAATCTGGGATACACTGACAAAATTATACGAGAAGAAGTTGTACTATAAAAAAATTTCTTGAAAAGAAAGTTATATACCCTTCGAATATCAGAATCTACAACAGTAACAGACCACGTCAATACTCTCAATACATTATTTTCTCAACTTACAGCAATGGAGCACAAAATTGACAAAAATGAAAGGGGTGAACTTTTACTTCAAAGATTGTCAGATTCATATGATCACCTCATCGTAAATTTGCTCAATGGTACTGCAAAAACAACCTTGATGTTCAATGATATTGCAGCCGCCGTTCTTGACAAAGAAATTAGACGAAAAAACAAATAGCAGTATTCTGTGAAGGCTTTATCAGTAACGAGAGGGAGATCAAAGGAACGTGAGGCCTCTAAAGCCAGCACGTCAGGAAGATCAAAGTCGAAAAGTAAAAAGGGTGTCAAGTGCTATCATTGTGGCAAGATGAGCCACATGAAAAAAAATTGCTGGAAATTGAAGAAAGAACAAGACACAGAATGTGCTAAAAGAGAAATGAAGAGTATGACTGCAATTGTCTCTGAGGGTAAAGATGTTATTGTATGCGAAGATGTTGTCAACCTCATGATGAATGAATCATGTTCAGTGTGTGATTCTGGAGCATCTTATCATGTTACTTCAAAAGTTGAGTATTTTTCATCTTACATTAGCAGTGATTTTGACATTGTCAAAATGGGGAACAGTCAAGTTTTCAAAATAATTAGAAAATGAGACAATTGTATCCAGACCAACATAGGATGTGAGTTGGTGCTTAAAGATGTCAGACATGTTCCGAATATTAGACTAAATCTAATATCAATTAGTGCTCTTGATGAGACTGGCTACAAGAGCAATTTTGCTGGCGGTAAATGAAAGCTCAGTAAAGGGTCGCTAATCATAGAGAAATGGATCAAAGAGTCTAGCTTGTATGTGACTCAAGTGACTGTGAAGAAAGCATCAGTAAATGTTGCCCAAGATGACTCGTCTATTGAGTTATGGCACAAACAGCTTGGTCACATGAGCGAGAAAGGACTTCGATTGGTTGGCAAAAGAGATGATTTGTCATATCTCAAATATGAACATCTGTCAAGTTGTGTTCATTGTTTTGCAGGAAAACAACATAGAGTTTCCTTTCAGAAGAATTCTGCATCAAGGAAGTCAGATGTGTTGAAAGTTGTTTACTCAGATGTCTGTGATCTCATGTCAACGAAAACGTTAGGAGGTTCCCAATACATGGTCACATTTATTGATGATCACTCAAGGAAAATTTGAGCCTTTTGCACTCAAGACCAAAGACGAGGTGTTTAAAATTTTCAAACAGTTTCATACTTTTACAGAGCAAGAAATTGGAAAGAAGTTAAAATGCATTCACACTGACAATGGTGGTAAATATATGGGATCATTCGATGAATATTCCAAGATGCACGGAATCAAGCACAAAAGATCCATTCCAAAGACTCCGCAAGAAAATAACGTTACAAAAAGAATAAACAGAACTATCGTGGAGAAGATACGGTGTATGTTATCACATTCAAAACTCCCCAAAACATTCTGGGGAGAAGCAATGAATACTGCAATAAATATCATCAACTTGTCTCCATCAACACCTCTGAGTGGAGAAGTGCCAAACAGACTATGGACAGGAAAAGATGTCTCTTATAAACATCTAAAGGTGTTTGTATGTAGAGCATTCGTCCATATTCCTAAAGACGAGAGGTCCAAGCTAGATAGCAAAGCTAAGGAATGTATATTCCTAGAATACGGAAGTGATGCATTCAGATATAGGTTTTGGGATCCGGTTGACAAGAAAATTGTCAGAAGTCAAAATGTTATCTTCTTTAAATATCAGACCATTGAAGACAAGGAGAAAGATGTCATTAATGAGCATCCAGTAAAAGTTGGTCTGGAGAAATCAACTTTTGACGGGGGAGATGTTGAAAAATCTAGTGACCAAGCAGCTGATGATGTTAGAAATAGAGATTTCTCCTCAATCAGTTGCAGAACCAGATTTAAGAAAGTCAACAAGAGATCGTCGACCATCGAGAAAATAATCTGTGAACGAGTATGTGATGATCACTGACGGCAATGAATCTGAGTGCTATAAGGAAGCTATCGAGCATCAACAAAAGAAGAACTGATTGAATGCGATGCAAGATGAGATGAGATCATTGCATGAGAACCATACTTATGAGTTGGTTCAGCTTCCAAATGGGAGAAAGACACTAAAGAACAAATGGGTATACAAACTCAAAGACGAAAATTCACAACCAAAGTATAAGGCACGACTGGTCATAAAAGACTTTGGACAGAATAAAGGGGTTGACTTTGAGGAAATTTTTTCACCGGTAGTGAAAATGTCATCCATACGAGTGGTACTTGGATTAGTCTCAAGTCTTGGTTTGGAGATCGAGCAACTCGATGTGAAGACTGTCTTCTTGCATGGTGAATTAGAAGAAGAGATTTACATGGAACAGCCAGAAGGGTTCATTGTCAAGAAAAATGAACATCTGGTGTGTAAATTAAAGAAGAGCTTGTATGGATTAAAGCAAGTCTCAGGACAATGGTACAAGAAATTTCATTTCTTTATGGAAAATCAAGGATACAAGAAAACTTCCTCAGACCATCGTGTGTTCGTGAAAAAGTTCACGTATGGTACATTTATAATCCTCCTACTTTATGTCGATGACATGTTGATTGTGGGTCCAGACAGAGAAAAGATTGTTAAGTTAAAGAATGAACTTAACAAGTTTTTTTCCATGCAAGACTTAAGACCGGCAAAACAAATGTTTGATATGAGAATCACTCGTGATAGGAAGAATGAAAAATTATGACTATCACAGGAGAAATATATCAAGAAAGTTCTCAGTCAATTCTATATGGATAAAGCAAAGCCGATCAGCACTCCTCTTGGTAAACAGTTCAAACTTACTTCTGAACGAAGTCCTTCCACTAAAGAAGGAAAAGTATAAATGCCGAGAATTCTATATGTCTCAGCAGTTGGCAGCTTGATGTATGTCATGGTTTGTACGAGACCATTATATTTCACATTCTATTGGAGTAGTTAGCCAATTTCTAACAAATCCAAGCAGATAGCATTGGAATGCGGTGAAGTAGATTCATAGGTATCTTAAAGGTACTTCAGAATTCAATCTGTATTTTGGAAGTGAGAAGCCTTTGTTGGTAGGCTATACTGATGCAGACATGGCTGGAGACATTGACTTCAGAAAATCAACATCATGGTATTTAGTTACTTTTGGAGGGGGAGTTGTGTCATGGCAATCTAAGAGACAAGGTTCAGTTGCATTGTCTACGATAGAAGCTGAGTTTATGGCTACTACAGAAGCCTGTAAAGAAATTTTGTGAATGCAAAAATTTATGACAGAATTGGGTTATAAACAAGATATATATCTTGTATTGCGACAGTTAAAGTACTATTCATTTAAGCAAGAACCCAAGTTTTCATTTGAAGTCAAAGCACATAGATATCAAGTATCATCGGATACGAAATGTGTTAGACAACAAGCAAGTGCATCTTGGGAAGATTCACGCGGATGATAATGGCTCAAACATGATGACAAAGACTTTACAAAGGAATAAGCACGAATTCTGTATAGGCTCAGCTGGATTGGAGATTCCTCATCATAAGTCGGGAGCGGGAGATTTGTGGGATCCCTCCATTATGATTAGGGACCCATCAAATTAAATGTTGAAGAAGAAAAAAAGAGGGAAAGAAGAAAGAACTTCTTTCTTCTTTCAGAGAGCAACTACCTTTAAGGAAGTTGTCTGCAGGCGCACACCTTCTTGTCCCCTTTAAGCCTCTATAAATAGAGGCTTCAAGCAAACACTTCAAGCATCCGAAAAGAAGTGAAATCTTCTATCCAAGAGAGAAGAAGAAAATCACTTCTGAGTGAAGAGGAAGAGAAATATAGTGAAAGTTATTTTGAGGGAGAAAAAAATAAAGAGTCTGAGAGAAAAATAGGTGTGGTGCTTTTGTGCACATTGAGAGTTCTAAGAGTGGTGATTTCTCTCAGTGAATATTTTCTAGAATATTCGATATCTAGAAAAATATTGTAAATCCTATTTTTCATATTTCTCTAGATATTATATCTAGAAAAAATAGGGAAAGAAGAAAGAACTTCTTTCTTCTTTCAGAGAGCAACTACCTTTAAGGAAGTTGTCTGCAGGCGCACACTTCTTGTCCCCTTTAAGCCTCTATAAATAGAGGCTTCAAGCAAACACTTAAGTATCTGAAAAGAAGTGAAATCTTCTATCCAAAAGAGAAGGAGAAAATCACTTCTGAGTGAAGAGGAAGAGAATATAGTGGAACGTTATTTTGAGGGAGAAAAAATAAAGAGTCTGATGAGAAGAAAAATAGGTGTGGTGCTTTTGTGCACATTGAGAGTTCTAAGAGTGGTGATTTCTCTCAGTGAATATTTTCTAGAATATTCGATATCTAGAAAAATATTGTAAATCCTATTTTTCATATTTTCTAGAATATTCGATATCTAGAAAAAAATAGGGAAAGAAGAAAGAACTTCTTTCTTCTTTCAGCGCCCACCTACCTTTAAGGAAGTTGTATGCAGGCGCACACCTTCTTGTCCCCTTTAAGCCTCTATAAATAGAGGCTTCAAGCAAACACTTCAAGTATCTGAAAAGAAGTGAAATCTTCTATCCAAAAGAGAAGGAGAAAATCACTTCTGAGTGAAGAGGAAGAGAAATATAGTGAGGGTTATTTTGAGGGAGAAAAAATAAAGAGTCTGAGAGAAAAATAGGTGTGATGCTTTTGTGCACATTGAGAGTTCTAAGAGTGGTGATTTCTCTCAGTGAATATTTTCTAGAATATTCGATATCTAGAAAAATATTGTAAATCTTATTTTTCATAGTGAGATCTTTCTAGACTCGGTCTCCGTGATTTTTTCACAATTTAAGTTTCCACGAAAAATTCTCGGTGTTGGTTTTAGCTATTATTTCTCGTACTTCTTGGTCGTTATAATTTTTTGACAGTGAAAAAATATTCCTGGTATTTTTCGGATCGCATCTGCTATCGTTTCTCGTACCGCTTGGTTAGTGGTGTAATTGTACTGTGTAAGTAAGTTCTGTCTAGGAGACTGGATTTTAATTGGACCGTTTGTGACCCTCCAGCCTTTCCTGAGAACTTACTTGGAAAGGTAATTCTGTCTGAGGAGATTGCCAAGAGCATTTTTTCCTGAGAATTATCTTGATCAGTACTTTCCACATTTTACAGCGGTGGTATTATTATTATCGTTTCCGTCGAAGTTTCGTTGTTATTTTTCCCAACACAACTGCATCCAACCTTCAATGGAGTCTGATGGGAAGAAGATGGAAGAATATTTATGAATATAATTGCGAAGGACTGAAATAAATATTGTCTTGGTGAAATCGCAGTACCTAGATTTTTATCAATTTGATTTAACCCCATTTTATTTGTTGCAATATTTTATCTTATTTTATTTTAATTATTTTAGTTGTTTATTTTAATTTCAATCCTTGAAAATCATAAAACGTGTGTTCAATTTAGAATTAAGATTAATTATTTCGATTTTTAATTAACAAGTCCTCGTGGGTTCGACACTCTCTTTATCACTGTATTACTTGTTGTGACTCGTACACTTGCGAACTATTTTTCACAACAAGTTTTTGGCGCCGTTGCCGGGGACTTTATTTTTTTAATATCGAATTAATTATTTTTAATTTTATTTTGAATTCTATTTATTTTGTTTATTTATTTATTTTTGTATTATTTTCAGGTGCATGCGTAAAGAAGGAAACGTTAATCTTCTCCCGCTGAATCTTGAGATCGAACGTACGTGTCAACGAAATCGTAAAGAGAGAAGAAAACTTAGTCAACCAGTGCGTGTCATTATGGGAGATCAAGAGGCAGACGTTGTTGAAAACCGAACGTTGCTGGACTATGTTATACCTATGGTATCCGGGATTCACTCAGCTATTCAGAAACCGGCCATTGCTGCGAACTTTGAAATTAAGCCGGGCACATTACACATGATTCAACAATCTCAATTTAGTGGATTACCTTCTGAAGACCCCAAGGATCATATTGCCAATTTTCTAGAAGTTTGCAATACTTTTCGATTTCATAATGTGGGGGATGATGCAGTGAGATTACGCCTATTTCCATTCTCATTACGGGATCATGCGAAGAACTGGCTTAACTCTCTGCCAGCTAATTCTATTAATACTTAGGAAGAGTTATGCCAGAAATTTCTTTCCAAGTTCTTTCCATTCGAGAAGACAGCTAGACTTCGCAATGATATAATTAATTTTACTCAGTTCGATGGGGAGACATCATATGAGGCGTGGGCTCGTTTTAAGGAGATGTTGAGAAAGTGTCTCAACCATGGTCTACCGATGTAGATGCATATTCAGACTTTTTATATGGGATTATCAGCCTCTACTAAGACTCTGGTCAATGCAGCAACAGGTGGTGCTTTAATGAGAAAAACGGAAGAAGCCGCTTATAAATTATTAGAGGAATTAGCACTTAACAATGACCAATGTCCAGTGGAGCGATCAATTATGAAGCACACAACGGATACTCCAGAACTCGAGGCTATGAAAGCTCTAACTCTACAAGTGGCCTCATTAACTAAGTAACTACAAGAATCTCATTGTAGGATCGAGATTGTCTAAGAGGGGGGTGAATTAGACCCTTTTTAATTTTTCTAAAGCTAATCAGCAAGCAAACACAATAATAAAAATAACAGAGAGAGAGAGGAAAAAACAACACAAGAGTTTTTACGTGGTTCGGCCAAACCTTGCCTACATCCATGCTTCAAGGTTCCCTCTTGAAGATCCTTAACCTTCTCCTCAACGAGAATAAACAGATCGGAATTCCGGGCTCCGATCAACTGCCTTTTACAGATCTGGATTGAACTTGACGGGCGTCAATCCCTTGTCTTTTAGGTTTTACAAGTTTGAGTGAATGAGTAAAAACAAACTACAAGCTCTCAAAACGAATTCTCAAGTTTTGGAGTCGAGAGATGTAGATGAACAATACAGAGTATGATTAATCGCAAGTTAGGGCTCAAGAATGAAATTAGCAAAAGTTATGTCTTCGTGCTCTAACCTCGGCTTAAATACTCTGTCTTATTTTTCTTCACAGAATTGAATGCTTCTTTCTTCAAATGGAAATGTTACCGTTGGGAAGCATCCGTACTAAAGCAGATATCCGTTGTGAAAGAAATTGCTGTTCGCCGTCGCCATTAAAGTTCTGGAGTAAATGCTGAAAACGACGTCACTGTAGCTTCGCGGTTATTTTAAATTCTAGCGGAAGCTCACCGGTGGAAGCAGCTTTAAACAATCGGAACGTCATCGGTGGATGCAACTTGAAAAGCCATCGGATGATGCAACACTTCAGATCGCCATCGGCAGATGCATCTTCAAACGCCATCGGCAGATGCAGCTTGAAAACGCCATCGGCAGATGCAGCTTGAAAACGCCTTGAAAACGCCATCGGCAGATGCAGCTTGAAAACGCCATCGGCAGATGCAGCTTGAAAACGCCATCGGCAGATGCAGCTTGAAAACGCCATCGGCAGATGCAGCTTGAAAACGCCATCGGCAGATGCAGCTTGAAAACGCCATCGGCAGATGCAGCTTGAAAACGCCATCGGCAGATGCAGCTTGAAAACGCCATCGGCAGATGCAGCTTGAAAACGCCATCGGCAGATGCAGCTTGAAAACGCCATCGGCAGATGCAGCTTGAAAACGCCATCGGCAGATGCAGCTTGAAAACGCCATCGGCAGATGCAAGCCTTGAACTCCATCGGCAGATGCAGCTTGAAAACGCCATCGGCAGATGCAGCTTGAAAACGCCATCGGCAGATGCAGCTTGAAAACGCCATCGGCAGATGCAGCTTGAAAACGCCATCGGCAGATGCAGCTTGAAAACGCCATCGGCAGATGCAGCTTGAAAACGCCATCGGCAGATGCAAGCCTTGAACTCCATCGGCAGATGCAGCTTGAAAACGCCATCGGCAGATGCAGCTTGAAAACGCCATCGGCAGATGCAGCTTGAAAACGCCATCGGCAGATGCAGCTTGAAAACGCCATCGGCAGATGCAGCTTGAAAACGCCATCGGCAGATGCAGCTTGAAAACGCCATCGGCAGATGCAGCTTGAAAACGCCATCGGCAGATGCAGCTTGAAAACGCCATCGGCAGATGCAGCTTGAAAACGCCATCGGCAGATGCAGCTTGAAAACGCCATCGGCAGATGCAGCTTGAAAACGCCATCGGCAGATGCAGCTTGAAAACGCCATCGGCAGATGCAGCTTGAAAACGCCATCGGCAGATGCAGCTTGAAAACGCCATCGGCAGATGCAGCTTGAAAACGCCATCGGCAGATGCAGCTTGAAAACGCCATCGGCAGATGCAGCTTGAAAACGCCATCGGCAGATGCAGCTTGAAAACGCCATCGGCAGATGCAGCTTGAAAACGCCATCGGCAGAAGCATGCCTTGAACTCCATCGGCAGATGCATGCCTTGAACTCCATCGGCAGATGCATCTTAAAACTTCATCGGTAGAAGCAACTTGAAACTTCATCGGCAGATGCATCTTGACATTCCATCGGCAGATGTAACCTTGAACTCCATCGGCAGATGCAAGCCTTGAACTCCATCGACAGATGCAAGCTTTGAACTCCATCGGCAGATGCAACATGATAAGCTATCGGCAGATACAACTTGGAATGCTATCGGCAGATGTATCTTAACAATTCATCGGCAGATGCATCTTGAAATTTCATCGGCATGTGTGATTCTTTAAACTCCACTGTTTTTGTCGTATGCCTATCGGTGGATGCCATTCTTTTCTTCAACCGGTGGATGTCTTCTTTGTCTTTTAGCTATCGGTTAATGTGAACATTTTATACACTTTCAGTCCTGTACACTTAACCAATATTGTTAGAAAACTAAAATACCCTTTCCAAGGGTATTTCCAAAACGATTAATTTTATATGCAAAACTCATTATTCTCATTTAATAAACATAATCAAATATATTACTCATCATATAAACACATCATCATAAACATATTTAGACTTAAACTCTATTTAAGTCAACACTCATATGGCAACAAGTGTTGGGAAATCAGCGAAAGTTAATTGTCAATGGTGTCGATGGCCGCATTTGAGTGAAAAATGTCAAGAGGGAAATCTTATGACCAAAGAACCCGCAGAGCAAGCTAATTATATGGGTAATTTTAATCGTCAAGGCTATCCCAATTCCAATACTTATAATCCTGGATGGCGGCAACACCCAAATTTTTCATGGAGGAATTCTCAGAACGCTATGCAGCAACCTCAAGCAGCTCAACCCGGTCCATCTCAGCAAGTTTAAAAGAAAAGTGATCTTAAAACAGCTCTCATGCAGTTTATGACCGAGACTCGTACTGTAATGCAAAATCAATCCACCCAAATTCGCAGTCTTGAGAATCAACTGTGTCAATTTACAAGCATTATTAATGGAAGACCTCAGGGCTCACTACCAAGTAACACAGAGGTGAATCCAAAAGACCATTGTAATGTCATCACCACTCGAAAAGGAACAATAATTGAACCAGTGCAGAAAGAGAAAAAGTTGCCGAAAGCTGTTAATGAGGAATCCAATACAGATGAAGTTCAAAAATCATCCCCAGTTCATCAATCACCTCCAGTGCCATTTCCACAAAGATTGAAAAATGTGAAGCTTGATAAACAGTTCTCTCAATTCCTTGAGGTCTTCAAGAAGCTCCACATTAATATTCTGTTTGCCGACGCATTGGAGCAAATGCCTAGTTATGCCAAATTTATGAAAGATATTCTTTCCCACAAGCGCAAAATAGATGAGTGTGGTATTATAGCTCTTACAGAAGAATGCAGTGCAACTATTCAGAGGAAGCTACCGTAAAAATTAAAAGATCCGGGAAGTTTTACTGTACCGTGCGAGATTGGCAATTCTGTATTTACCAGGGCACTATGCAATTTGGGGGCGAGTATTAATTTGATGTCTTTGTCTATATTCCAGAAACTCAATCTAGGCGAACCCAAGCCAGCAGGGGTGACAATATTGATGGCCGATCGTTCTATTAAACACCCAAGAGGAATTATTGAAGATGTGCTTGTCAAAGTAGATAAATTCATATTCCCTGCTGATTTTATTGTGCTCGATATGGAAGAAGATCGAAATGTGTCAATTATTTTGGGTTGACCATTCCTTGCTACGGGTCGTGCCCTTATTGATGTACAAAAAGGTGAATTGAGTTTGAGAGTGTAGGATGAAGAAGTCACATTTAATGTCTTCAAAGCCATGAAGTATCCAGGGGATAGCAGTGATGTTTTTCGTGTTGAAGTTACCGAGACCGTGATAGATGAAGTTGCACTTCAACCAGATGACCCTTTAGAAGCATGTATGTGTGAGCGGAAGTATTTTCTAGAAGAAGACAAGGAATCACTTGGTTATGCGACGTGGATGGATTCTTATGAGCCGAATAGGAGGAAATATTATGAAAATTTGGGAGAAGGCCCATAACGCACATTACTATCTATCGAGCAACCACCAGTGTTAGAGCTAAAGGCACTACCTGCCCATTTAAAATATGCATATTTACAGGCCCCAGCTTCATTGCCCGTGATTATTTCAGCTGATTTATCTAAAGAAGAAGAAGAGAAATTACTCCGAGTTCTCCGAAAATTCAAATCAGCAATTGGTTGGACTTTGGCAGATCTAAAGGGAATAAGTTCATCATTCTGTATGCATAAAATTCTTATGGAGGAAGATCACAAGCCATCAGTGGAACACCAACGACGTCTCAATCCTACCATGAAAGAAGTAGTGCGAAAAGAAATTTTAAAGTGGTTAGATGCCGAGGTGATATATCCAATTTCTGACAGTTCATGGGTTAGCCCCATCCAAGTTGTACCGAAAAAGGGCGGGATGACAGTTGTGCAAAATGAAATTAATGAGCTCATTCCTACTCGCACTATTACTGGCTAGCGCATATGTATGGATTACGGGAAATTAAACAAGGCTACAAGAAAAGATCACTTCCCGCTTCCGTTTATTGATCAGATGCTTAATAGGCTGGCAGGACACGAATTTTATTGTTTTCTTGAATGTTACTCCGGGTACAATTAGATTGCCATAGCTTTTGAAGACCAAGAGAAAACTATATTTACATGCCCTTACGGCACCTTTGCATTTCGACGGATGCCCTTTGGTCTTTGTAACGCTCCGGCCACTTTTCAAAGATGCATGCTAGCAATATTTTCTGACATGGTCGAGCGCATTATTGAAGTATTCATGGATAATTTTTCTGTGTTTGGGTCTTTGTTTGATCATTGTCTGTAGAATCTGAATCTTGTGCTTCAACGTTGTGCCGAGACAAATTTGGTATTAAATTGAGAGAAATGTCATTTCATGGTACAGGAAGGTATTGTATTAGGCCATCGGGTTTCATCAAAAGGTATAGAAGTGGATCGTGCAAACATTGATACAATTGAGAAGCTACTGCCACCTATTTCAGTTAAGGGCGTGAGGAGTTTTTTGGGACACGCCGGATTTTATCATCGATTCATCAAAGATTTTAGTAAGATCACCAAGCCATTATGTAATTTGCTGGAAAAAGGGGTGGAATTCCATTTTGATGACGAGTGTTTAAGTGCATTCAATTTATCGAAAGAGAAGCTCACTTCTGCACCTATTGTTGTAGCACCGGATTGGGATCTTCCATTTGAAATTATAAGCGATGCAAGTGACTTTGCTATTGGAGCAGTTTTGGGGCAGCGCAAAGATAAAATATTTCGCACTATTTATTACGCCAGTCGAGTCCTCAATGACGCTCAGTTGAATTATGCCACAACGGAAAAGGAATTACTTGCAGTAGTCTTTGCCTTCGACAAATTTCGTCCCTATCTTATCGGCAATAAGGTAATAGTCTTCACAGATCATTCAGCTATTAAATACCTTATGGTTAAAAAAGACGCAAAGCCACGCCTTATTCGTTGGGTTTTACTACTCCAAGAGTTCGATCTGGAAATTAGAGATAAAAAGGGCACCGAAAATTTAGTGGCCGATCACTTATCAAGACTTGAACCTCAAGAACACATGACAGAGGACAGAATACCTATAGTTGATACATTTCCAGATGAGCAACTTTTTAGTGTCGACAATACACCATGGTACGCCGACATTGTCAATTTTCTTGCCAGTGGTGTGCTACCTATAGAGCCTTCTGCTCATAAACGAAAGAAATTTTTTGCTGACGTTAAAAGATACTATTGGGATGATCCCTTCCCTTACAAGCATTGTGCGGATCAGGTTATACGGCGGTGTATTCCGGAAGACGAGGTGAAAGATATATTAAAGCACTGTCATTCACTAGAGTGTGGGGGTCATTTTGGTGGCAAGAGAACGGCAACAAAGGTATTACAATGTGGTTTCTTCTGACCTACACTTTTCAAAGATGCTCGCTTATTTGCTATGTCATGTGACCGCTGCCAATGTACTGGTAATATTTCACACCGCGATGAGATGACATTGACTAATATTCTGGAGTTAGAATTATTCGATGTTTAGGGAATCGATTTCATGGGCCCATTTCCCACCTCCTTCAATCATAAATATATTCTCTTAGCAGTCGATTATGTCTCGAAATGGGTGAGGCAGTTGCCACCACTACTAATGATGGTAAGGTGGTGCTCAATTTTCTGCGCAAAAATATTTTTACAAGATTCGGTACTCCTCGGGCTATTATCAGTGATGAAGGTACACATTTTTGTAATAAGCAATTTGAGGCATTATTATTGAAATATGGAGTCAAGCACCGCAAGGCTCTCAGTTATCATCCGCAGTCGAATGGCCAAACCGAAGTTTCAAATAGAGAAATCAAGCAAATTTTAGAAAAGACGGTAAGCTCATCTCGTAAAGATTGGTCTCGAAAGCTAGATGATTCTCTTTGGGCATATCGAACAGCTTTTAAAACACCATTAGGCATGTCACCATACCATTTGGTTTTTGGTAAAGCTTGTTATCTTCCGGTAGAATTAGAGCATTGAGCTTTATGGGCTATTAAAAAGATAAATATGGAGTCACAGACAGCTGGCGAAGCAAGACTATTACAGTTAAACGAGCTTGATGAATTTCGACGAGAAGCTTATGAAAATTCGAGAATTTATAAAGAAAAGACAAAGGCGTGGCATGATAAACACATTGTACTGAAAGAATTTACACCAGGGCAGCATGTATTATTATTTAATTCTTAACTTCGTTTATTTCCCGAAAAACTCAAATCACAATGGTCAGGTCCGTTCACTGTTATTAAAGTATTTCCTCATGGTGCTGTTGAAATTCAAGGTGAGGATCAATCTACATTCAAGGTGAGGATCAATCTACATTCAAGGTCAACGGTCAAAGATTGAAACCATAATGGGGCGGTACATTCGACACTGAAAAATCCGTTCACCTTCTTAATTGATTACGACGCAGCACATCGTTAAGATGATGACGTTAAAACACGCACTCGGTGGGAGGTAACCCATTAGTTATTTATTTTCCTTTATTTATTTTTCTTTATATTTATTTTTATTGTCTTTTGTTTATTATTATTATTTTATTTTTATTTTTGTTTCTTTCTTTATTTTTATTTTCCTTTTACTTCGTTTTATTTGTATTTTCATTTTCTGTGAAAATTTATATTATTAGTATTTGGCTTAAAAAAAAAAAATTGAAGTCGCAAAAAAACAGAAGAGGTGGCGATCGATCGACACAAGTTGGCGATCGATCGGCACCTCTAATTTTTCTTTTATGCCTTGCGAACATTCGCAGTCCTCACACCTCTCTCTCGCTTTTCAAATCCCTAGCCCTGTTCTCCTTTATTTCTCCCTTGCGATCAATCGGCGCACACTCCCTTTATTTTCTCTTGCCGTCTTCCGCGACTCATCCCAACTTCTCTCACGACACAAGGTACACATCTCGGGCTAAGCTTTTTCTCTGTCTAGCACTGGGACATTTCCGAATTCTCGCATGTTATTTTCCCTGCTTTAAGTTTTGGGTATACTTGCACAATTTGTGGCATATGTTCATCTCCTTCATGTTGTGATAACCAATGTGCTAGTGATTTTTATTTATTTTTTCATTCTGAGGATGGTTACGGGACTTGACCGGTTGTGTTTCCACATGTTTTTTTTTCACATGCCCACCAAGTGTTTGTTGAAATGCCTGAGTCAAGTAGAATTCTCATTTTTGCATTCTGGCTTTCCTACTTGATCATCTAATATGCTTACCTGTTCTACGGGTGTGTATGGTGGGTTGGCTGTGTTTCTCTTTTGTATGCAATAACAGGATATATATTTTGTGTGCAATTTCAACATGCCGCCCAAACGATCGAGAGCCACAACTTGTTCCGTCTCATTCAACCCAATCCAACACTCCTTCCTCAGCTCCACAACGGCTAACTATTTTAAGGATTTTATGACTAACGACAAGGCCATTATATGTGAAGTTCAATTCCAGCCCGATAGAACCGATGGAGGCATTTTGGCCATGCTTCGACAGCGAGGGTGGGAGTCCATTGTCGTATTAGGAAGTAATGCGAACGTGAATGCAGTTCGTGAATTTTATGCCAACCTCAAGGCAGCCAACAATGATGGACTTGTAAAAGTACGGAATAAGTTCATAAATTTTTTCAGCAGAAGCTATCAACACTCATCTGGGCCTTGATAATAATGCACCCAATGACTTTCAGACAATGATGGATGTCGGGCCAGACTATGAGTTAATTCTCCGAGAGTTGGGTCACCGGGCCTCTACTTGGATTTATTCTACGCAAGACCGTGCTAAACCACTCCACATCATATCGAGTTGCCTCACTAGGTACGCTCAAGCGTGGTGTAAATTTATTAGGGGCAACTTGATACCCACATCTCAAAAGTCTCAATTGACCAAAGAGCGGGTGGTATTGCTATATTGTATTCTCACGGGGCGTTCCATCAATGTCGGGCAACTTATACATCGCAATATTCTAGCATGCTATAAAGGATCGACCACTAGCGGGCATATCCATCTAGTTCTGATTACACACTTATGTGCCTCTGCCAATGTTCCCATGAACTCAACAGACAAACCCTAGCTGCAACAATCTGTGTATGGCTCATCCAACATATCCAACATCGCCAATTGGCCTTATGGGACCGCCCGAGACAATGGTTTAGGGTTCGATGAACATGATGCCAATGCGGTTATTCCTCCTCAGCCAATGCCGTTGCCTCGCGTACGGCGTTATCCTCAACCTTTATTCTTCACATATGTAAATCCTAAATTGGCACACGAACGAGATGCTCACCGAGAGGCTCGCACAAAACAGCGTTATAAACGCCAGTCATCGGCACCACCCACTCATGGCTCTTCCTCGTCATCCATGCCCCCTCCCTCTTATACCATCGATGATGTGGGACGCATGGTTGCACAACTAGCTATCCAACAAGAACAGCTCAACACGCGGAAAACCCGGATGGAACAGCGGTTGATGGAGCATTCTCAATTTATGGCCCAATATATTCAAGCTTTCAACGTCCACCAAGGGTACTCGACTCAATCTGATCCTCCTTTTCCTACCTATCCCGAGCATCTTTTGCGACCATTTGACTATCCACGCAACGATGAGGATGATGATACGCCGGGCTCAGCTTGAGGTACACTACTCCTTTTCATATTTTTCTTGTATGTTTTGCGTACATTGAGGACAATGTTGATTTTAAGTTTGGGGGTGCTGTTAATTTGACTAAATTATCTGCTGTATTGCTCTACTACATTTCATATGGTAATGCATTTTGAAATCTTGTTGAGGTGCCAATGATGATCTAAACGGAATATATTCATGCTTTAAACTGCTGGAGATATACTAAGTAAAAAAGTGATCTGTTTTAGTTTGCATTGATTAGAGGTTACATAGTTATCTTCAAAAATCTGAACATGTTTTATTCTTGTTTGATTTTATTTGTTCGTGACATATTTGTGTAGTCTACTGAGAGTGAAACCCAAATACTATAAGGGAGTGAATGAGAACAAACACGGTAAGGGAGTGTAACTCCAGTCAAAGGCATTGATAGTGAGGACATTGAGAGGAAAATCCTTCTTAGTTTTGCTCAATACCCTCGAATGCTAATTGAAATTTTTCTGAAATTAAGGGAATGATTTAGGCCGTCTTTGAACCGTTTGAGCTTTCTGAGCCTACCTTGTTGTGTCATTTAATGACACCCATAGTCACCCTTTTGAGCCTATTATTTACAATTCATTTGGCACCTGAATTTAGCCCTTATATATGTTTCTCTTACCTTAATCATTGAGCACGGGGATATTGATCTAAATTAAAGGAAAGTTGCAGGAGCTGGTGAAAATCAAGAGCAACTCCTTTGTCATGTGTTTCTTTTTAGAGCATTAAGTCGTTGTTGTATTTACTTTATTTGTCGATCGTTGTTGTAAAAAAAAAAAAACAGAGAAAAGAAGCAAGTTTGAAAAGTTTAGCTTTTATTCTAGTTTTTATTCTATGTGAGCTTTATGTTGTTTTATAATAGTGACAAAGGAGTTGAATTGGGTGATATTGAATGAATTAAATTTGGGGGTGTCCGAGAAAAAGAAAGTTTCAATGAGTTCAACAAGTGAGTAAGTGAATAGAAAAAAGTTCTAAATGAGTGAAATAAGGAGGAATAAGTGGTGCTCTGGGTATTCGCTAGAATTCATATAATTCCTACCCCTCGACCCGGCCTTTCATTACAAACTTGCAAAGACCTATTGACTTTTGTTTTGATTTATCGATATTTGTTATTAGTTGGATAGTGGGCAAAGCTGGTGAATGATTAGAGTGACTGGAGTGAATTCCCGAGCGAAATGAGAATGCATCCCTTACCTGTAGCTACATTAGTTGAACCGACAATTAGATGAAGATAAGAATGAACGCACACACACACGAAGATTTCTATGTAAGTTATTTTCAATGTGCTACTATGAGTTATTTCATTTGCGAAGTGTTAAACTAGGTGTTTTTAGTATAAATTTTTCAAGCTGAGACGATTTACAAAAAAAAAAAACCTTGATTCAGATTGTTTGACCATTATATTACGTTGAGCATTTTATATTTGATTGAGACTATCTGTAACGGCCCAGACCCCGTTCCTACAGGCACGAATCGTGCAGTTCCCACCGATGGGCTGCTGCCACGTGGGTCCCCGAAGGGCGGTACACGTGTACTCACGATCTTCCCTCTCCCTGAAGAGGGTTTTTACCTTCCCCCCACTCGAACCCAGTACCTCAGGGACAAGTCCCTGGGCTACAAGTGAGGAGTACCACTTGAGCTAGTAAACACGAGGACTTCCCAGTCGGTCACCCAACCTGTTACTACTCTCGCCGAAGCACTATTAACTTCGGAGTTCTAATGGGATCCGGTGCCGTAGTGCTACTAGCTCAAGTGGTACTCCTCACTTGTAGCCCTTGGATCATGTCCTGGAGGTCAATGGTTCGAGTGGGGGGGAAGGCAAAAACTCCCTTTCCAGGGGGGAGAAGACCGTGAGTACAACTTGCCCTGACATGGATGCGGGAGGCCGATCCTAGAGGTGTGGGGGGGGTTGTTACAAAAAAAGGTGCCTTTTTTGTAACGACCTGGACCCCATTCCCGCAGGCCCAAGCCGTGCAGTTCCCACCAATGGGCTGCTACCACGTGGGTCCCCGAAGAGCGGTACACGTGTACTCACGATCTTCTCCCCCCCTGAAGGGAGTTTTTGCCTTCCCCCCACTCGAACCTAGTACCTCAGGGACAAGTCCCTGGGCTACAAGTGAGGTGATACTCTTTTGTAACAACCCCCCCACACCTCGAGGACCAGGCCTAAAGCATCCAGGTAAGGGCAAGTTGTACTCACGGTCTTCTCCCCCCTGGAAAGGGAGTTTTTCCCTTCCCCCCCACTCGAACCCTTGACCTCCAGGACATGATCCAAGGGCTACAAGTGAGGAGTACCACTTGAGCCAGTAGCACTACGGCAACGGATCCCATTAGAACTCCGAAGTTAAGAGTGCTTCGGCGAGAGTAGTACCAGGTTGGGTGACCGACTGGGAAGTCCTCGTGTTTACTAGCTTAAGTAGTACTCCTCACTTGAACCCTAGAGACTTGTCCTTGAGGTACTAGGTTCGAGTGGGGGGAAGGCAAAAACCCTCTTCAGGGGGAGGGAAGATCATGAGTACATGTGTACCGCCCTTCGGGGACCCACGTGGCAGCAGCCCATCGGTGGGAACTGCACAGTACGGCCCTGCGGGAACGGGGTCTGGCCGTTACAAAAAATTAGAACTCCGAAGTTAAGAGTGCTTCGGCGAGAGTAGTACCAGGTTAGGTGACCGACTTGGAAGTCCTCGTGTTTACTAGCTCAAGTGGTACTCCTCACTTGTAGCCCTTGGATCATGTCCTGGAGGTCAATGGTTCGAGTGGGGGGGAAGGCAAAAACTCCCTTTCCAGGGGGGAGAAGACCGTGAGTACAACTTGCCCTGACATGGATGCGGGAGGCCGATCCTAGAGGTGTGGGGGGGGTTGTTACAAAAAAGGTGCCTTTTTTGTAACGACCTGGACCCCATTCCCGCAGGCCCAAGCCGTGCAGTTCCCACCAATGGGCTGCTACCACGTGGGTCCCCGAAGAGCGGTACACGTGTACTCACGATCTTCTCCCCCCCTGAAGGGAGTTTTTGCCTTCCCCCCACTCGAACCCAGTACCTCAGGGACAAGTCCCTGGGCTACAAGTGAGGAGTACCACTTGAGCTAGTAGCACTACGGCAACGGATCCATTAGAACTCCGAAGTTAAGAGTGCTTCGGCGAGAGTAGTACCAGGTTAGGTGACCGACTTGGAAGTCCTCGTGTTTACTAGCTCAAGTGGTACTCCTCACTTGAACCCTAGAGACTTGTCCTTGAGGTACTGGGTTCGAGTGGGGGGGAAGGCAAAAACTCCCTTTCCAGGGGGGAGAAGACCGTGAGTACAACTTGCCCTGACATGGATGCGGGAGGCCGATCCTAGAGGTGTGGGGGGGGTTGTTACAAAAAAGGTGCCTTTTTTGTAACGACCTGGACCCCATTCCCGCAGGCCCAAGCCGTGCAGTTCCCACCAATGGGCTGCTACCACGTGGGTCCCCGAAGAGCGGTACACGTGTACTCACGATTTTCCCTCCTCGTGAAGAGGGTTTTTGCCTTCCCCCCACTCGAACCCAGTACCTCAGGGACAAGTCCCTGGGCTACAAGTGAGGAGTACCACTTGAGCTAGTAGCACTACGGCAACGGATCCATTAGAACTCCGAAGTTAAGAGTGCTTCGGCGAGAGTAGTACCAGGTTAGGTGACCGACTTGGAAGTCCTCGTGTTTACTAGCTCAAGTGGTACTCCTCACTTGAACCCTAGAGACTTGTCCTTGAGGTACTGGGTTCGAGTGGGGGGGAAGGCAAAAACCCTCTTCAGGGGGAGGGAAGATCATGAGTACATGTGTACCGCCCTTCGGGGACCCACGTGGCAGCAGCCCATCGGTGGGAACTGCACAGTACGGCCCTGCGGGAACGGGGTCTGGCCGTTACAAAAAAGGTGCCTTTTTTGTAACGACCTGGACCCCATTCCCGCAGGCCCAAGCCGTGCAGTTCCCACCAATGGGCTGCTACCACGTGGGTCCCCGAAGAGCGGTACACGTGTACTCACGATCTTCTCCCCCCTGGAAAGGGAGTTTTTCCCTTCCCCCCACTCGAACCCAGTACCTCAGGGACAAGTCCCTGGGCTACAAGTGAGGAGTACCACTTGAGCCAGTAGCACTACGGCAACGGATCCCATTAGAACTCCGAAGTTAAGAGTGCTTCGGCGAGAGTAGTACCAGGTTGGGTGACCGACTGGGAAGTCCTCGTGTTTACTAGCTTAAGTAGTACTCCTCACTTGAACCCTAGAGACTTGTCCTTGAGGTACTAGGTTCGAGTGGGGGGGAAGGCAAAAACCCTCTTCAGGGGGAGGGAAGATCATGAGTACATGTGTACCGCCCTTCGGGGACCCACGTGGCAGCAGCCCATCGGTGGGAACTGCACAGTACGGCCCTGCGGGAACGGGGTCTGGGCCGTTACAAAAAAGGTGCCTTTTTTGTAACGGTCTGGACCCCATTCCCGCGGGCCACAGTCGTGCAGTTGCCACCGATGGATTGCTGCCACGTGGGTCGCCGAAGGGCGGTACACGTGTACTCACGATTTTCCCTCCTCGTGAAGAGGGTTTTTGCCTTCCCCCCCACTCGAACCCAGTACCTCAGGGACAAGTCCCTGGGCTACAAGTGAGGAGTACCACTTGAGCTAGTAGCACTACGGCACCGGATCCCATCAGAACTCCAAAGTTAAGAGTGCTTCGGTGAGAGTAGTACCAGGTTAGGTGACCGACTTGGAAGTCCTCGTGTTTACTAGCTCAAGTGGTACTCCTCACTTGTAGCCCAGGGACTTGTCCTTGAGGTACTGGGTTCGAGTGGGGGGGAAGGCAAAAACCCTCTTCAGGGGAGGGAAGATCGTGAATACACGTGTACCGCCCTTCGGGGACCCACGTGGCAGCAGCCCATAGGTGGGAACTGCACGACTTGGGCCTGCGGGAACGGGGTCCAAGCCGTTACAAAAAATTAGAACTCCGAAGTTGATAAGTGTGTATTTTACACACTTTATTGTACTCTTTAATACTTGAATTGATGAGTTTTACTCAAAGTATATAAAAATTCTGATGTATTTGGTGAGTGTGTAGAAAAATTGGAGAATTACAGGTTTCGGTGAAATCATTCTAGAAGAAAAGCGAGCAATTGTCGATCGATCGGATATTTTAATTGTTTTAATCTCAACCGTTGATCAATCGGCTATTTTAATTAATGGAGGTGTTTAAATCTGGACCGTTGAAACTTGTTTTAATCTTAGCCGTCGAAGATGATTGTGGGCTGGGCTTCAAATTAATTGATAAATAGGTTATATGTTAACCTAAGAGCATTCATTGACGAGAGCCCCAGAGAACGAAGAGGAGGCAAAGGAGACGGAAACCGGAACGAAGCGAGAGCTTCGAGAATTATTTTCAGCATAGTTTTTCTTTCCCTTTTTCTTCTGAACTATGAACTTCTTTAATTTTAGTTTTATTTTCTTTTTCTCATTCATGAACTAAATTTATTTTCTAGGGTTATGATGTAACTGAAACTTGACTGTTTAATATTTCTAATTTAGTTTTTATTTTCCTTTTTCCGATATCGTGTTGAGTATGCTTGTCTGTTCTTCATACTTAATTTTGCCTGATCACCAAAGTTAAGATTTTTAGGGTTGTTTCAAAAGACGGAAGTTGCGAAATAACTGGGCATTGATGAGTTTACCATGAACTGATTCTAGACTAGGGATAGCTAGGACTTTTATGTAGTTTTATGATTTTCTGCACTTAATGTATTCAATTGATTTGAGTTTGAGACCGGGAGGTGATAACCTGTTAGTTGAATAATATTATTATATCTTGGGAGAGAATAATAATTAAAATAGAAAAATCACTATCAACACGTAGGATTAAAAAATATTAACTAAATTAGGGATATTAAATAGGAAAGTGGATGTGAAATCAGAATCCCTAGATTCTTTCTTGATATTTACCAAATCTTTAATTATTTTCCTGCCATTTATTTTAGTTTCTTAATTTGTTTACTAAATTACTCTAGTTATTTAATTGTTTAATTTAAAATCAAATAAAAATCAAATCTTTTTAATAGAAATTAAAGTGTTTTAGTCCAATTAATTTAAAATTGGCTTAATTTAATATTTTAGTAAAACTATTCCTCGTGGGTTCGACTCTTACTTAAAACTATATTACTTGTGCGACACGTACACTTGCGTATCACGATTTTTCGCAACAAGTTTTTGGCGCCGTTGCCGGGGAATTATTTTTATTAATATTTAATTAAGTTATTTTTGTTTGAATTTGGACGGTTTAATTAATTCGTTGTATTTGCTATTGCAGGTGCATGCGAAAATTTGGTACTGCCAACCTGTTACCTATCGACCCTGAAATTGAATGAACCTGCCGAATAAATCGTAGGGAAACAAGGTAGACAACGATGGCGGATGAGCAAAACGCAAATCTACAACAGATGATCGAAGTGGCCGAAGTCGGGAGACGGACATTGCTCGATTATGTCATGCCATCTATGGACGGGGTTCAATCAGCAATTCGAAAACCTGCGATCACGTGCAACAATTTTGAAATAAAGCCGGGAACCATACAAATGATTCAGCAGTATCAATTCTGTGGTCTGCCTAACGAGGATCCAAAAGATCATATTGCAAGCTTCGTTGAGGTCTGTGACACGTTTAAATATCATAATGTTTCTGATGATGCTGTTAGACTTAGGTTGTTCCCCTTTACACTAAGAGATCGCGCTAAGAACTGGTTAAATTCCTTACCCCCGGATTCAATTACAACGTGGAATGAATTAGTTCAAAGATTCCTATCTAAATTCTTTCCCTTTGAAAAAATGGCAAAACTCCGTAACGAAATTAACAACATTAATCAATTCGATGGCGAGACGGTCTACGAAGCATGGGGCCGATTCAAGGAACTTTTACAAAAATGCCCTCAACATGGTCTACCACAATGGATGCAAATACAGACTTTCTTCATCGGTCTATCACCTTCTACACGGACTCTTGTCAACTCTGCAGCTGGTGGATCAATACTTCAAAAGACAAAAGTGGAGGTATTCAACCTATTAGAGGAGTTATCCCTTACTAATGATCAGTGCCCGGTTGAACGTCAGATTTTGAGGAAGCAGTCAAATACCCCAGAAATGGAAGCAATAAAAGCATTGACTACACAAATTGCATCCCTCACTCGGCACATCCAAGGTAATCAAGCTCCAGTTAATGAAATTCATTCCCCGATCATACAATGTCAATGGTGCCAAGGACCACATGCTAGTGAAAACTGTCAGCAAGGTAACCAAATGGCTAGTAGTTCATCTGAACAGGCCCAATACGTGAGAAATTATAATAGACCGACGATTCAAAATTCAGGCAATTACTATAATGGGGGCGCAACAACCACCCAAACTTCTCATGGAAAAATCCGAACAACGCCATACAGATGCCACAAGTTAATCAACCGGAACCTCAGTTTCCTGAAAGAAAATCTAATCTGGAGGATTTAATTGCCAAAATGGGGGAGCACACAAACCAATTTATGGCTGAAACAAGAACCACCTTGCAGAATCAATCGGCCCAAATTCGAAGTCTTGAGAATCAGCTTGACCAATTTGCTAGTATCATTTATGGAAGATCTCAAGGCACTTTACCGAGTTCTACAGAAATAAATCCGAAAGAGCATTGTAATGCAATTACTACTCGACTGGGAACTGTGATTGAACCGGAGCACAAAGAGCCAAGTGTACATAGAGTGGATAATGGGAGTTCAAGTGAAACTGAAGCTCAAAAGTCTATATCATCTCATCATTCGCCAATACAAACAATTCCACCTCAAGTGCCGTTTCCACAGAGACAGAAGAATGTGAAGCTTGATCACCAATTTTCCAAGTTCCTTGATATCTTCAAAAAGCTCCACATCAACATTCCATTCGCAGAGGCCCTCGAGCAAATGCCTAAATATGCAAAGTTTCTTAAAGATATTTTATCTCACAAACGAAAGATTGATGAATATGGCACGATCGCCTTGAATGAGGAATGCAGTGCCATTGTTCAACGTAAACTTCCACAAAAACTGAAAGATCCAGGGAGTTTCACCATACCATGTGAAATTGGACTGTCAATTTTTGAACGGGCATTATGTGATTTGGGAGCTAGTGTAAATTTAATGCCACTATCTATTTTTCAAAAGCTGGGTCTTGGTGAAGCGAAGTCCACGAATGTAATTTTACAGATGGCTGATCGGTCTATAAAGCATCCGTATGGAGTGATTGAAGATGTCCTTGTTAAAGTCGACAAGTTTATTTTCCCCGCTGATTTCTTGATTCTTGATATGGAGGAAGATCGTGGCATCCCTATAATATTAGGTCGACCATTCTTAGCCACAGGGGGTGCTGTAATTGATCTAAGAAAGGGAGAGCTTAAATTCCACATACAAGATGAAGATGTCACATTCAAGGTATATAAATCACTGGAGTACCCAATAGAGGCTTCACGTCAACCAAACAATTTTCTTGAGCCTAATGGGAAGCAGTATGTTGAAAGTTTGGGGGAGTCGCCATTACGGGTCCTACCACATATAAAGAAACCACCCGACTACAACAAGCTTTTGGCGAATGATAAGTTCGCAAATGGGCAACGATTGACACCATATTGGGACGATACATTTCAAAATACAAAGTCCATCATAAATTTCGACCCAACATGAAAACGTATGATGTCGGGCTGTCGACCATAAATACAAGCGCTTGGTGGGAGGCAACCCACCCAAGTATCCTTTTTAGTTCGTTATTTCAATTTTTGTTTTCATTAATCTTGTTTATTTTTATTTTTATTTTATTTCATTTCATTATTATTATTATTATTATAAAAAAAAAAAAAAAAGAGAAAGAGAAAGAGAAAGCTTCCTGATAGATGGCTCATTCGAACGAAGCTCCACAACGCTGACGACTAACCCGAGACGTTATGAGGTACGCTACTTTTACCCTATTTTTTACATTGAGGACAATGTCTATATTAAGTTTGGGGGGATTTTTATTTGGAAATTATTATTATTATTTTTTTTAGTTTTTAATTAAATTTATAAACATGTTTAGATTAGTAAGTCTGCTTAATATTTTGAATTCTATGGTATGATTATTTATTTCATTTGTTTAATGTGTCGATAACTGCACCTTTGATCAATGCCTGTTTCAACTTCTGAATAGATTCTGAGATAGTATGATTTGTGATAGTAGCATTGATTGGAGCTTAGGAAGTTAGACTTGTTTGTGTGGACATGTTCATTCTTGTTTAAAGTTAGCTGATAATGATATAAATTGTTGTCTTGAGATCGAGAGCCTAAACACAGTAAGGGAGTGCTTGAGTGTAAACACTGAAAGGGAGTGAGCTCCATTTAAATTTAGTGAGTGATTAGTGAGAATTAAATTATTCTTGGTTTTGCCCTGCATTCATGAATACAAATTGTGATTTTTGCAGAATTAAGAGAATGACTTAGGCCATTTTTGAATCGTTTGAGCTTTTATTGACATACCTCATTTGTGTCATTTAAATGGCACCCTTAGTCTCCTATTTGAACCTTTATTTACCACTATTTTGTCAACCCTAATTTAGCCTACCCTGAAATTATTTTGACTATCCTGTTTATTGAGCGCAGGGTTGTGGGTACATATTATGGGGAGAGTTGGAGAAAGTAGTGGGAAGAATCAGAGCTAATTCTTTTGTCAATTGTCTAAGTTGTTAGAATTTTGAGATTTTATTTATTCTTCTTTCATGTTCTTCAGTGATTAAAGTTGTGAAAAAAAAAATCAAAAATAAAAAAATAAAAAAAAAAGTTATTGGAAAGTTGAATTGTTCAGTAGTAGAACAATTTTTTATATGCTATTTAATTTGTTGTTATTGTTATTTGTATTTTTTGTTTGTTAGTAAAGACATTGACAAAGGAGTTGATTTTGAAAAATAGAGAGTGAGACAAGTTTGGGGGGATTATTGAGTTAACTGATTAGAAAAGAGTTCAAGTGAGTGTAAGGAGTGAGGGTGGCATAAGGATGGATTGTGCTCTAGAGTTTCGCTTGAATCCAAAAATTTCATACCTTATAAACCCGGCCTTACATTACAAGCTTAATTAAAAACCTATCGACTTTTATTCTGTTTACTCATATTTATTATTAGTGAATAATGGGCAAGATTGATGAACAATAAGAGTGGATGGAGTGACCCTGAGAGATATTTTTGATTTCCCTTCTCATAAGACACAATTATAGATCTATCAGTTAAACGAGAATGAGTTTGAGCATGTACACACACAAAAATTTCTGATTAAGTTTCTCTCAATGTGATATCATGAGTTGTGTTATTGAAAGTGTTTATTTAGATGGTTTATTTGCATGCAAATATCAAGCTGAGACGAAATACTGTGAACTATGATTTACATAATTTTACCATGGAAATTTTAAATATTTTGCAGACTTTAAATTTTAGAAATTCTTGGATAAACTTTGCTAGATTTCTATGCTTATTTTTGTTCGCTTGAAGACAAGCTTTCATTCAAGTTTGGGGGTGTGATAAGTGTGTATTTTACACACTTTATTGTACTCTTTAATACTTGAATTGATGAGTTTTACTCAAAGTATATAAAAATTCTGATGTATTTGGTGAGTGTGTAGAAAAATTGGAGAATTACAGGTTTCGGTGAAATCATTCTAGAAGAAAAGCGAGCAATTGTCGATCGATCGGATATTTTAATTGTTTTAATCTCAACCGTTGATCAATCGGCTATTTTAATTAATGGAGGTGTTTAAATCTGGACCGTTGAAACTTGTTTTAATCTTAGCCGTCGAAGATGATTGTGGGCTGGGCTTCAAATTAATTGATAAATAGGTTATATGTTAACCTAAGAGCATTCATTGACGAGAGCCCCAGAGAACGAAGAGGAGGCAAAGGAGACGGAAACCGGAACGAAGCGAGAGCTTCGAGAATTATTTTCAGCATAGTTTTTCTTTCCCTTTTTCTTCTGAACTATGAACTTCTTTAATTTTAGTTTTATTTTCTTTTTCTCATTCATGAACTAAATTTATTTTCTAAGGTTATGATGTAACTGAAACTTGACTGTTTAATATTTCTAATTTAGTTTTTATTTTCCTTTTTCCGATATCGTGTTGAGTATGCTTGTCTGTTCTTCATACTTAATTTTGCTTGATCACCAAAGTTAAGATTTTTAGGGTTGTTTCAAAAGACGGAAGTTGCGAAATAACTGGGCATTGATGAGTTTACCATGAACTGATTCTAGACTAGGGATAGCTAGGACTTTTATGTAGTTTTATGATTTTCTGCACTTAATGTATTCAATTGATTTGAGTTTGAGACCGGGAGGTGATAACCTGTTAGTTGAATAATATTATTATATCTTGGGAGAGAATAATAATTAAAATAGAAAAATCACTATCAACACGTAGGATTAAGAAATATTAACTAAATTAGGGATATTAAATAGGAAAGTGGATGTGAAATCAGAATCCCTAGATTCTTTCTTGATATTTACCAAATCTTTAATTATTTTCCTGCCATTTATTTTAGTTTCTTAATTTGTTTACTAAATTACTCTAGTTATTTAATTGTTTAATTTAAAATCAAATAAAAATCAAATCTTTTTAATAGAAATTAAAGTGTTTTAGTCCAATTAATTTAAAATTGGCTTAATTTAATATTTTAGTAAAACTATTCCTCGTGGGTTCGACTCTTACTTAAAACTATATTACTTGTGCGACACGTACACTTGCGTATCACGTAAGAGTACTTCGGCGAGAGTAGTACCAGGTTGGGTTACCGACTGGGAAGTCCTCTTGTGTACTAACTCAAGTGGTACTCCTCACTTGTAGCCCTTGGATCATGTCCTGGAGGTCAAGGGTTCGAGTAGGGGGGAAGACAAAAACTCCCTTTCCAGGGGGGAGAAGACCGTGAGTACAACTTGCCCTGACCTGGATGCGGGAGGCCGGTCCTAGAGGTGTGGGAAGTCCTCGTCTTTACTAGCTCAAGTGGTACTCCTCACTTGTAGCCCAAGGACTTGTCCCTGTGGTACTGGGTTCTAGTGGGGGGAAGGCAAAAACCTTCTTTAGGGGGAGGGAAGGTCGTGAGTACACGTGTACCGCCCTTCGAGGATCCACGTGGCAGCAGCCCATCAGTGGGAACTGCATGGTTCGGGCCTGCGAGAACGGGGTCTGGGCCGTTACAAAAAAGGCCACCCTTCGGGGACCCCCTTCGGGGACCCACGTGGCAGCAGCCCATTGGTGGGAACTGCACGGTTCGGGCCTGCGGGAAAGGGGTCTGGGCCGTTACAAAAAAAGCGCCTTTTTTGTAACGGCCCAGACCCCGTTCCAGCAGGCCCGAACCGTGCAGTTCGCACCAATGGGCTGCTGCCACGTGGGTCCCCGAAGGGCGGTACACGTGTACTCACGATCTTCCCTCCCCCTGAAAAGGGTTTTTGCCTTCCTCCCCACTCGAACCCAGTACCTCAGGGACAAGTCCCTGGGCTACAAGTGAAGAGTACCACTTGAGCTAGTAAACACGAGGACTTCCCAGTCGGTCACCCAACCTGGTACTACTCTCGCCGAAGCACTCTTAACTTCGGAGTTCTAATGGGATCCGGTGACGTAGTGCTACTAGCCCAAGTGGTACTCCTCACTTGTATCCCAGGGACTTGTCCCTGAGGTACTGGGTTCGAGTGGGGGGGAAGGCAAAAACCCTCTTCAGGGAGAGGGAAGGTCGTGAGTACACGTGTACCGCCCTTCGGGGACCCACGTGGCAGTAGCCCATCGGTGGGAACTGTACGGTTCGGGCCTGCGGGAACGGGGTCTGGGCCGTTACACTATCTCTTTGTTTTAACTGAACTGCATTTTTGTTCGCTTGAGGACAAGCTTTCATTCAAGTTTGGGGGTGTGATAAGTGTGTATTTTACACACTTATTTATACTTTTTACACTTGATTTGATAAGTTTATCTCAATTGTTTGAAAGAATTTGATGTATTTTGTGTAAGTGTGCAGAAATTTTATTTAAAATAGGGAGATTGAAAGTAAAAAGTTGAAGAGGAAAAAGATAGGCGAAGGAAGAAAAGAAAGACAAAAGAGAGGCAAAAATTTAGTTGGCGAAATTATACAGAAAAGGTGCTGATCGATCGCTCATTCCTGCGATCGATGGGCTGAAAAGGAGAAAAATTGATGCAAAGAAGAGGCGATCGATCGCCACATTGCAAGCGAACGATCGGCTGGAGGAAAACACGGAAACAAGAGGCGATCGATCGGCTACAAATTTGGAAAGTGAATCCTTCTAATCCGAGCCGTTAATCTAAGGAAAGAAAAAAATCTCAACCATGGATCCAATCTAAACCTAAAGCAGAGGCATTCGGATTATTCATTCTAAATTCAGCAATTTTGGCAAGCAGCAAGAGCGCGGCAGAGAGCAGCAATTCGGCGATTCTTTCAAGCAGTTTTCGGAGAAAATAGTTTTATTTCTCTTATTCTCTTCTACGGTTCAATTATGCAAATACTTTATTAATGTTATTTATTTTTCTTTTAGCATGAACTAAGTTTTTATACTAGGGCTACGATGTAGCCAGACGATATTTATTTTCTGTTTCTTCGTTTAATTATATTCTATACGTATTTCTTCCAATATTGTTGATGCATTTAATTTCTGTTCTTAAAGCTTGTAAATTTCTGGCCAATCTTTACTTGATTTTTGAGATGTTTTGAGACTGAGAGGTGATAAATATCCGAGTACTAAAATTAATGTCATGAATATACGTAGGCTAGAGATAGTTACGGTATTGATGTGATCATTGTGATTTCTTGATTTATTTGTATTTGATTACTGTAGGATTTGAAACTGAGAAGTGATAACCCATTAGTCAAATAACCTATGCAATGCTCGAGAGAGATTGTAATAGAATTTAGTAAAATCGATCATCAACATAGGAAGAATATTTATGAATATAATTGCGAAGGACTGAAATAAATATTGTCTTGGTGAAATCGTAGTACCTAGGTTTTTATCAATTTGATTTAACCCCATTTTATTTGTTGCAATATTTTATCTTAGTTTATTTTAATTATTTTAGTTATTTATTTTAATTTCAATCCTTGAAAATCATAAAGCGTGTGTTCAATTTAGAATTAAGATTAATTATTTTGATTTTTAATTAACAAGTCCTCGTGGGTTCGACACTCTCTTTATCACTGTATTACTTGTTGCGACTCGTACACTTGCGAACTATTTTTCACAACAAAATCCAAGACCGTCAACATTTTTAAGCGTCCAACTTCAATAGGTAAATCTCCACTGAATTTATTTTGAGATAAATTCAATCGTACTCCTAGTTTGGATAGAGAGAAAACTTCTTTAGGAATGCTACCACTCAACAAGTTACCTCCCACGGAAAACAGCGACAGCTCTTGACAATTTCCAATGCTTTCCGGCATTGCACCGTGGAATCTATTTTTCTGCAATTCAAGTGTATTCAGGCGTGTTAAGTTTCCTATGGTTGCAGGAATTTCACCTGAAAGTGCATTTCCCCAAAGAGTCAACCATCCTAGGTTTAAAAGCTTGCCAATGTCGACAGGCAAGTTTCCACTAAAGTTATTTGTTTCAAACCCTAATGAGTTCAAGCCCACAAGATTGCCTACCCCAGATGGTATTTCCCCGTACAACTGATTTCTTCCAAACGACAAGAACCGAAGATGAGTCGACAGGTTTGCGAAGGAACCGGGGAGAACTCCTTTGAAGGAGTTGTCGGCGAAAGTTAGCATAGAGAGCTGGCTACAGTTTGCCAACGAGCTAAGAAAACTCAATTCATCCAAATCCCCACTTCCGAAATCATTAAGCTGGAAAGTAAGAACTGATAAATTCTTCATGCCGCCAAAATTAACTCTCACCTTGCCGGAGAAGTTGTTTATATCTAATAGAACATACTTGAGGCTGTTGAAATTATAAACTTGACTTTTTGAAGAAGCTTGTAGAAGCCTATAGAAGCCTGTAGAAGCTTGGAGAAGCTATTAGAAGCTTGTAGAATCTTATAGAAGTTTATAGAAGTGTGTAGAAGCTTGTAGAAGCTTATAGAAAGGTCTAGTGTAATATGTTCTAGAGAAGTCTTCTCTAGATCTTTCTAGAGAGTCAATTATGACCATTAGATTAGAGTTGAAGTTGCTTAATCCTACCCATTGGTTGAGGAGGTGTCACTAGTATAAATAGGGGTGATGTTTGTGAGTTTGTGTGTAGAAAAGAGGAAACAAAAGTGAGAAATAAAGAAGTAGTCTTTCCTTTCAAAATATTCTCCAACAAAGTGATATCAGAGCGCTAGAAGATCTTTTGTAGAAAGATGGCACTGTGCTATTGGCTTACAAGGATAATAAAAAGGAAGAAGATGATAGATGGTACTTGGACACTGGTGCTAGCAATCATATGTGCGGAAAAAGAAGCATGTTCGTGGAGCTTGACGAATCTGTAGGTGGTAATGTGACTTTTGGAGATGAATTCAAAGTGGTAGTACATGGTAAAGGTAAAATTCTCATCCACTTAAAGAATGGAGAACGCACATTCATATCAAATGTCTATTATGTGCCGAACATGAAGAGCAATATCCTTAGTTTGGGTCAACTCTTAGAGAAAGGTTATGATATTCACTTGAGAGATAATAACCTTTCTATAAGAGATAAAGCTAACAACTTGATCGCAAAGGTGCCGATGTCAAAGAATCGAATGTTTGTGCTCAACATTCAAAATGAAGCTGCTAAATGTCTCAAGGCGTGTTACAAAGATGCATCTTGGCTATGGCATCTTCGATTTGGGCATCTTTACTTTGGAGGACTAGAATTGTTGTCCAAGAAGGAGATGGTGAGAGGACTACCTTGCATTCGTCATCCTGATCAAGTGTGTGAAGGATGTCTACTTGGGAAGCAATTCAGGAAAAGCTTTCCAAAAGAATCAAACTCAAGAGCTAAGAAGCCGCTAGAACTCATACATACAGATGTGTGTGGTCCAATCAAGCCAAGCTCACTCGGTAAGAATAACTATTTTCTTCTCTTCATCGATGATTTTTCAAGAAAAACATGGGTATATTTCTTGAAGCAAAAATCTGAGGTCTTTGAAGTCTTCATGAAATTCAAAGCTGCCGTCGAGAAAGAGAGTGGCCTACAGATCAAAGCTATAAGGTCTGATCGAGGAGGAGAGTTCACCTCAATAGAATTTCAAGAGTTCTGTGAGACTCATGGGATACGACGACCATTGACAGTCCCAAGATCTCCTCAACAAAATGGACTGGCAGAAAGGAAGAATCGAACTGTGACGACCCCGACCCCACGTCGGTGCCGCCACGACCTGTGTCGTGCGTGCATACCTACATACATACGTGTTACCCTCGCCCGTTCTCAACTAACTTTTTTTTTTCTTTTCTTTTATCCTTTCCATTTCCTTTTCATTCATTCATTTTCCTTCACTTACTTTCGTTCGTTCGTTGGAGAACGAACTCAGGCATATAATCCACATCAATCGACATTTTGGCTCTCACTTAAAACATACCCAAAATGACTCGTCTAGAGTCGGGAATCATCAAAAGAGGCTTTAACAAGTTGGGCATAAAGTTCGTCAACGTTTAATTCACTAAATGAGATTAAAATCATTTTTCGGAAATTTGTCGACTCGGTTTTCGGGTCCTTAAAATCCTCTAAAATACTTGGGGATTGCTCGTAAAATATGTTTAAAAAGTATCATAAAAGGTCGTGTTAAAACGTGTTTTGAAAAGTCAAAATTTAAAAAAATCCATGTTGGAGTCAAGTGGGACGCGCTGGGCGCCGCGCGCGCGCCCGGCAGCACGCTCAGCAGCGCGCCAAGCACGCGCCGTGCGCGCTGCGCGCCCCATGCGTGCCCGGCCGCGATCGATCGCGCCCGAGCCCGATCGATCGGGCACGCTCGAGTGTTCTTCGTCCAAAAACACCCCGACCGCGACCGATCGCGCCCTGGGCCCTATCGATCGGTCCGGCTCGGGTTTTTCTCGACCAAAAACACCTAAAAACACTCATTTTGACCCTTTTTAATTTTCCCCATATTTCTTCATATTTTCCCAAACCAAATACCTCCAAATCACTTGAAAATTTACCCACACATTCCCGACACCCTCAACTCTACCTTCCGTAAAAATCTTTAAAAACCGACTTAAAACGGAGCCCAAAACGTATCCGAACACATATCTAAAATTCACGAAAACCAACCGCGTGGATCACTCTAAAACCGAACATTCCACCTAACATCATCCAAACCCAACACCAAACATCAATTCTAACTTAAATCCTCAAACTACTTTCAAAACGTCAAAACTCATCCAATTTACAACCTTCATTTCTATTTCACCCAAAAATCATTCTAAACATCAAAATCATTCTATTTCATCAACATTCACTATACGTAGCGGAAACTAATCAAAATAGTCAAAATACGTCAAAATATATCAAATTGCCCATCATCCAGATACCAAGCATCCTAATAAGTTTTTCTATATATTTCATTCTATTCTATCACCCATCAACCCGTGTAAACCCAAAACACTTAACCTATGCTCCCACGGGTCGTATACGCGTCGACTACGCCATCCACTCCCGAGCATCCTCCTTCAAGCTGCAGGTCCGTCAGGCAAAGGGACATCGTCCTCACCTTGCTCGTAGTCACCTACACCACAAAGACACCTATGAGATAAAAATCTCAGCAAGTTCTACGTAAATGTATATGCATGATCATATATGCAATGAAAACCGTCCATGTCATTTCATTTATCAATACGTGTCAGTCTATGGTTATCGGAAACGCTCGACAGATGGATAGGGCGCATCAAGCGGTTAGACAGCCCACACCATCTGAAAGGAGGAAAACCCGCTCACCACGGAATGCCAGGTCTGAACCTCATCCCAGATAACCCCATGTCATGGTTGTTTACTGTGATATTTTACTTACCTTTACATGCATTTCCTTTTTCATAAAAACGATGCGAAATCCATTTTCATGCCATTTTAATAAACGTGATGCATGAGCAATTCAATGAATAATAAAGCATACGTGACGAACATACCATCCAAACCGTACAATCACTCTCAAAACATCACAATACTTAACCTATAAAATAACTAAATCCTAACTACCCAACCAAAGCAATTAAACAAACAATGCACCAAACAATCCTCAACGCAAATTCCAACTTAGGGTGTAGGCCAATCGGCCACAGTAGATCACGAGAACTTACCTCTCGTCCCTTGCACACCGAGCTCCTCGTTCCGAACTTGATCACCTAAATCAATCCATAACGTCCTTTGTTAAAATTGAGCTTAAACGTAAAGTTTCAGAAATTTACGAAACTCCTAACTAAAGGAAATTTCCTAAAACTCTAATAAATCTCTCTCGGACATTTCATCGAGCAACTTATGCTCACAATTAACATTCCTCCATCAATGGAGGTTTCCAAGCTCTAATTTCCGATTTTTGTACAAAACGCTAAACACACCTATTACTTTGCCCCATAACGCTAATTAATCATCAACACGGCAATATCTAACATTTTCTAACAAAACCCGGCTATTTCTATGAAATTCCTACGAAACCATAAACGTTCAATCTTCTAAAAATCGAGAACTAACGCCGGAAAACCATAGATTCTTACCTATAATCATGAGGGGAAGAGAAAATGTGAAGAATGTTTGATGATCAATCTTCTAAAAATCGAGAACTAAAGCCGGAAAACCATAGATTCTTACCTAGAATCACGAGGGGAAGAGAAAATGTGAAGAATGTTTGATGATCAGAGAGGAGAAATCGTTGGAAAGGAGGATTCGCCGTGGAGGGCTTGACGTCGCCAGAGAGAGGGAGAAGAAATCCCTCAAGAAAATGCTAAGTGTGAGAGAAATGAGGGTTTTTGTGTTTTAATCCATTTTGGCTCGTCAAAAGACGAATTCATCCCTCGGTTTAAATCTCTCGTTTGTCCTATTAATCGGCTATCGGTTCGATTTCTCCAAAATTTTCTTATTTCTCCAATAATTCCAATTTATTCCTAGGGCTCTAATAAAACTTCCCGTTCGTCAAACGAATTTATTTTGCTATTTCTACGAATTAAATCACTATAGGGTCAAAACCGAAAACTTAAGCGTTATATTTCGGTTTGATTTTTCTTAAATTCCCATAATTCCTCTAAAATTCATATTAATTATGAGGATTCCCTTAAAACTCTCGATTCGCAAAACGGGCACATTTTGATTATTTACAAAAATGCCATTGCGCGCAAAAATTGAAAAACCCGTAAAACCGGGTGTTACACGAACAATTCTTGAAATGGCAAGGAGCATGCTCAAAAGCAAAAGACTACCCAAGAGTTATAGGCAGAAGCAGTCGCATGTGCAGTCTATCTATCTAATCGATCTCCAACAAGAAGCGTGTGGGGTAAAACACCACAAGAAGCATGGAGTGAAAGGAAGCCTAGCATTGCTCATCTAAGAGTTTTCGGGAGTATAGCCCATGTGCATGTACCTGACAAACAAAGAAGCAAGCTAGATGATAAAAGCCAAAAATACATCTTTATTGGCTACGATGCTAACTCCAAAGGATACTGATAAGTGTGTATTTTACACACTTATTTATACTTTTTATACTTGATTTGATAAGTTATTCTCAAGTGTGTGAAAGTATTTGATGAGTTTTGTTTAAGTATGCAGAATACGTATTTAAAACAGGTAATGGCAAAACAGTGAATATGGCCCTCAATATCCAGTGATCGATCGCCATATGAATTTAAATTTGGAAAGATCAATTACCTTGGCCGTTACCATAACCTTGGCCGTTAACTTGAGGAAAGAAATAATCAAAGCCATTGATTTGAGGAGAGATGACGAATTAAACCTAAAAGACAAAAGGCAGCAGAAGATTTTTGGAAATTTATAAAAAAAGAGTCGATATATTCTGGGGATTCGGCGATTCGATTTAGAGCGAATTTTGGAAACAAACAGCGGATTCTGCTATTGACAGAGAGGAGCGACCTGGCGATTTTGAGGCGCGGCAGAGGGGGAAAGAGGCGGTGATTTTGAGAAAGTGCGCGGCCGAGAGCGATCCGACGATTCAGCAAGGGGATTTTTCAGCGAGGAGCGATTCGGTCTTCGGCGAGAGCAGAACGATTCGGTCTTCGGCGAGAGCAGAGGCATTCGGCGGTCGGCGATATTGGCGAGCTCTGATTTGGCGATTCTGGCGAGCTCCGATTTGGGGATTCTGGCGAGCAGAACCAGAGGGCAAGAAGCGATTTTGGCGAGCAGCAGCGAGGAGAAGTTTTATTATTCATAATAGTTTTATTTCTTTTTCTTTTTCTTTAATCATTAATTATTTACTCATGAATATCATTAATATTTATGTTGTTTTTATTTTATCTAGCATGAACTAACTTTTCCACTAAGGCTACGATGTAGCCAGATTATGTTTATTTTTATGTTCTTCGTTTAATTATATTTATTGAGTATTTCTTCTAATATTGTTGGCGCATTTAATTTCTGTTCTTAAAGCCTGTAAATTTCTGATCAATCTTTACTTGATTTTTGGGGTGTTTTGAGACCGAGAGGTGATAAACACCCGAGCACTGAAATTAATGTCATGAATATACGTAGGCTAGAGATAGTTACGGTATTTGTGTGATCACTGTGATTTCTTGATTTATTTGTATTTGATTAATGTAGGATTTGAGACTGAGAAGTGATAACCCATTAATCAAATAAACTACGCAATGCTCGAGAGAAATTGTGATAGAATATAGTGAAATCGATCATCAACATAGGAAGAGTATTTATGAATATAATTGCGAAGGACTGAAATAAATACTGTCTTGGTGAAATCGTAGTACCTAGGTTTTTATCAATTTGATTTAATCTCAGTTTATTTGTTTTGCTATTTTAATTTAGTTTATTTTTATTGTTTTAATTATTTTAGTTGTTTATTTTAATTTCAATCCTTAAAAACCATAAAAACGTGTGTTCAATTTTAGAACTAGGAGTAGTTATTTCGATTATTAATTACAAGTCCTCGTGGGTTCGACACTCTATTTTATCACTGTATTAACTGTTGCGACTCGTACACTTGCGAAATATTTTGCACAACAGATACAAACTCTATAATCCTAATACTGGGAAGACAACCATTAGCCGAGATGTCGTATTCGATGAAGAAGGAGAATGGGATTGGAGATCACATAACAAAGAATACATTTTTTCCATACTTTGAGGAAGATAAAATGGAGCAATTAAGGATGGAGCAGGAGCCTACTACTCCACCAATTCCACAAACTGTGAGTCTTCAAGAAGATGAAAGTTCAAGTGAAAGAGTTCCACGATTCAGGAGTTTACATGAACTCTATGAGGTAACCGAAAGTCAAGATAACTTTACTCTTTTTTGCTTATTTGTTGATTGTGAGCCCATGAATTTTCAAGAGGCGGTGGAAAACAAGAATTGGAAAAATGCCATGGATGAAGAGATAAAGGCAATTGAGAAGAATGACACATGGGAGTTAGCTTCACTTCCAAAAGGGCACAAGGCAATCGGAGTAAAGTGGGTGTACAAAGCAAAGAAAAACGCCAATGGAGACGTCCAAAGATACAAGGCGAGATTGGTGGCAAAAGGCTATAGTCAAAGAGCTGGCATCGACTATGATGAGGTATTTGCTCCCGTTGCTCGACTAGAAACTGTTAGATTGATTATTTCATTAGCAGCTCAAAATAAATGGAAGATATATCAAATGGATGTGAAATCTGCTTTCCTCAATGGATTTCTTGAAGAAGAAGTCTACATCGAGCAACCACAAGGCTATGAGATCAAGGGAAAAGAAGACAAAGTTTTAAAGTTAAAGAAAGAACTCTATGGGTTGAAGCAAGCCCCAAGAGCTTGGAATGCTCGAATTGACAAGTACTTGCAAGATAGAAAGTTCAACAAGTGTCCATATGAGCATGCACTCTACATCAAAATCCAAAACGGTGATATCTTGATCGTATGCCTATATGTAGATGACTTGATATTCACAGGCAGCAATTCAAGCATGTTTGAAGAGTTTAAAAAGGAGATGATGGAGGAGTTTGAAATGACTGACATCGGAATCATGTCTTACTACCTTGGAATTGAAGTAAAACAGAAAGACAATGGCATATTGATCACTCAAGAAGGCTATGCCAAAGAGGTACTTAAGAAATACAAGATGAATAACTCCAATCCAGTCGCCACACCAATGGAATGTGGAATCAAGTTGTCAAAGCACGAAGAAGGAGAAAAAGTAGATCCAACATTTTTTAAGAGCTTGATTAGTAGCCTGCGATATCTGACATGTACAAGGCCAGATATTCTTTATGCAGTTGGAGTTGTTAGCAGGTTCATGGAGAATCCAACAACAACTCATATGAAAGCAGCAAAAAGAATTCTTCGTTATTTAAGAGGTACAACAAACTATGGTTTGTACTATTCTGAATCTAATGATTACAAGCTTGTTGGATACAACGATAGCGATTGGAGTGGAGATATAGATGATCGAAAGAGCACGACTGGCTTTGTCTTTTACATGGGAGACACTACTTTTACATGGATGTCAAGGAAGCAACCAATCGTCACTCTTTCAACATGCGAGGCAGAGTATGTAGCTGCTACTTCATGTGTCTGTCATGCAATTTGGCTCAGAAACCTATTGAAGGAATTGCGTCTTCCACAAGAGGAGCCAACCAAGATTTGTATGGATAACAAGTCAGCAATAGCTTTGGCCAAGAACCCAGTCTTCCATGATCGAAGTAAGCACATTGACACGCGCTATCTTTATATACGAAAGTGCATCATGAAGAAAGAGGTACAAGTGGAGTACGTGAAGTCTCATGATCAAGTAGCTGATATCTTCATTAAACCACTTAAGCAAGAAAGCTTCGTCAGGTTGAGAACTTTAATTGGAGTAACAAGAAATCAAGTTTAAGGGGGGATGTTGAAATTATAAACTTGACTTCTTGAAGAAGCTTGTAGAAGCCTATAGAAGCCTGTAGAAGCTTGGAGAAGCCTGTAGAAGCTTAAAGAAGCTATTAGAAGCTTGTAGAATCTTATAGAAGTTTATAGAAGTGTGTAGAAGCTTATGGAAGCTTATAGAAAGGTCTAGTGTAATATGTTCTAGAGACGTCTTCTCTAGATCTTTCTAGAGAGTCAATTATGACCATTAGATTAGAGTTGAAGTGGCTTAATCCTACCCATTGGTTGAGGAGGTGTCACTAGTATAAATAAGGGTGATGTTTGTGAGTTTGTGTGTTGTTGCGAAAAATCGTGATACGCAAGTGCACGTGTCGCAAAAGTAATAAAGTGTGTGTAAGTACAAGTGTCGATCCCACGAGGAATAAATATGTTAAATATTGAATATCTAAATTTCAGTTTAATTTGAAAAGAAATAATATGCTTGATGGTTTTGGATTTTTAAACTAAAATAGTTCAAATGAAAATCAATCAACAATTCAAATAAAAGATTCGAATAGAAAAGAGTAAGATTATATGATGAGAAAATCCAGGGTTCCGATTTCACTTAGCTAATCCTATTTAGTAAACCTAATTTAAGTAATTGAATCCTATTCAGTCGTGTTGATGGTTATTTCACTATGTTGTTTATTAAACTCTCTCAAGTATTAATCAACTTATTCAATTGATGTGTTATTACCTCTCGGTCTCTAACCCTACAATCAATTGAATACATGAAGAGCAAGAAATTATATTACCACTCAAACGCCCTAACTATCTCTAGCCTAAGGTCCTTTTTAAGGTAAGCTATTCAGTGCACAGTTAAATTCTCCGCTCTCGCATCCCGAATTAACCCTAAAGTTCTTAGTTTTGGTGATCAAGCAAACCTAAGTATTACGTTCAGAATAGATTACTCAACACAGAAAAGAAACAGGAAATTAAATACTTGAATTAAAAAAAATAAATAATCATAGCAAAGTTAAATCGAAACCCTAGAACAGAAAGTTTAGTTCATGATAAAGGCTAAACAAATAACAGTATAGAAGTAATGCATAATTAAATCAAGAAATAAGAAGAAAAATTATGAAAATAGCTGATCGCTCCTAAATCGCCCTTCAGTGCTACTCTCTGCCTCTTCTCTCTCTGCCGCCGAATACCCCAATCCTTTAGGTCAGCTAGGTTTTTAATGTTTTCTTTCAATTCGATCAATGGTGAAGATTAAGTCTGTCCTCAAGTGAACGGCTCTGATTAAAACAAATCATCTTTCCAAATTTGTAGATTGATAAGCGATCGATCGCTGACATGTATAGAGATAGATCGCTGCATTTCCTTTATTTGCGAGCATGTGTTGTGTAGCGATCGATCTCTGGCTTGTGTAGAGACCGATCGCTGCTTCCTTCAATTTTTGCTGATATATGTGTAGCGATCGATCTCTGCATATATAGAGATCGATCGCTGCTTCTTGTAATTGTTTTCCATGAATTCGTAGTTCTCTATCTTTTCTTCTCTTGACCTTTGACTTTTACCTCTTTTCCATTTCCTGTTCTAAATACAATTTCTGCACACTTGCACAAAATTTATCAAATTTCTTCAAACACTTGAGAAAAAAAACTTATCAAATCAAGTATAAAAAGTATAAATAAGTGTGTAAAATATACACTTATCACACCCCCAAACTTGAATGAAAGCTTGTCCTCAAGCAAACAAAATGCAAGTCAGTTAACACAAATATATAATCTCAATTTAAAATTTGCTCGACAAAATATAACAATAGTAAAGCAATCTTAATCAAGATTTTCGGTAATTTGTCTCAGCTTGAAATAGATCCCTACTAAAACACCAAGTGAAACACTTTGCAAAATGAATAATTCGTATTAGTGCATTGAAAATAACTCACTTAGAAATCTTCGTGTGTGTGTGCGTTCATTCTCATTCTCTTCTAATTGTTGGTTCAACTAATGTAGCTACAAGTAAGGGTATCATTCTCATTTCACTCAGGTTCGCTCCAGTCACTCTAATCGTTCATCAACTTTGCCCACTATCCAACTAATAGCAAATATTCATAAATCAAAACAAAAGTCAATAGGTCTTTAAAAGCTTGTAATGTAAGGCCGGGTTAAAAGGGTAGGAATTTTATGGATACAAACGAATAATCAGAGCACACCTCATCCTTCCTTATTTCACCCACTCAATAATTTCTTCTCAGCACTCGCCTATTTATTGAACTCGCTCAAGCATTCTTTTGATCTCTCACCCCCAAACTTATTTCATTCAATATCACTCATTTTAACTCCTTTGTCATAATTACAAAGCAAAATAAATACAACGAACTTGAAGATAAAACTAAACTTTTGATTTTTTTTTTTTTTTTTTAACGGAAACGAATAATATCAAAGCAACGCAACAATAAATTAACATATGACAAAGGAGTTTTTATTCATCCTCACCACTACATTCTCCTACTCTCCTTCGAATATATCAATAAACCCCGTGCTCTGTAGAAAAGGTAGAAAAATATATGTGGCTAGGCTGAAATAGGCACAATTGAATGATTAAATCATAGGCTCAAAATGGTGACTATGGGTGTCACTAAATGACACAAAAAGGTGGGCTCAGAAAGCTCAAACAGTCCAAAGATAGCCTAAATCATTCTCTTTTTTTGAAAAAAAATGTCAATTTGCATTCGAGGATATTGGGCAAAACCAAGAAAGATATTTCCTCACAATATTCTCAATCTCACTATATTTGACTGGTGTTACACTCCCTTACTGTGTTTACTCTCTTTCACTCCCTTACTGTGGTTGGGTCTCACTCTCAGTAGACTACACAAATATCACCAACAAAGAGAATCAAATAAGAATAAAACGTGTTCAGATTTTTGAAAATAACTATGTGACCTCTAATCAATGCAACTAACACCAATTACTCTTTTACTCAGTATATCTCAAGGAATTAAAGCATGAATCTATTTCTCTTTAAATCATCATAGACACCTAAATCAAGATCAGACTGCATAACCATGTCATATAGCAAATGTTCAGCAAAACAGAAAAATACTTGACTTTAACCAATACACCCCCAAACTTAAAATCTACATTGCCCTCAATGTATCCACAGCAAACAAGACAAATGTAAAGGAAAGAGTGTACCTCAATCTGAGCCCAGCGTATCATCATGCTCATCGTCGCGTGGATAGGCAAATGGCCGCAGTAAATGTGCTGGATAAGTGGGAACAGGTGGTGCTGGTTTAGACGAGACTCCATGATGAGCATGGCGTGCCTTAATATATTGTGCTATATATAAGGAATGATCCAGAACGCGCTGTTCCAAGCGGGTCTGCCGAGCGTGGAGCTGCTCGTGTTGAACTGCTAATTGCGCGACCATACGTCCCACATCATTGATGGTATAAGAGGGAGGCGGCATGGAGGACGAGGAAGCGCCAATGGTGGGTGGTGCAGCAGGCGGACCCTCATAGCGACGTTTCGTGCGGGCTGCTCTGTGCGCCTCCTCATATTGCATACGCCGCGCACGAGGTATGGCCACTGGTGGAGGAGGAATGGTCCCAGCATCATCAAATTCGTCAAATCCTAACCCATTAGTCCGGGCTATCCTATGGGGCCAGTCCGTGATTCTGGCAATCTTGGGCGAGCTGTAAACCATCTGCTGGATCCATGGGTCATCTGTGGAGCTCATAGGGACATCGGCTGCGGCGCACAGATGAGTGATAAGAACGGGATGTATATGCCCTCCCGTGCCATAGCCTTTACTGCATGCGAGAATATTGCGGTGGATCAGCCGCCCTACATTGATGGCCCACCCTGTAAGAATGCAGTAGAGCATCGCCACCCTTTCTTTTGTCAATTCTGATTTCTGCGATGTGGGCATCAAGTTGCCTCGGATAAATTTGCACCATGCCTGAGTGTAGCGGTTGAGGCAGCTGGAGATAATGTGGAGAGGTTTAGCCCGATCCTGGGACGAATAAATCCATGTGCAGCCTCTGTGACCCATCTCTCGGAGAATCAGCTCATAATCTGGCCCGGCATCCAACATAGTCTGAAAGTCGTCCGGTGCGTCATTGTCCAGGCCCAGATAGGTGTTGATGGCTTCAGCGGAAAAATTTATAGGTTGATTCCGAACTCTTACTGGCCTATTTGCCTTGGCTGCTTTAAGATTGGCGTAAAATTCGCGAACGGCAGTCACGTTCGCCTCGCCTCCTAGTACGGCAAGTGTCTCCCACCTGCGTTGTCGGAGGGTGGTCAAAATAAGGCCATCGTCCTCAGAAGGTTGAAATTGCACTTCACATATGATTGCTTTGTCTTTTGCCATAAATTCTTGATAATAATTTGCCGCCATAGGGTTCAAGAATGAGTGCTGGACAGGTGGAAAGGATACTAGACTGGTAGTGGCTCTGGAACGTTTGGGCGGCATTGTGGAATACGCACAAAGCAGCTAACCTGTCACTGCACATAAGAAACAAGCAAATCCCACCAAGCATACGTACGTATGACAGGTAAGCATTAGGAGACAAGGAATGAAGAAATTGGAAGAAGCATAATGCATAATTACACAGTATATTTGATTCAGTCAATTGAACAAGCAATTGATATGCATGAAATAAATCGGCGGTATTACAGAGACTTAATAAATTTTCTCATCCTCAAAATGAAGCAATCGTGCAACCATAATAGCAATTTGATAATCCCAGCAAGCCAACAATTAATGAAAGCCAAAGAGATGCATAAAAAGATCAAAACCCGAGCAGCAACGAAAAACGGCCGAGCTGTAAGCAACTTGAAAATGCCAGAAAAATAAAAGGATACAGGGAGAGAGATTCCTGTAGTGAGGAACGAAATCGGGATGATGCGCGGCCGAAGACAAGAGAGATTAATGGAAGTGGATGCCGATCGAGCGCGGTGGAGAGAAGGTTGATCGCGAGCGAGGGAAGGGAAAACAGGGGTAGGGTTTTTAAGCCGCGGGAAGGAGAAAATGAGGATTGTAAAAAAATGATAAAGTGTAAGGTATAAAAATACACACTAGAAGCAGCGATCGATCTCTGAAATTCGGAGATCGAGCGCTGCTTCTCTTTTTTTCGAATTTGTTTTGTTTTTTTATTTTTTTTTTGTTTTAGAAATAAAAACAATTTCAGAATATCCTAATACGTAAAACGAAAACAATAAAAAAAGTAAAACGTGAAAATAAAAATAATACAAATAAAATAATAAAGATAAAGCAAAACTAAAATGAAATAAAGTAAAATAACAGTAACAAATGAAAAGAAAATAAATAAATAAATAAAGATAATAATAATAATAATATAAAATAAGAACTAAATAAATAAATAAATGGGTTACCTCCCACCAAGTGCTTGATTTATCGTCGTTAGCCTGACGTTGGACCAAAGTCATTATTCGGGTATAAGTTGAGTGACGAAAGGGTCACTTGGAATGTTGCCGCCAAAGTACGGCTTCATTCGTTGTCCGTTTACTTTGAATGTCGTGTCATCGGCTCCTCGTAACTCAACGGCGCCGTGAGAGAATACTTGCACCACCGTGAAAGGACCCGACCATCTCGACTTCAATTTTCCTGGAAATAATTTCAATCGAGAGTTAAATAAAAGTACCTGTTGTCCCGGTGATAGATCTTTCTCCACGATGTGCTTGTCGTGCCATGCTTTGGTCTTCTCCTTGTATATTTTTGAATTCTCATACGCATTATTTCTCAGTTCTTCTAGCTCATTGATTTGAAGGAGACGTTTTTGACCTGTTGCTGTGAACTCAAAATTCAGCTTCTTCATCGCCCACAAAGCGCGATGTTCCAACTCAACTGGTAAGTGACATGCTTTCCCGAATACCAACCGATATGGTGACATGCCCAGGGGAGTTTTGAATGCGGACCGGTACGCCCATAAAGCATCATCCAACTTGCGAGCCCAATCTTTTCTTGAATTTGCAACTGTTTTCTCAAGGATCCTCTTCACTTCTCGATTAGAGACTTTGGCCTGCCCGTTTGATTGAGGGTGATATCCCAGTGCCCTGCGATGCTTTACCCCATACTTATTGAGTAGTGCTGCAAACTGTCTATTGCAGAAGTGAGTTCCCTCGTCACTAATGATGGCCCGAGGTGTTCCAAAGCGAGTGAAAATATTCTTCTGCAGAAAACGCAAGACCACCTTGCCATCATTGGTTGGCGAAGCTATCGCTTCAACCCACTTGGAGACACAATCCACCGCCAAAAGAATGTATTTGTTATTGTACGACGATGGAAACGGTCCCATAAAGTCAATACCCCATACATCAAACAACTCAACCTCCAAAATATTAGTCAAAGGCATCTCATTACGGCGAGAAATATTACCGGTCCGTTGACATCGATCACAGGCTACAACAAACGCATAGGCATCTTTAAACAAAGTGGGCCAGTAAAATCCACACTGAAGTACCTTAGCCGCTGTCGTTTACCACCAAAGTGTCCGCCACATTCTAGAGAATGACAATGTTTTAATATAGAGGTCACTTCATCTTCTGGGATACAACGTCTGATGATTTGATCGGTACAATGTTTATATAAAATCGGCTCTTCCCAATAATATCGCTTTACATCGGCAAAAAATTTCTTCTTTTGGTGATGCGACAAATCGGACAGTATAACCCCACTGACAAGAAAATTCACATAATCAGCGTACCACGGTAATACTTTGATTGCAATGATCTTTTCATCTGGAAAATCTTCAGCTATTTGAACCTCACTATCAGATACATGAGCTCGTGTTTCCAATCGAGATAGGTGATCAGCTACCAAGTTCTCTGTTCCTTTCTTGTCCTTGATCACAATATCAAACTCCTGCAGAAGTAATACCCAACGAATCAACCGAGGCTTGGCATCCTTCTTTTCCATCAAATATTTAATAGCCGAATGATCCGTAAAAACTGTGACTTTGTTGCCGATAACATAGGGCCGGAACTTGTCAAATGCAAAGACTACTGCTAACAATTCCTTCTCAGTGGTGGCATAATTTAGTTGGGCATCATTGAGAGTGCGGCTGGCGTAATAAATTGTATGGAAGGTCTTATCCTTTCTCTGCCCCAGAACTGCTCCTACCGCGAAATCACTGGCATCACTCATAATTTCAAATGGTAATTCCCAATCGGGTGCGACTATGATTGGCGCCGACACAAGTTTCTCCTTTAACACATTGAACGCTGCAAGACACTCGGCAGTAAAAACAAATGGTACTCCATTTTCCAATAACTGACATAGTGGCTTGGTAATCTTAGAAAAATCTTTTATGAACCTCCGGTAGAATCCTGCATGCCCTAGAAAACTCCGCACTCCTTTTACTGTCGTCGGCGGTGGCAACTTCTCGATAGCGACAATTTTAGCTCGGTCCACCTCAATTCCTTATGCTGAAATACGATGGCCCAATACAATACCCTCTTTCACCATGAAGTGACACTTCTCCCAATTAAGCACTAGATTCGTCTCAACACACCTTTCGAGCACCTTGGACAGATTATTCAAGCATGTATCGAATGAAGATCCAAATACTGAAAAGTCATCCATGAAGACTTCTATGAAGCGCTCCACCATATCTGAGAAAATAGCCATCATGCATCTTTGAAATGTAGCTGGTGCATTAATATTCATGCCCGGCAAGTCTATCCAACATCTGATCAATAAACGGCAATGGAAAATGATCTTTGCGTGTAGCCTTGTTCAATTTCCGATAATCTATACAAATTCTCCAACCGGTGACTGTTCTAGATGCAATCAACTCATCATTCTCATTCTTGACCACTGTCATTCCACTTTTCTTTGGCACACACTGCACTGGACTCACCCACGAACTATCTGAGATCGGATAGACAACTCCGGCGTCCAACCACTTTAAGACTTCCTTTCGCACAACCTCTTTCATAGCTGGATTCAAACGGCGTTGATGCTCTACAGATGGTCGATGCTCGTCTTCCATTAAAATCCGATGCATGCAAAATGAAGAACTGATTCCTTTGATATCTGATAGTGTCCACCCTATAGCCACCTTGTACGTCCAAAGTATACGCAATAATTTCTCTTCCTCCGTCTTAGATAAATCACCTGCAATAATGACTGGAAGAGTTGAGTCAGCACCAATAAAAGCATACCTGAGGTGAGATGGTAGCGGCTTCAACTCCAACACGGGTGGACTCTCAATAGAAGGTAAGACTCGCATCGTAGGTTCCCCCAAACTTTCAAAATACTTTCTTCGATTTGGCTCGAACAAATCCATCCATGATATATATTCCTGCACAGAAGAGTCAAAATCAAAAGACAAATCGTGAGTTAGTAAAGCAACCTCGAGAGGATCATTAAATTGAAGAGAAACTCCGTCCACCGCTGCTTCTAGAGAGTCAATCCTAAATATATCATCGCTGGCCTTCGGATACTTCATAGAGTTAAATACATTAAACGTCACTTCATCATCTTGCAAGCGCAATTTCAACTCTCCCCTCTGAAAATCGATCATGGCACCCCCCGTAGCTAATAATGGCCTGCCCAAAATAATAGGTATGTCCCGATCCTCCTCCATGTCGAGAACTACAAAGTCTACTGGGAATATGAATTTGTCGACCTTAACCAACACATCTTCGATTATTCCTCTTGGATGTTTGATTGATCGGTCGGCCATTTGTAAAATTACTCTTGTTTGTTTCGCTTCACCTAGCTCAAGCCTTTGGAAAATAGAAAGAGGCATTAGATTGATGCTTGCGCCCAAGTCACATAACGCCCGCTCGAAGATGTGGTTTCCAATCTCACATGGAACCGTAAAACTACCCGGGTCTTTCAACTTTTGTGGTAGTTTACGTTGAATTATTGCACTGCATTCTTCAGAAAAGGCGATCGTACCACAATCCTCTATTTTCCTTTTATGGGATAAAACCTCTTTTAAAAATTTTGCATAAGTTGACATTTGCTTTAGGGCTTCTGCAAATGGGATGTTGATGTGAAGCTGCTTGAACACCTTCAAAAATTTTTCAAACTGTTTATCCAACTTTGCATTTTTCAGGCGTTGTGGGAAAGGAACTTTGGGGTGATCTCCTTTGGAATCTGAGATGGAGCGTCTAGTAGCTCTTTATCCTTTGGTGTGGACTCGGATGATGACGAATGCACTCCGTCATGTGCGACCACTTTCTTATTTTCTTTAGTACAATTTTCAATTACTGCTCCACTTCTAAGTGTGATGGCATTGCATTGGCCTCTAGGATTGATTTCAGTGGAACTGGGTAATGTGCCCAGAGGGCGACCATTTAATGCAGCTGCCATCTGGCCCATTTGAGTTTCCAAACTTCGAATTTGAGCTGACTGGTTTTGCAAGGTTGTTCTTGTTTCAGCCATAAATTTATTGGTGTGCTCCCCCATTTCAGCAATCATATTACTGGTGCGCTATCCCATCTTGGCAATTAAATCCTCCAGATTAGGTTTTCTTTCTGGAAAGGGAGGTCCCGGTTGATTAGTTTGTGGCATCTGAATGGCATTGTTCGGGTTCTTCCATGAGAAATTTGGGTGGTTGTTGCGCCCCCCCCATTATAATAATTACCTGAATTCTGGAGCGTTGGTCTATTATAATTTCCCACATATTGGGCATGTTCAGATGAACCACTAGCCATTTGATTCCCTTGCTGACAGTTCTCACTAGCATGTGGTCCTTGGCACCACTGACATTGTATGATCGGGGAATGAATTGCATTAACTGGAGCTTGATTACCTTGGATGTGCTGAGTGAGGGATGCAATTTGAGTAGTCAATGCTTTTATCGCTTCCATTTCTGGGGTATTTGGCTGCCTTCTCAAAATCTGACGTTCAACCGGGCACTGATCATTATTTAGGGATAACTCTTCTAACAGGTTGAACGCCTCCACTTCCGTCTTTTGTAGTAGTGATCCACCAACTGCTGAATTGACAAGAGTCCGTGTAGGAACTGATAAGCCAATGAAGAATGTCTGTATTTGCATCCATTGTGGTAGACCATGTTGGGGGCATTTTCTTAAAAGCTCCTTGAATCGGCCTCATGCTTCATAGATTGTCTCACCATCAAATTGAGCAAAATTGGTGATCTCATTGCGGAGTTTCGCCATCTTTTCAAAGGGAAAGAATTTGGATAGAAATTTCTGCACTAATTCATTCCATGTGGTAATTGAATCCGAAGGTAAGGAGTTCAACCAATTCTTCGCACGCTCTCTTAGTGTGAAGGGGAATAATCTGAGCTTGATAGCATCATCAGAGACATTATGGTATTTAAAAGTGTCACAGACCTCAACGAAGCTAGCAATATGATCCTTAGGGTCCTCATTAGGCAGACCGCAAAATTGATACTGTTGAATCATTTGTATTGTCCCCGGCTTAATTTCAAAATTGTTGCACGTGATGGCAGGTTTTCGAATTGCTGATTGAATCTCGTCCATGGATGGCATAACATAATCGAGCAATGTTCGTCGCCCGACTCCCTCAGTCTCGATAATCGGTTGTACATCTGCATTTTGATTATCTGCCATAATTGCTTGTCTTGTTTCCCTTCGATTTTGGCGACAGGTTCGTTCAATTTCAGCGTCGAGAGGGATTAGGTTGGCAGTACCTAATTTTCGCATACACCTGTAATGTGCAAATAATGTAATTTAAACCTAGCAGCAAAAGAAAATTCAAATATAAACTAAAATCAAATAATTCAATAATAACAAAATTAATTCCCCGGCAACGGCGCCAAAAACTTGTTGCGAAAAATCGTGATACGCAAGTGCACGTGTCGCAAAAGTAATAAAGTGTGTGTAAGTACAAGTGTCGATCCCACGAGGAATAAATATGTTAAATATTGAATATCTAAATTTCAGTTTAATTTGAAAAGAAATAATATGCTTGATGGTTTTGGATTTTTAAACTAAAATAATTCAAATGAAAATCAATCAACAATTCAAATAAAATATTCGAATGGTAAAGAGTAAGATTATATGATGAGAAAATCCAGGGTTCCGATTTCACTTAGCTAATCCTATTTAGTAAACCTAATTCAAGTAATTGAATCCTATTCCGTCGTGTTGATGGTTATTTCACTATGTTGTTTATTAAACTCTCTCAAGTATTAATCAACTTATTCAATTGATGTGTTATTACCTCTCGGTCTCTAACTCTACAATCAATTGAATACATGAAGAGCAAGAAATTATATTACCACTCAAACGCCCTAACTATCTCTAGCCTAAGGTCCTTTTTAAGGTAAGCTATTCAGTGCACAGTTAAATTCTCCGCTCTCGCATCCCGAATTAACCCTAAAGTTCTTAGTTTTGGTGATCAAGCAAACCTAAGTATTACGTTCAGAATAGATTACTCAACACAGAAAAGAAACAGGAAATTAAATACTTGAATTAAAAAAAATAAATAATCATAGCAAAGTTAAATCGAAACCCTAGAACAGAAAGTTTAGTTCATGATAAAGGCTAAACAAATAACAGTATAGAAGTAATGCATAATTAAATCAAGAAATAAAAAGAAAAATTATGAAAATAGCTGATCGCTCCTAAATCGCCCTTCAGTGCTACTCTCTGCCTCTTCTCTCTCTGTCGCCGAATACCCCAATCCTTTAGGTCAGCTAGGTTTTTAATGTTTTCTTTCAATTCGATCAATGGTGAAGATTAAGTCTGTCCTCAAGTGAACGGCTCTGATTAAAACAAATCATCTTTCCAAATTTGTAGATTGATAAGCGATCGATCGCTGACATGTATAGAGATCGATCGCTGCATTTCCTTTATTTGCGAGCATGTGTTGTGTAGCGATCGATCTCTGGCTTGTGTAGAGATCGATCGCTGCTTCCTTCAATTTTTGCTGATATATGTGTAGCGATCGATCTCTGCATATATAGAGATCGATCGCTGCTTCTTGTAATTGTTTTCCATGAATTCGTAGTTCTCTATCTTTTCTTCTCTTGACCTTTGACTTTTACCTCTTTTCCATTTCCTGTTCTAAATACAATTTCTGCACACTTGCACAAAATTTATCAAATTCCTTCAAACACTTGAGAAAAAAAACTTATCAAATCAAGTATAAAAAGTATAAATAAGTGTGTAAAATACACACTTATCATGTGTAGAAAAGAGGAAACAAAAGTGAGAAATAAGAGAAGTAGTCTTTCCTTTCAAAATATTCTCCAACAGAGGCTTGAAACATTGGACAAGGAAGGAGGAATGGAGCCTGTAAACTTATTTAATGACGTTTGAAAGAACTGAAGCTTAGGAAAAGAGTGGCCTATGCTTGAGGAAAGACTTCCATGGAGTTGATTTGATGCAACGGTGAATTGTTCAAGCAAGGATAGGTTGTAAATAGATGACGGTAAGGTGCCTGAAAGCCCATTCTCAGCCATTCCTAACAGCTTTAAGTTTCTCAAACGGCCAATGGAAGAGGGTATGCTGCCAGCTAAAAGATTACTTGCAATTGAGAGACGTTCTAATGAAGTTAGATTTCCTATAGCTGATGGTATGCCCCCGGTTATGTTGTTTACATTAAAATTAAGAAGTTTAAGGCCAGAAATTGGAAAAATTCCGGCCGGAAATTCTCCAACTAGCTTGTTCCAAGCAAGATCAAAATATAGAAGTTCAGTGCAATGAGAAATATTTTTTGGAATCTCTCCATGGAATGAGTTATTGGGCATAATCAAACCCTTCAATCTAGAGAGACGACCCAACTCCTCAGGAATTCTGCCATGAAAGGTGTTGTTTGGAATGAACAAAAATTCGAGAAAACTGAGGTTTCCTAATGAATGAGACAAAGGACCCACTAAGCCTTTAGAAGGGAGATTTAAACTGATGACTCGTCCATGGCGAGGATGACAAGTGACACCTTCCCATCGGCATAAATGGAGAGAACTATTCCACGAACGAAGAGCTCCAAAAGGGTCTGCAACCATGGACTTGAAATCCAAGAGAGAAAGACCATCTGCGGACTCTTCTGCAACTGAGCTTCCAGCGACTACATAAGCATTGCCCGGAGTTTCCAACCCACGATGAAGACAAAAAGGAAGAAACAATCGAAAGCATTTAGAAATCGATAGCATCGTGTTTAATCTTGTATTGTAATTGAATATACAAGTAACCTCAACTTTATATAATACTTGAGGAGCTTCAGAAAATCGACTGACTAAATAAATATGTGACACACGTTGGGTTGCTTAGTTTATTATTATTTGACCCAAATTGAATTGGAAAGTCCCTTCAGCAAGACCCTGTTGTTGTGCAACTTCAGTGGACATATATTCTTTCCATCGTCAATCATCCAGAGAGTCGCCTGATTCTTCCAAGGCTGTTTTCGCAGATTTCTGTGATTTTTCACTGGAATTCAATGATAGTCACCGGAAATCCGCTGGATCGCGGCCGAACCTCCGGCAGATAGAAGCCGTGGTCAGGACCACGGGCCGAGCTCGACCTTGCCTTGGAGCCCCCCAAGGCCCGTCAAGTCCGACCTCGAGCTTCACATAGGCACCTCGGCTCTGCCCGCTGCTGAGGCTAGGGTTGTTGTGCACGAAAGAGAGTATTTGGCTAGTGGATGGAGAGAGAAGGGGAGATCAATCTTGTCCTATTATTATTAAAATTCAGAATATTATTAAAGTCTTGTGGTATAAATAATTATGTACAATGTTATAAACCTGCTATAAATAATCCTAGTTACCAAAATTCATGTGAAGGCTACAATAGCCTCACATCGGATTTAGTATGTACTATAATAAATTGTACCGATCTAGTCCAAATCAGGATAGTCACTCTTGTAAATATTACAATGGCTCAAGATCAAAATAAACTATAAAAATCTCGCCAGATCAAAATGCGCACTATCTCATATTGTTTGTGTAGTTGATGTGAGTGATCACACAATCTCCTAAAAATCTTGGTCAAACTATTGTTTAATGGAAGATTTGACAAGACTTTATTTAACTTGTAACATGTATGAAGCCACTCAACAATGCCACTCCTTTTCCATTGTGTGGAAGCCACCACCAAATGTATTGAATTCAATCATTAAACGCATTCGAAAATGAGCAAAGAATGTTTATGAAATGATGAAGAATAAGATTAAGGGCGAAATGATGAAGAATAAGCGTACACTGCAACTGCATTCAACCTGCAACAGAGTCTGATGGGAAGAAGATGTACTCCATTAATGGTAGTGGCAGGCATTGAAAAGATACATGAAAGTGGAAAAGGATTTTTAAGAGTATAATTTTCTTGTATATGTCATGATTACACAGAAGATCAGTCTTGAACGATTCTGATGCATTCATTTTATTTTTTAATTTTATTTAAAATTTTGAAATGGATCATGTTACAACTCGAAGGCAAACCCAGACAAAAGCGTCTTGTCAAACGACCTAATCATCGAATAAAACTTGATCATTCAACTCAAGACTTAGTTTGCAAGAGAATACGTTACCAAAAATTTTAAATCATACCCCTCACGATATGAGTCAAAGTCAGCGTAGTAATATCAGAATAAAAAAAATATTTTACAAAATAAGCCAATTGTCTTATATTACATTTTTTATGTTCGTTTTTCCAATTCGAAAATTTGCTATTTTCATTTTTCGAAACAATAACTAAGATTTCGTAAAATTTAAACAAGGCCTTCTTATTCAATAAAGATGGAATTCGTGGTTGTACGATTCGACGCATGCAAAGCATTCTTAACCGTGATCAACTGGCGTCGAACAACTTCGAGATCCATTCGATCTCGTGGAGATTTTGCAGAACAGGCCACTCCAAGATTTACCATGGAAACCAAAGAGTTTATCGTTTTAATTTTTTCTTCTACTCCAAGTGATAAAAGAAATGGATCGACGATGTCAGTCACTTGACTAGACAATGCCCTTTCTGCATAAACATGGAGGTCAAGCCCCTCCATAAACATCTCATCAGTTGGTCTTCTTCCCGTTACCAGCTCCAACAATATAATACCATAGCTATAGATGTCACCCTTAACAGAAACTGCACTTCCTTGAACATATTCTACGTTCATGAAAATCATAATAACTAACAAGTTTATAATGAATAAATAAATAAATAAATTTTTAAAAATTATAGTCTGATTATTGATAGTACCTGGAGCAGCATAACCAATTGTTCCCCGTATTCCCATCGAACTACTTTCAGTATAGTTGGTGATTTCGGGAAGAAGCTTTGCAAGTCCAAAATCTCCAATATGGGCAGTCATTTCCTCATCAAGGAGAATATTACTCGGTTTCAAATCGCAATGGACGACTGGGATATGACAATGGTTATGAAGATAATCGAGTCCTGATGCCACGTCGATTGCAATATTTAGGCGTTGAAGAAAATTTAAATTCATTTCTTCTCCTCGACCGTCACTCTGAACATGCAGCCATGAATCTAAACTTCCATTAGGCATGAACTCATAAACAATAGCTTTGAAATCGTTTCCATGGAAATCAATGCTAGAGCATGAAGTTATCGTCTTCAATAGATTTCTATGGCGAATATTTTTCAACGCTGTGCATTCAGATGTAAAACTACTAATTGCTCCATGGTTTTGAAGATTGAGTACTTTTATGGCTACTGTTTCTCCTACCTTTTCAAGGTAACCTTTGTACACAGAGCTAAAGTATCCCCTTCCAATCAAATTGTTTAAAGAAAAGTCGTCAGTTGCTTTACGGAGATCACCATAAGATACTTCCAAGAATAATGAGTCTTTCATAAGCAAATTCGATGTTTCTACTTTCCTTTTCTTTTTCTTGAGAACCTGACAGAATAAGAAGAACAATATGGCAGCCAACCCCAAAAGAGAAGCACATGTTGAAACGATAATCTTTAAAAGTTTAGTAGATTTTGACCTCTTCCGTGCTCCATGCGTGCAATTGGGTAGGCGTAAATCAGTGACACCACCACAAAGTTTATCATTCCCGAGCAACGAGACTACAGATGCATTTGAAAAAACTCCATTCGATGGAACCTCGCCCTCAAAATTGTTGAAGGATAGATTTAAGTAACTCACATCAAAAGCTGACAAAAAATCTGGAATTCGGCCTGACAAATTGTTGCAAGAAAGATCAAGTAATCGAAGGCCTTTCAGTGAACTAAAGCTCGACGGAATAGACCCATGGAAATGATTCCCCTTCAAATCCAGATACTCCAAACTCTGGCAACTACCCAATTCGCTTGGAATGTTTCCAGATAATTCATTATCAGACAAATCCAAGAGAGTCAACATTTTTAAACTACCAACTGCAACGGGTAAATCTCCACTGAACTTGTTTTGAGATAAATCCAGCACAGCTCCTAATTTCGAAAGAGAGAAAACTTGTTTAGGAATGCTCCCAGTAAAGAAATTATTGCTAACAGAAATTTCCGACAACTCTCGGCAATTTTCAATGCTCATTGGAATTGATCCACCAAATCTATTATACTCCAAACCAAGTGTAATCAGCCTTGATAAGTTTCCTATGGTAGCAGGGATTTCGCCTGAAAGAGCATTTCCTCCGAGAGTCAAAGATTGTAAGTTTAAAAGCTTGCCGATGCCAGAGGGTATCTTTCCACTAAAATTATTTTGTTCAAATCCTAGTGCATTTAAGCCCACGACATTGCCTATTCCCGACGGTATTTTTCCGTACAATCGATTGCTGCCTAACAATATTAACTGAAGTTGAGTTGATAAGTTTGCGAAGGAACTGGGTAGAACTCCTTGGAAGGAGTTATGGGAGAAAGTCAGCCAAGATAACTGGCTACAATTTGTCAATGAGCTTAGAAAATTCAACTCATCCATGTCCCCACTTCCAAGATTATTTTCATCTAATGTAAGTTCTGATAAACTTTTCACGCCGCCAAAATCAACTCTCAACTTGCCAGAGAAATTGTTAGTATCTAATGAAACATGCTCCAGACTTGACATGTTGGACAAGGATGGAGGAATAGAGCCTGTGAAGTGATTTATTTCCATTTGAAACAGCTGAAGCTTAGGAAGAGAGTGGCCCATGCTTGGTGAAAGACTTCCATGTAGTCGATTGTTTGGAAAGGAGAAGACTTCAAGAAAGGATAGGTTGTAAATAGAGGAAGGTAAGGTACCAGAAAGCCCATTGACACCTATTCCTAACTTCTTTAAGTTTTTCAATCGACCAATAGAAGAGGGTATGCTTCCACCTAAACGATTTATAGCAACTGAGAGGATTTCTAACGAAGTTAGATTTCCTATAGCAGGTGGTATACCCCCAGTTATGTTGTTTCTAAAATATCGAACATCTTTAAGGCTGGAAATTGAAAATATGTCGATTGGAATATTTCCAACTAGCTTGTTCCCACCAAGATGTAAATTTACAAGCTCAGTGCAGTTGGAAAGATCTTTTGGAATCTCTCCATGAAAAGAATTATTGGTAAGAACCAAACTCTTCAATCTAGAGAGAAGACCCAACTCATCAGGAATTCTACCAACAAACTTGTTGTTTGGGATAGAGAAATATTCGAGAAAACTGAGGTTTCCCAATGAAGGAGACAGACGACCCACCAAGCCTTTAGAAGGGAGGTCTAACCTGGTGACTCGTCCACGGCGAGGATCACAAGCAATACCTTCCCATCTGCAAAAATGGAGAGAATCATTCCACGAACGAAGAGCTTCAGGGTCTGCAACCATCAGCTTGAAATCCAAGAGAGAAAGACAATCAGCAGATTTGTCTGCAACTGAGCTTCCACCTACTGCACAAGCATTAGCACGAGTTTCCAAATTACGATGAAGAAGAAACAAAAGAAGAAACAGTCGAAAGAATAGCATCTTCAACGTTGTATTGAATGGGATCAATTAGATGAATCATGCATATAAATAGCATTTAGCAAATGGGTACAATCGTCAACGACAGTCCCGTAGGACCACCTTTTTCATTCAAATATATTTCCAGTGGACTCATTCACTTTGACGCAGCGGGATACGGGAACGAACGAAAAACTCTCTCGCAAGAGAAATCAAGAGAAACTTTAATTTTTTGAATCTTGAATAATAATTGAATAATTACGAATTCGGAATACAACCTTAAATAAAATAGCCAACTAATTTTGGAAATTAAAATAAAATCAAATAATGCATAAAATAGTTTATAAAATATTTGAATGCTGATTTGAAGGCTCATTAACCCTTCATAAAATCTTCGAATGTGTGGGTCTTGGCAGAACTTCAATTTGATATCTTGACAGCCCAAAACAGATGCTTATAGTAAAAGTTATGTAGCACCCGGTTCTATCGAACCAGCTCTTTTATTATTAATAAGATACACTTGATTAGTCAATAAATTAAGTAGGGTTATTAAATAACTTGGCAAGGGCACTAGAGTAAATTACAATTTTCAAAGAGTGGATAACGTATTTAAGGGAAGAGGGTTGGGTTTAATGCACTGTAGCCGCCACCATTTCATACCATTTCCTCTTCGGGTTTCAGCTCAGGCAGACGAGCTCTCTAAGCGATCTTCCTCGCGCGATTCACCTTCGACCTAGGTAAGTTTTCCATTCATCTTCTCGATATTATAGTAAGTAGATAGCGGGAGTGCAATGCGTGTGTAACTTGGTGAATGCTGTGAGTGAACTGAGTTCGAGTTTAGTGCTGAACCAAGAATGTGCGATGGCCCGAAGTTCTAAGCTAGCTCCTTAGATTTGTGAATGGTGTGGGATGAGATTTAGTGAAGTTCTGATTAGTGTTCTGTTTATGACACTAGGTGAACAGGGCTTTCAAGTAGTTGAAACCGAGCGATTTCCAGGAGACCAGGTAAGTAGAGTTTGTTTGTGCCTTCGGGCCTACATCACAAAACAGTAGGATTTATGTATGTTGTGTGTTTATTTCCAGTTGTCATGCATCATATTTTGAAATGTACGAAAATGAATTTACATGTTTTGAATCGGCAAGGAATGAACAGATTGAAACAGTACGAGAAGCAGATTTGCTGTTAAGGGAATTAATCCAACCCTTAATGAGCCAGTGGATTGAGGTTTTGGGGAAAGTGATCCACTTCCCAATCCTACAGGGGGATCTGAACAGTCATGAGTATTAGATTTGCTGTTAGGGGAATTAATCCAACCCTTAACGAGCCAGTGGATATTTATACTTTGGGAGAAATGATCCAACTCCCAATTTCACAGGGGGATCTGTACAGAAACGATGAATATGCAACTGAGATGAGAAAAGTAGAAACTGCATGTTTAGGAATTTATGTTTCAGTATTTCATTTCATTATTGCTTTACTTGCTTAGCATTAGGCTAATAGATGAGTTTTGTGATGTAGGTGAAGAAGCTTTAGCAGGTGTGTTTACTGAGTTCACAGAGGGCTAGTTGGGTTGGAAGAGTGCATCCACACAATGTTCTGGCAGCTGATGGGGCAGTTTAATTGATGTCTGTTGGAGTGAAGGTTTTATTATCATTGCTCTTTTTTAGATGGATCGAGTTTTCATAACAGTAGTGATTTCAGTGTTTCGAACAAATTGAGTTTTACTATCTGATAATGGCATTCCGCTGAGATTTGAAGATTTGCACTTGTTGGATTTTAAGTAATACATGGGTTTGAATCCTTTTCTGAGTGATTTCAGTAAGGCAAATAGACTCTTTTCATAAATGGAGTTGTATTGTATAATTAGGAGTAGCCAGAATGTCGCCCTGAATCTATCGGTGGATGGGGTGTGTTTTGTTTTCTGTCGGTAGATGCATTTTATCGGCAGAAGTTGAGTAGTTTGAACCTACCGGAAGGAGATGTCCATCGGTAGATGTTTTTGTCATTTCGCTATTGATAGAAGTAATTCTATCGGTAGATGTTTAGTCCTGTCGTTTTGGATGACGTCATCGGCAGAAGCCTGTTTCTGTCCCTTGCGTTGGTTCTATCATCGGCAGAAGTTGGATGACCTTTATCGGCAGATGAGGTCATGTTGACTTTATCGGCAGATGAAGTTGTGCTGACGTCATCGGCAGATGAAATTGTGCTGACGTCATCGGCAGATGAAATTGCGTTGACGTCATCGGCAGATGAAGTTGTGTTGACGTCATCGGTAAGTGCAGCCCGCCGAGAAATGTCTTTCAGTTCCAAGTTTTCAGGTCCACGTCATCGGCAGGAGTCTTATACTTGCTGTGTCTGCTTCTTCCGTTGATTTTCCACCGGCAGAAGTGGTTGTCTTTAGAGTTTTAATAGTATTTTGTGATTTAAACCTTTATTTCTTTTGGTCGATTTATCTCGAACATTTTATCCGATTATCCAAACACTTTATGGTTTTGGTTTAACTCTAAGTTATTTAAATTAATTCCGCTGCAAAATTTTAAATTATGAATGAAGTTTTTAGTTCGTGTTCGGGTTTTGTGTGACGAACCGGGTTCAGAGAACTCGGGGCGCTACAAGTTATGGGCCTTTGAAGTTTAATATATCACCGCATCATTCTCTCCCACCATAGAAAAACTCAATCACGAGTTTTCTGGATATACTAATTCGTCGTCTGGAAAGAATGGAAAGATATGGTGCTGAATGTCCCTCATAGGTGGCAAATCACTCGGCAGCTCCTCAGGAACGATGTCAACAAACTCCTCCAATAACAAGTTGACTTCTCGGGATAGTTCGGTCGTCGAATGCTCTTCGCCAACCACTAGAATCTGCCGCATGATTAGTGCATAAGCCTCCTAAGATTCTTTAATCGTCTCCTCCCTTTTATGACCCGTTTGAGTATTAATAAGGAAAGTTCGTCCCTCTACTTTAGAAGTTTTAAGACGGTGCTTTGCTTTCAGAGGAAGTAATGTGAATTTCATCTTGTCCTTCGTCAAATTATAGACGTTATTCCTGCCTACGTGTTGAGCGTCCACGTCAAATTGTCACGGTCTACCAAATAGAATGTGACATGCATCCATATTTACGATATCGCAGTACACTTCATCTGTATATTTGCCGATAGAAAATGGTACCTTGCATCGTTCTTTCACTTGAATCTCCTCGGCTGCCTTGATCCATCCAATTGAGTACGGAGTAGGGTGCTTCTCTACTGGTAATTGTAAAATCTCTACGGATTTTCTGCCGATAATATTCTCACAACTACCACTGTCGATGATCTAATCAAAGAGTCGACCATTAATAGTGCATCTTGTACGAAATAATTGATGTCTCTGGGAATAATTTTCGTGCTTAGGAGTGAGCATCAATTTTTGAATCACGAATGCCTCTTCTCCTCTCTCTCTATCCCCCTCTTCAAATGCCTCTTCGTCGCCATCGGGTTCACAACAAATTTCTTGCTCATGCTCATCTCTATCAACAATGTTGATTGTTCTTCGAGGACACTCGTTTGACCGATGACCCGGTTGATTGCATCGGAAACACTTTCCAAGGATAGGTCTCGCATAGGGGTTGGTTGATTTTGGCACTTCTTTATTTTCGATTACCACTCACTTCCCAACTGATTTATCTTCTCTCTGTTCTGAGTGAGCTGGAATGTTAAAAACTGAATTTTCTTTCTCCGTATTACTTCTCTGAAAATCTTCATTCCCGAAAATACGCCTGTTCGAGTCAAACCTACTATTGTTGTCCTGTTTCTCTTGGATCATCAGTTCAGCCTTTATTGCCATATTCTTCGCTTCATTCAGATTTCGTAAAACGTGAACCCCAATTTTATCTCGAATATAGGGTTTCAACCCATCCAAATATCGAGCTACCTGTTGCCCTTCACTTTCTCGCAAGTCATTCCTTTCTGCCAATCTCATAAATTCGGTTGTATAATCATACACAGTTCTCATACCTTGATGGCAACGCTGATACTGTTGGAAGAGAATATGTTCATAATCAGGGGGCAAGAAATCCGCCCGTAATAATTGCTTCATCCGAGTACAGGTTCTAACAGGTTGTTTGCCTTCTCGATAGCGCCTGTTTTGTAGCCTCTCCTACCATGCAGAAGCTCCTCCTTTCAATTGGCACGCCACCAATTTCACCCTTTTTTTCTGACGGAATCTCCATGTATTCAAAGAATCGATCAACCTCAGCAACCCAATCGTTGAAATCTTCGATTTTTAAATTTCCGTTAAAGCTAGGGATGTCCACCTTCAGTTTAAACTCATTTTCGACAGCATGATAGTCATAATTATTAAATCTGTCGTGACCACCACCAAATCTGCCACGACCTCCGCCAAATCTACCATGACCGCCGCCATAACCGATGCCATAGCCACCGCCGCCGTAGCGACCGTAGCGATTTTCCATTGTCTCCACCTCTCCTTCTTCTTCGTCTGAATCAATTTCATAATCGAGTATAGGTCGTCTTAGATTATTCGCAGGAACAGGTAGTTCATAGCGTTCGCCTTGAGCAGTCTCATCTCTCGGACGAACCCTCTCGCCATCTCTGTTTCTGTTGGCATCAAACCCTAGGGTGTCAAAACGACCAATCAAGTCTTCAAGGCGCTACCCGATACGTCGAAAATTTTGATTGACATTTTTTCCCAAGTTTTTGAATGCCGCCTCTTGAGCCTCTAATCCAGCTCACAAGAATTCCACTTCCTGAACGACGTTCGGGACGTGATTGCTTCCTGAACTGGCCATCGCGGACTGAACTGAAAACAGCTCTGATACCACCTGACGCAGCGGGATGCGGGAACGAACGAAAAACTCTCTCGCAAGATAAACCAAGAGAAACCCTAATTTTCTGAATCTTGAATAATAATTGAATAATTACGAATTCGGAATACAACCTTAAATAAAATAGCTAACTAATTTTGGAAATTAAAATAAAATCAAATAATGCATAAAATAGTTTATAAAATATTTGAATGCTGATTTGAAGGCTCATTAAATCTTCATAAAATCTTCGAATGTGTGGGCCCTGGCGAGAACTTCAATTTGATATCTTGACAACCCAAAACAGATGCTCATAGTAAAAGTTATAGTCCTTTGAAGTTTAATATATCACCGCATCACACCTTGCTTTTAATGCCTTGAAAAGTCACATCAACAAGACTTGGTTCCAGCTTGCCCACTCGGGCTCGGCCCGCTACAGTAACAAGCGAGTTTGGCTCGAGTCACAATGGCGAGTCGAGCCAAGCTTGGACATCCCTGCTCGCAAGCCCGTCAATGACCGGGCTCAACGAGCCTGCTCGCGAGAGGGCCCTAAGGCCTGAGCGGCAAGTGTTGAACCCTCTCAGTCTCCATCTCTCCAACGCGGCGACGCCCGACAATCGATAATCTCTTATTATTCGAAGTCTCAGTCAAGCCCAACTCCGATGACGAGGTCAGGGCACTCTCCGGCGCCTCTCCGACGCTCGAAAGAAGACAGAGCCCAGAGGTGATAAATCAAAACTAAATGGTTGAATGCATTGCTGATTGATCGGCAATTCGGCTATGCCTGACTGCCTCTGGCCTTAATGCCTTATGTTAAAATTTTGGGAATGAAAACTGAAAACTGAAAAGAAATGTGAATCATAGCCGATGGATCGGCTATCATGCGATTGATCGGCTTGTAAATTCAAAATTGTAATGAAATAGTATATTATTATGATTGTGAACTGAAATGTGATACAAATTATAATATTACAATAACAATTAACATATGACAATTAACAAAGATAGTGAACTGAAATGTGATACAATATTACAATAACAATTAACAAAATAACAAATGACAATTGACAATTATAACGCCCCGAAATTTAAAATCTCCAATTTGATTTCTCCAATTTAAAACCCTAATTTGAAAACCCTAAAATTTATTTTCAAATCGATTGAGGTTAAATTTCGAATGTTAAAATCTTAATTTAAAAATTAAGATGAATTCATTAATTGCGCAGAAGTTTTAATCAAAATTTTAAAACATTAAATAAAATTGTTAAAAATTTGAAATAATTGCATAATCAAATAGTTCATAAAAATCTTTAATCACAAAATTTAACATATGTTCTTCAAAGTTTCAATCTTTAAAATAATATCTCAAATACTTTTATAAATTAAATACTTTAAATTCTTTTATCAAGAAATTCATGGTCTTCTTCTGTATACTCGCTTGCCACTGGAAAATTCTGGATCGCAATAAGTTCTTCCTCAGATAAAAACTTACCTACATCACAAAATTATACAAAACAATAAGATTTAACTCAGTAAGCAAAAATACGTGTAAGTGTCAAAATTAATATTTAACTTTTACCGAATCCTGATTACATACTGGTTGGTACTCATTTTCCCAACCTTAGACTTTAGCCATCTTATTGTTGTTTAGGCGTAGTCAAACAGACTGATTGAAACTCATTTTTCAACCTTAGGCATTAGCCATCATATTCATACACATACAAAATGTCCAACATATTTTATCTTCATACTATCTTATGTCAATGCCTAAACATGTGTGCTCAAATATCAGTAATGTGTAAGAAATCATTTATAAGAAAATAATAAAATCTTTTGTGATATAGGGTCATAGACAAAACATTAAAAACAATATTTTTACTTACTGAATTCCGAGCAAGTAGGGTAATCAGAATTTTCTGAAATTCCAAATAATTTCCTGCCTAAAATAAATATTTGGTATTAAAATCTCACTTAAATAAATCCAATTCTATAATAATTTAGGCAGAATTACCTTACCGGTAAAATCTTATATCGGTTCGGATCAAAATTTGAGTCGGGTCGAAATTTGGGTTGGGTCGGGTTGGGGTCGGTTCTGAGAACAGTGCCGATTGAGTGAACAATGTCGGCTTGGTTCAATTTTACTATTCTGGTCCGGTTTGGTTTGAGCTGCAAAGAACCGGTTCAGTTTTTAAAAATTAAAACTAAACCTGTTTCTCTTCCTCCCATTTCTTCTTCGCGCGAGCAGAGACCAGAGAGAGCGAGGGAAAGAGAGAGCTGCACGGAGGGAGAGAACGAGAGGGAGGGAGTGAGGCCGAGAGAGAGGGAGGTCGGAGGTCAGAGATCGGCCGGTGAGAGTTCAGCCAGGTGAGCGCCGAACGCCGAGCGAGGTTTGGCCGAGGAGGTTTTCGCCGGAGAAGAGTTCGGCCGAAGTTTGAAATGGAGATTTCCTGCGAGGTAAGCTCCGATTTTAGGTGTGATTTCGCCCTCACCGAGCTACCCAATTTATAGGGGAAGCTCCTCCAATTTTTCACATTTCTTCCTCTTTTGATTGTCAATTTCATCGGCCAATTTAGGGTTTTGTCAAATTTTTCGAGCTGGAAGGAAGTTCTTCCTTCTTTTATTCAAAATTTTCAGTCTGCATGTGTTTTTGATGTGTTACAATCTACCATCCTTAAAGAAATTTCGTCCTCGAAAATTAAAGAATTACCTGAAAAATTCCGGATAAATCTTTCTTATTTCTTCTTCTTTTTCCTAAGTTGCCTCCTCAACGTTTTGATTCTTCCATAAAACTTTTACAAGGGAAATCTTCTTATTTCGTAACTTTCTTTCTTCTGATTCAAGAATTTGTATCAGTCTCTCTTCGTAAGATAAGTTCGGGTTGAGCACAAATTCTTCAGATCTCATTGGTAAAACATGCGAGAGATCTGGAACGTATTTCCTCAGCATCGATATATGAAACACGTTGTGCACATGTTTGAGTGACTCAGGCAAATTTAGTTTGTAAACAACTTCTCAAATTCTTGCTGTAATTGTAAATGGGCCAATGTATCTTGGACTTAACTTTCCCTTTTCCCAAATCGCATCACTCCTTTCATTAGCGAAATCTTCATGAAAACTTGAACACCTTCAGCAAATTCTAATTTTCTCCTGCTTCGATCTGCATAACTTTTCTGTCTACTTTGGGCCGTAAGAATTCTTTTTTTGATTAGTACAACAATCTCCGCAGTCTGTCTCAAAATATCCGACCCAACTAAAATTCCTTCACCTACCTCATCCCAATGCACTGGTGATCTACACTTTCGACTATATAATGCTTCATAAGGTGTCATTCCAATCGATACTTGATAACTGTTGTTGTATGCAAATTCCACCAATGGCAGGTTTTTACTCCAATTTTCTTAGAAATCGATAGCACAAGCTCGCAACATATCCTCTAGGGTCTGAATAGTCCTTTCCGATTGTCCATCTGTTTGAGGATGAAAAGCTGTACTGAATTTCAACTGAGTACCCATAGCTTTTTGCATACACTTCCAAAATTTAGAGGTAAAACGGTATCTCGATCAGACACGATAAAAATGGACGTGCCATGAAGTCTGACAATTTCCTGAACATAAAGCCAAGCATACTGATCCATAGTATATGTATTCCTTACAGGGAGAAAATGGGTCGATTTAGTCAATCGATCAACTATAACCCAAATAGAGTCACGACCCTTAACTGTCTTAGGAAGACCAACCACAAAATCCATAGTGATATGTTTCCATGTCCACTGAGGCACCATGAGTGGTTGCAATGTACCAGCAGGTCGTTGGTGCTCTGCTTTGACTTGTTGACAAGTGAGACATTTCTCGACAAATTTTACTACATCCACTTTTAACCCACGCCACCAATAATGTTGCTTCAAATCTCGATACATTTTGGTTGAACTAAGATGTACCGAATAAGGTGTTGAGTGTGCCTCCTCCAAAATAGCTCTCTTCAGTTCAGTATCATCAGGTATACACCATCTTCCTTTAAATTGAATAATTCTGCCATTCGATATCGAGAATTCAGATACTTTTTCAGCCTCTAGGTCTTCCTTCACCTTGCAAATAAATGCATCACCGTGTTGTTTATCTTTTATTTGCTCCAGCAAACTTGGCTGAAGTGTCATAGTAGACAGTTTTTCCAATAGTCCAAACGATACCACTTCGATACTAGATTTCTACATCTCTTCAGTTAACTTTTCTGGAATCCGCCGCAGCGATGAAACTTGCGACAATGCTCTCCTACTTAATGCATCAGCTACAACATTAGCCTTGCCAGGATGGTAAATAATCTCGCAATCATAGTCCTTCACCAACTCTAACCATCTACATTGTCTCATATTCAGATCCTTTTGAGTTATGAAATACTTCAAGCTCTTATGGTCTGTATAGATTTCACATCTCTCTCCACATAAATAATGTCTCCAAATCTTCAAAGCATGAACTACCGCTGCAAGTTCTAAATAATGAGTTGGGTAGTTCTTCTCATGATCCTTCAATTGTCTCGAGGCATATGCAACTACTTTTCCTTCTTGCATGAGAACACATCCCAATCCATACTTTGAAGCGTCATTATAAACCACAAATTTTCCGGATCTAGATGGTATAGTGAGTATGGGTGCCGAGATCAATCTCTTCTTTAATTCTTGAAAGCTTTGCTCGCATTCTTCGGTCCATAAGTACCTGACACCTTTCTTGGTTAGTTTCGTAAGCGGGTTGGCTAAGCATGAAAATCCTTCTACAAATCTCCGGTAATATCCCGCAAGACCAAGAAAACTCCTTATTTCGGCTGCGTTCTTTGGTTGTGGCCAATTACTAATAGCTTCAATTTTTTTGGATCCACTGATACACCTTCTCTTGAAACAATGTGACCGAGAAATGCCACCTTCTCCGTCCAAAATTCACACTTAGAGAATTTTGCATATAATTTTTCTCGCCTCAATGTAGATAAAACAATCTTCAAATGTTCCTCATGTTTCTCCTTACTCTTCGAGTAGACAAGAATATCGTCAATAAAGACTATCACAAAATCATCCAAATACGTCTTGAAAATTAAATTTATTAAATCCATAAACGCGACTAGGGCGTTATTTAATCCAAACGGCATAACCCAAAATTAAAAGTGACCATATCTGGTGCGAAACGCCGTTTTAAACACGTCATCTTCCTTAATTCTTAATTGATGAAAGCCCGATCTGAGATCAATCTTTGAGAAAATCACCGCTCCCTTTAGTTGATCAAAAAGATCATCGATTCTTGGTAGTGGATATTTATTTTTAATAGTGACTTTGTTGAGCTCTCGATAGTCTATCCACATTCTCATAGATCCGTCTTTTTTCTTCACAAATAACACCGGCGCTCCCCATGGTGAGAAACTAGGTTGAATAAATCTTTTTTCCAGCAATTCATCTAGTTGGGTCTTCAATTCTTTTAGTTCGCTTGGTGCCATTCTATAAAGAGTTTTAGAGATTGGCGTCGTTCCGGGTAGCAAGTCAATGCTAAATTCTACCTCTCTCGCAGGTGGTAAATTGTAGCACCCGGTCTCATTGAACCAATTTACTTTATCAACTTGTAGTGTATGTTTTATGGATAAAATTAGGAGAATTAGTGATTAGGTTAATAAATGACTATGTAAGGGCATAATGTTAAATAGAGGTTTGTAGTAATAACCTATTTAAGGAAAGAGATTTTGTGATTAATGCACTATAGCCGCCACTGTTTTCTATACTTCCTCTCTCAGTATTCAGCTCAAGCTCAGCAGAGCTCTCCAGGCGGTTCCCTCTTCGACTTTTCTCCAAACTAGGTGAGCCTACTTCGATTTCTTGCTACATTGTAACTTTCGATGATTGTGGGGGATTTTGATGTGGGTTTTGAGAATGCTGTAAGTGAGAGTTAGATCGGTTTGTGGCATATCAGGAATGCTTGATGATCAGAGTTCCCAAACTAGTTTCCTTATGAGTTCTGTTAGAATTGATGATAGTTTAGAATGAAGCTTAACTAATACTTTGTCTACGGCTATAGGTTCGAGCAAAACCCGTAGTAGTTTGCAACCAAGCCTTTCTAGAAAACCAGGTAAGTGGAGTATGCATGTGCCTTCGAGCCTACATCACAAAACAGTAGGTTTATGCATGTTTGAGTATTTTCTGTATGTCATGCATCATGTTTTTGAAAGAATACGAAAATGAATTTATGGGCAATGTTATGGTAAGGCATGAACAGTGTCGTTTTGTGAACGGTAGAAGTGAGTAGAAGAGTTTTGTCGTTTTGTGAACGGTAGAAGTGAGTAGAAGAGATTTGTCGTGTTGTGAACGGTAGAAGTGAGTAGAAGAGTTTTGTCGTTTTGTGAACGGTAGAAGTGAGTAGAAGAGTTTTGTCGTTTTGTGAACGGTAGAAGTGAGTAGAAGAGTTTTGTCGTTTTGTGAACGGTAGAAGTGAGTAGAAGAGATTTGTCGTGTTGTGAACGGTAGAAGTGAGTAGAAGAGTTTTGTCGTTTTGTGAACGGTAGAAGTGAGTAGAAGAGTTTTGTCGTTTTGTGAACGGTAGAAGTGAGTAGAAGAGTTTTTTCGTTTTGTGAACGGTAGAAGTGAGTAGAAGAGTTTTTTCGTTTTGTGAACGGTAGAAGTGAGTAGAAGAGTTTTGTCGTTTTGTGAACGGTAGAAGTGAGTAGAAGAGTTTTGTCGTTTTGTGAACGGTAGAAGTGAGTAGAAGAGATTTGTCGTGTTGTGAACGGTAGAAGTGAGTAGAAGAGTTTTGTCGTTTTGTGAACGGTAGAAGTGAGTAGAAGAGTTTTGTCGTTTTGTGAACGGTAGAAGTGAGTAGAAGAGATTTGTCGTGTTGTGAACGGTAGAAGTGAGTAGAAGAGTTTTGTCGTTTTGTGAACGGTAGAAGTGAGTAGAAGAGATTTGTCGTGTTGTGAACGGTAGAAGTGAGTAGAAGAGTTTTGTCGTTTTGTGAACGGTAGAAGTGAGTAGAAGAGATTTGTCGTGTTGTGAACGGTAGAAGTGAGTAGAAGAGATTTGTCGTGTTGTGAACGGTAGAAGTGAGTAGAAGAGATTTGTCGTGTTGTGAACGGTAGAAGTGAGTAGAAGAGATTTGTCGTGTTGTGAACGGTAGAAGTGAGTAGAAGAGTTTTGTCGTTTTGTGAACGGTAGAAGTGAGTAGAAGAGATTTGTCGTGTTGTGAACGGTAGAAGTGAGTAGAAGAGTTTTGTCGTTTTGTGAACGGTAGAAGTGAGTAGAAGAGTTTTGTCGTTTTGTGAACGGTAGAAGTGAGTAGAAGAGATTTGTCGTGTTGTGAACGGTAGAAGTGAGTAGAAGAGATTTGTCGTGTTGTGAACGGTAGAAGTGAGTAGAAGAGTTTTTTCGTTTTGTGAACGGTAGAAGTGAGTAGAAGAGATTTGTCGTGTTGTGAACGGTAGAAGTGAGTAGAAGAGATTTGTCGTGTTGTGAACGGTAGAAGTGAGTAGAAGAGATTTGTCGTGTTGTGAACGGTAGAAGTGAGTAGAAGAGTTTTGTCGTTTTGTGATTGGAAGATGTAGTTTGTTTCTACTCCTGCCGCTGAGACTATTTGTCTCTACTTCTACCGCTGGAACTGTTCAGCGGAAGATGAAGGCAGGAGATTTGTCGTTTTTTGAACGGTAGAAGTGAGTAGAAGAGATTTGTCGTCTTGTGAACGGTAGAAGTGAGTAGAAGAGTTTTGTCGTTTTGTGAACGGTAGAAGTGAGTAGAAGAGATTTGTCGTGTTGTGAACGGTAGAAGTGAGTAGAAGAGTTTTGTCGTTTTGTGAACGGTAGAAGTGAGTAGAAGAGTTTTTTCGTTTTGTGAACGGTAGAAATGAGTAGAAGAGTTTTGTTGTTTTGTGAGCGGTGGATGTGAGAAGTCGACGTGTCGTCGACAGTTGCTAGCGGTAAATGTGAAACGTCGACGTGTCGTTTGTATGTGCTTCTTCCGTTGATATTGATCAGCGGTAGATGTCGTTTGTATCCACTTCTACCGCTGGTACTGTTCAACGGTAGATGTGCTTTGAATTTCTTTTCTCTCAGCCAAACGTTTTTAATATCTTGTCTATTTTATAAATGTTGTTTATACATAAGTTTTCCGCTGCAAGTTTTGAAGATTTATAGGTTTAATTATTATCGTTGGGTAAAATTTAAAAGTTTTTCCTTAAATTTCTTAGTCTTATTCTATGTCATGAGTAAAGAACCGGGCTTAGAAAACTCGGGACATTACATAAATTCGTCAGGTCGTCATGAAAAATATCCGAGAATTCACTAATTATTGGCACTTCATCAAGAGTTGGGGCTCCTTCAAGTTTGGAACATATAACACTGGCCAGAATTCCAATGCATCCTGAATTTAATAATCTTTGAGGTCACATAGCTGATATCACTGGAATTCTCGAACTCTTAGTGTCTCCATAGAAAAATAATGGCTTTATTCCAGGTAGTTGAAATTTAACCATCTTTTTACGACAATCAATAGTCGCATAATGCTTAGTAAGCCAGTCCATTCCAAGAATGACATCGTAGTCGTGCATTGCCAAAATAATTAAATTAGCTTCCAAATGATTTTCTCCAATTAAAACATTGCATCCTCTAATTATGGAATCAGCAAACATAACTTTGCCTAAGGGAATAGATACTCCTAATTTGTACTCTAGCAATTCTACTTTGTTCCCTAACTTCATAGCATGCTCAAGTGATATAAAAGAGTGAGTAGCTTCATAATCAATTAATAAGCAAGAAGATATGCCAGAGATAAAAATTAAACCTGTCACCACAGAGGCATTTCCTTCAGCTTCATCTTTCGTCATGGCGAAAACCCTAGCAGTTGCCTTGGGTTACTCTCGGACATTCTTTGGGCAGTCTTTAATAAAGTGTCCATGTTGACCGCATTTAAAACAAGCCATAGTCAGATGGCGACATTCTCCGTAATGTGGCTTCTTGCATGAGGGGCATATAGGCATATTAGATATTGTCGTGGGCTCCCTCTTAATATGCTTAGAAGGTTCTTCAATAGGTCCACTGATAATTGGTCGCTTAGACCCAGCCCATGGTTGTTGCGGAGGTTTACCCTTTGCAGTCTGGGTTGCATGATTGTATTTTCTTCTAAGCTCATGGGCTTTGTTGACTTTCTTCTCTCCTTTCTCAGCACGCAATGCTTTGTCCACCACGAATGCAAACGTAGAGTCTTTGGAAGTAATAAGATTGATGTCTTTGAATATCTCCGCCCTCAAACCTTGGATGAAACGCTTCACCTTCATAATTTCATTACCAGTTATATGAGGGGCATATCGGGAAAGTTGCTCAAATTTGTGCAAATAATCGATTACACTTCTCGTCTATTTTAAAGCCATGAATTCCTCTGCCTTGGCATCCATCATAGAATCCGTAAAATACTTCTCATAGAAGAGCTCTTGAAATTTTTTCCATGTTATAGTAACGACTGGATACATCATCTTCACTGAGTCCCACCAATAACGAGCTTCCATTCGGAACATGGAAGATGCGCAATCCACTTTCTCCTCCTTTGAGATTTTTGCATGCCCAAAATCCTCATTGATGGTCCGGATCCAATTATCTGCTGTTGCCATGTCTGCCAAATTGCCAGTAAAAGTTAGGGGATCCATTCTGCGAAATCTATCAAAATCCAGCACAACAGGTCGAGGCCTAATGGGAGCCTGAGCCTGTATATTAACTGCTTGTGCAGAGGTGGTAGCTGCTTGGGCCGCTGCATTAGCTTCCTGCGTTAATTGCTCAATCTGTCTTGCTTGCATCTCGATCATGTCCATTATTCGATCGAGTACAGCATCTCGTTCGTTTCTAACTCCTCTACGATTGGCCATAGTCTATACATCACAAGGTCTTTATTTAAGAAAATCTTTTTACTACAATTTATCAATATACTTTTATCAAAATATAAACTTTAGTACTTACTTGCCGATCGACGATTTTCCAGGTGCACGTGAGCATACAGATAAGTTTACAGAATCATTTTATAAACCTAACTTCTCTGATACCAAACTGTAACACCCTGAAATTTAAAATCCCCAATTTGATTTCTCCAATTTGAAACCCTAATTTAAAAACCCTAAAATTTATTTTCAAATCGATTGAGGTTAAATTTTGAACATTAAAATCGTAATTTAAAAATTAAGATGAATTCATTAATTGCGCGGAAGTTTTAATCAAAATTTTAAAACATTAAATAAAATTGTTAAAAATTTGAAATAATTGCATAATCAAATAGTTCATAAAAATCTTTAATCACAAAATTTAACATATGTTCTTCAGAGTTTCAATCTTTAAAATAATATCTAAAATACTTTTAAAAACTAAATACTTTAAATTCTTTTATCAGGAAATTCATGGCCTTCTTCTGTATACTCGCTTGCCACTAGAAAATTCTCGATCGCAACAAGTTCTTCCTCAGATAAAAACTTACTTACATCACAAAATTATACAAAACTATGAGATTTAACTCAGCAAGCAAAAATACGTGTAAGTGTCAAAATTAATATTTAACTTTTATCGAATCCTGATTACAGACTGGTTGGTACTCATTTTCCTAACCTTAGACTTTAGCCATCTCATTGTCGTTCAGGCGTAGTCAAACAGACTGGTTGAAACTCATTTTCCAACCTTAGGCGTTAGCCATCATATTCATACACATACAAAGTGTCCTACATATTTTATCTTCATACTATCTTATGTCAATGCCTAAACATGTGTGTTCAAATATCAGTAATGTGTAAGAAATCATTTATAAGAAAATAATAAAATCTTTTGTGATGTAGGGTCATAGCCAAAACATTAAAAATTGTATTTTTACTTACTAAATTCCGAGCAAGTAGGGTTATCAGGATTTTCTGAAATTCTAAATAATTTCCTGCCTAAAATAAATATTTGGTATTAAAATTTCATTTAAATAAATTCAATTCTATAATAATTTAGACAGAATTTCCATACCGGTAAAATCTTATATCGGTTCGGATCGAAATTTGAGTCGGGTCGAAATTCTGGTTGGGTCGGGTTCGGGTCGGTTCTGATGAACAGTGCAGGTTGAGTGAACAGTGTCGGCTTGGTTCAATTTTACTATTCTGGTCCGATTTGGTTTGAGCTGCAAAGAACGGGTTCGATTCACACCTTCAAAAAGACCGGTTCAGTTTTTAAAAATTAAAACTGAAGCTGTTTCTCTTCCTCCCCTTTCTTCTTCGAGCGAGCAGAGACCAGAGAGAGCGAAGGAAAGAGAGAACTGCAGGGAGGGAGAGAACGAGAGGGAGGGAGTGAGGCCGAGAGAGAGGGAGCTCGGAGGTTGGAGATCGGCCGGCGAGAGTTCGGCCAGGTGAGCGCCGAACGACGAGCGAGGTTCGGCCGAGGAGGTTTTCGCCGGAGAAGAGTTCGGCCGAGATTTGAAATGGAGATTTCCGGCGAGGTAAGCTCCGATTTTAGGTGTGATTTCTCCATCACCGAGCTACCCAATTTATAGGGGAAGCTCCTCCAATTTTTCACGTTTCTTCCTCTTTTTATTATCAATTTCGTCGGCCAATTTAGGGTTTTGTTAAATTATTCGAGCTGGAAGGAAGTTCTTCCTTCTTTTATTCAAAATTTTCAGGCTGCACGTGTTTTTGATGTGTTACAACAATTAACAGAGACAGAGACATGGCCGATTGATCGGCTCTTTATGAGTGATCGATCGGCTCTTCCTCGTTCAAAGCAAGTGTCGACCTATAATGTAACAGGTCGACGCCTAAAAAATCATTTTATTCAGAGTGTCGACCAAAAACCCTAACTCTCGACCTTTCTCTCTCTAGTCTCGACTATCATCGGCTATTTTCGACCACGCCACTTTCTTCTGATATTCATCTCTTCTCTTCATTTTATATCTCTAATGGCTTCATCATCTTGCAGCAAATTCACCATTCACAAAAAGAGATCAAATAATGCTACTCCCGCCGCTAAAATTGACCAACAACCTATATGGCCTTTTCCTTTATTCAAGAATTATGATTCAATGAAACGATATGATGATGATTTCCAGTTCAAACTCCTGATTTTAAGTAGAATAGTGAAATTTTATGATTTATGTAGCTTAAATTTGGAACAGCCATTAAAGGCTTTGGGGTTGTATGAGTTGTTCAATTTTGATGGACCTTACATTGAAACTCCAGTGAGAATATTCTACGCAAATTTAGAACATTTTTTGAGGCCTCTCAAAATTATTAATTATGTGTATGAAAAACACATAGAGATATCCCCACGTTCAATAAATATAATTTTAGAATGTGAGTTCAACAACGAGGCTGAATGTTATTATGAGGCAGCTAAGGATCCTGATTTTGTGGGCACTAGTGAAGGAACTGAATTTTTTAGAATGATTGTTAAGGATCCAAATCAATTCCTTCCGTTGAAACCGAAGGCTAAGGATTTAAATGTACGTGCACGACTCATTCACCACATGATTACATACAGTCTCTTACCAAGAGATGGACATAGAGATCATATTAGTAGGATAGATCTCTATGTTTTGTATAAAATTTTTCGAGGATAATCATTTAATGTTGGGTACGTCATTTTGAAACGGATGCTGCAAGTATTCACCAACTCTGTCAAGTCCTTACCCTTTAATCTTCTTCTAATGAAGATTTTTGAGGTCAATAGTGTCCAAATTCCTAGGTCAGAAACTCGATTACCTTTGAAGAAAACTGACATCTACACCACTTCTTCTCTAGCAAGAATGGGGATAGTATGGGGATAGTACTCAATGCGACTGGAGAGTGGATTTTCAAAGGAGAACAAGCTGGTGCATCTAGGGCTGTACCCTCACTTATGGAAATTGACGAGGGTGGTAACGAGCAAAGACAAACTACTGAACCCTCCTCCAATGCATCTAGAGGAAGCTGCTCTCACCTTGAGGAAAGGGTCAACACTTTGGAGGCAAGTATAGCTAGCATTGACACCACTTTTGACTCCTTTCAGAACCTGATTCTCGATCGCTTTGATCAAATGGAAGCTCGGATGGACGCGATGACAGCTGAACTCCATGAAGAATTCAATGAGGTTCACCGGCATCTTGATTATCTTCAAGATTATTGGGATGGCAAAGTAGACCCTCCTGCCGATCCTCCAGTCGATACTTTTGACAATCCATGTTACTCTCCATGAGTGACATTTTTTTTTTGTATGCTTCTCTTAGTTTATGAAAATTATAGTTTGTTTGTAAATTGTAATTATTGAAATTTGAATGATTGAATACTGAGTTACTTATTTTCTTTCTTGTACAGACGTACAGTTGTAATCTGTTTTGGAGTAACTTTTGCAATGTTTAAAATGAAATGAAATGTTATTTGTGTTGCAATTGTTTTTTTTTTATAATGACAGAGGGAGTGTCGACCAGAACTCACTAGTGTCGACCATAACTCACTAGTGTCGACCAGAACTTAATAGTGTCGACCCCAAGTTGTAATGGATAAAAATTAAAATCAGAGCCAATTCCAGTGTCGACCGAAATATAAAGGTGTCGACTTGTAAAAAACAGAAGTAATTCAAGTGTCAACCTAGAGCGTCAAGTGTCGACCCCAAAGTGTGACAAATGAAAACAGAATTACATAAGCAATTCAAGTGTCGACCATAACTCACTAGTGTCGACCCCAAGTTTTAATCAGTAAAACAGACCAAATTCCAACGGTAACAAGAACGTTGCTCTGGCTAAGTCGTTGAGATTCTGTGGCCGTTGGCCCCTTCACTAGTTCACTCCATTTTTTCTATAAAATTTTAATCCTCCCTTCATTTCTTTGCACCTCAATCTCTCTCAATTCAATTCATTTACTACTCCTTAGATTGCTTTTTTGTACTCTGCTCACTGTACTCTGTACTCTGCTCTCAATCCATTCATTAATCCATTCCTTGATTCAAACCTTCAACAAGGTAAAATTTAGTTTATTCTTTTTATATTTACAAAATTTTTAATTATATTTAATAGTTATACACTTGTACTAACATACATTAATTTATTTTCGTAGGGTTTCTTATACGGTATAAGTGATCAATTCACACCATCTCATACAAGACACAAAAGCTCTTGTTGGAAATTGGTTTTGTGGTATCATTTATTTGAAATTATTTTTAATTATGGATCCACGTGATTATAACATTGATTTTGATGATGATATTGAAGAAATTATGAAAACTGCATTTTCAATATGACAATCATCTGCACAAGCATCCACTTCCACTTCATCACCTCAAAAAAAAAAGAAACAAAACTTCTGAGGTATGGAAACATTTTGTAATGAAAGATATTAAAATTGGTGAAAAAATAAAATCTAGAGCTCAATGTAAATATTGTATTAAAAATTATGCATATGTTTCTAGTAGTTTAACCACCTCACTAAATAGGCATTATCAAAAGTGTCATTTAAACGAGCAAGTTAGAGATCCTACACAAAGATTATTAAATGCTAGTGGTAGTGGCACTTTTATGTATTCACAATAAAATGAGAAAAGAAATAGCAAAACTTGTAGCACAATGTGAATTACCCCTAGCGTTTACTGATAGTGTTGAATTTGAAAATTTTATAAAAGAATATGTTATTCCTAACTTTAAACGTGTTCCTAGAAGTTCTACTCGAAATGATATCATTAAAATGTTTAATGATATGAAAAATGAACTAATTGTATTTTTTTCAAATGCTCCTTCAAAGTCTATTTGTATCACCTCCGATTTATAGAGTGCACGTAATTCTATAGGATATGTAGTTGTAACTTCTCATTTTATAGATGACTCTTGACAATTAAATAAAAGAATTTTAGGATTTCGTAATTGTGAATATCCCCACACAGATATTACAATTTATAAATATATTGTTACGATATTGCAAGAATATTCCATTAAAGATAGAATATTTAGTATAACACTTGATAATGCTAGTGCTAATGATTCTGCTATTTCTCATTTTAAAAATTATTTTCAATTACATACTACTCACGATTCTCTTTTTCATATGAGATGTGTTTGTCATATTTTAAATTTAGTCGTTAAGGACGGTATGACATATATTTCACCTCATATTGAATCAATTAGATCTGTAATTTCTTATATAATTATATCTAATTCGATGCAACAAGAATATAGAGATTTTTGTAAAGCTGCTCAACTTAGACAAAGAAAATTAAAAATTGATATAGATAATAGGTGAAATTCTACTTATTTAATGTTGGAAAATGTTAGGCCATATTGGCAAGTTATCTGTACTTTTATTAGTGAGAAAACTCAAAGTATTAATCTTGATAAATCTAGCTGTGACGTAACTAATATATTTCTTAATTTTTTAAAACCATTTTATGAGGTTACAAATGAATGTTCGAGAATTTATTATCTCACTTCTCATCTTGTTCTTCCAATTTTTATAAACTTAACAAATAATTTTGCACAATATCGACATATAGATGAATTTAGAGATATACTTAATGAAATGGAAACAAAATTTAAAAAATATTGGCTTGATATCCCTCATATTTTTTGTTATGTATATATAATGGACTCTAGATATAAGTTAAGAGGTATATGTCTAATTGTTAATAAAATTTCTAATAATTTACAAACTTCTTCTTTATTTTTTATAGATCAAATAACTCATGGAATTACTAGTTTATATTCTTCTTATGAATCTAAATATTCAAATCTTAGTAGTAGTCGTAGTGTTTCTTCACATGCTTCTAGTTCAAGTAGTGGTGGTAGAAATATTGTAGGTTCACAGTCTAGTATTTATGATAATTGGAATCAATTAGATACATATGCATATTCTAGTTCTATGCGAAATGAATTATAAATTTATTTTGACACTCGATATCAATTTTCTAGAGAAGAAAATTTTGATATTTTAAATTGGTGGAAAATATTTTCCACTACATATCCTATTCTGTCTGTAATTGCACGGGATCTACTAACACCTCCGGTCTCAACTGTAGCATCGGAATCTGCTTTTAGTGCAGGTGGACGTGTGTATGATGATCGACGAGGAAGACTTGCACCTGATCTCGTGGAGGCACTTATTTGCATGAAGGATTTGAATAGTGCGGGTACGAGAAACCAACAAAGAGGGGACGAAATACTCGAAGAATTTCAAATTTTGGACTTTGAAGAAGATTAGCTTTTATAATATTTTCATTTTGTAATTTTTTTTGACATTTTGCAAATGATTGACTATTAGATAGGTGCTAACATAGTTGGGATGTATTTAATTTGTAGTGATACAAATGTCAAAATTTATAAATTTACAATGAAGATTATATTTTTTTAAGATATTTGTTTTTTTAAATAAATGTCTGATTTGAGGAGATTGATCGGCTCTCGATTTGTTTTGAGCCGATCAATCGCCCCAACTTTGGGCAACTGATCGGCTCTCGATCTGTTTAAAAGTTAAAACAGATCAGTCTTTTAGGTCAGCACAGCAACCTACAACCCCCGAGTCCCGATCAATCGCCCCTGCCCTAACCCCTTCTCTGCAACTAAACTCAACGCCGAAAACTGCCGAATCTGCCTTCTCACTTCGCAGCGCCTCCCCTCCCGTCGTCAATCGTAGTATCGTAATTCGCACCACAATTTTGACCTCCGCATTCCAGCTCAGTAAGGCTCACCATCCGACCAGGTTATATTTCTTCCACAATTTGATAATTTAACTGAATAATTAGATTACTTTGTATTAGTTTGTGGAATTTGGGTTGATTTTGATTGATGAGGTTGGTTTGAGATACAAAAATTAATTGTGAACGAAGTTTTATAATTATGCATGTCAATTGTTCAATGAAATGTCGATAAGAATTCTAAGTCGATAATTCTCTTTATATTTTGTATGTTGGAACTTGGAAGTTATTTGGAAGTTATTACACACAATACAAATATCTTGTTGTTTATTTGTTGTTATTTGAGTGTTTAGTATTTGTGTTTTTCACATTTTAAAACAACAATATGCCGCCAAAATGTTTAAAAGGTTCTTCAAGCTCAAGCTCTCAAATCGATCACTCGTTCGTAAACTCTGAGGCAAGAAAATATTTCATGGATTTCATGGCCAAAAATGAACTTATTATATGCGAAATCCAATTTCAACCCGATCGGTATGCTGGAAATATTTAAGACATGCTTAAGCAACGAAATTGGGAGAATCTTGCTGCATTAGGTGGTGATGCGAACGTAAGTATCGTTCGTGAATTCTACGAAAACTTGAGAGTATCCAATTCAAATAGTACAGTTGAAGTTCGCAACAAGATCATCCACTTCTCCGCCGAGGTCATTAATGCTAAGTTTCGGTTGGAGAACTTATACGAAGATGATTATCATATGATGATGGAAGAGGAACCAGATTATGAGACGATCATACAAGAGATGGGACACCGAGGTTCACAGTGGGTTTACTCAATCGTCAACCGAGCTCAACCATTACACTTGATATTAAGTTATCTCAATTGCTACGCTCAAGCTTGGTGCAGGTTTATCGGGGGAAACTTGATACCGACGTCCCAGAGGTCCGAGCTTACTAAAGAGCGGGCGGTACTCCTTTATTGTATTCTCACTGGTCACTCTATAAATGTCGGGCAAATTATCTATAATAATATCAGTGCATATCGTAAGGGTTCCCCTGCTGGCCATATCCACCCTATCCTTATCACACACCTATGTGCGGCAGAAAATGTCCCTATGAACTCAACTGATGAGCCTTGGATTCAGCCAAAGCTTCATGACTCTTCAAATATTTTAAGAATACCTAATTGGCCTTACGGCGAAGCTAGAGCAAATGGAATGGGATTCATTGAGGATGCTACTGATGCTGAAATTCCTCCTCCATTGCCTCGATTGCCTCGTATCCGGCGCAAAGATGGTAATATGACTTATGCACAACAAGTTACCATAGCAGAGGCAAAAAGAGAGCGCGCCAAGACTCGTCGAAAACAGTGATATAAAAAGCAATCAACTATGCCTCCCGATCAAGACGCCTCTTCATCATCTGTCATGCCACCCCACTCTTACTCAACTAACGATGTGGGGCAGATATTAGAAAATCTTACCATCTAACAAGGCCAAATGTTTGCCAATCTCGCTGCTCAACATACAAGTTTTGAACAAGATGTAAGACAATGGCTGGAAAATATTTTCGATCAACATACCGGCTTTGAACAGGATGTAAGACAAAGGCTGAAAAATATTTTCAATCAACATACCAGCTTTGAACAGGATGCAAGACAAAGGCTGAAAAATATTTCCGATCAGCAAAGACGCATCGAACATTGGTTGACGTATATGCAAAATCATTCGATTGAGCAAACGAACTTCTTTGCACGATATGTGCGAGCCTTAAATGCTCATTATAACCATTTGGATCCAGCAAACCTAAGTTTACCTATCTTTCAGGAGCATCTGTTGAGACCATATCGCCCTCCACAAGAGGGTGAAGACAACGATGAGCCCGACGGCAACCAATCATGAGTTATGTTTTTTTCACTTATGTTTTTAGTTTATTTTATGCATTGAATAAGAATTTGATGAAATATTTATTTTAAATTTAGGTGATTATAATATATTTTATTATATATTTTAATTATACAATCGAAAATCTTTATTTATATAAGGAAATCTTTATTTATGTAAATTCTGTTCGTTAAGCTTGGCTCGTTAGGCTCTTTGGGCCGGCTCGACTCGTTAGGCTCGTGGCTCGCAAGCCGGCTCGTGGCTCGCGAGCCGGCTCAGGTTGGAAATTTTTTTGATTAGCTCGACAGGCTCGTTAAGCTCGGCTCGTTTGGCTCGGTAGGCTTGGTAGGCTCGGTGAGCCGGGACTTTCTCGGCTCGACTCGCTCGTTTAATATCTCTACATCAAGGCCGTATTTTTCGAAGAAGATGAGCAAGTTTATTTCCTTAATTTTATTTTGGCCTTGAAAGTGACACTGTGACAAGGCCAAAGATAAAAGACAACCTCCAATGTCCAACCAAAGACTCTCTGATACACCTTTATTACCGAGTAAAGACGTGATGAAACTAATTGAAAACAAAAAAATTGTAGTCATACTTGATTTCATTGAAATATTTCGATTCTTTTTGTAAATAAACCTCTAAATAGTGATTTATGAAATAGAATTAACTTTTTAATAACTAAAAAAGCTTATAGCTCTTAAGTATTATGATTCTTTCTAATTTGAAAGAAATTATTTTTTTTAGTGGTTTCTTATTCGGGTGGAGTTCTCCTCCCCCAGCTTCTTGTAAATTTGTCTTAAATACAAAATTTTCTTATCAAAAAAAATATATAGTAAGTACCCAACTTCCACTCTTAACTTGTGGCCATCTGTCCAGGAAAGACCGGAATGATCAGATCAGTTAGAATTAGAGATGTTAAACGAGCGAGTCGAGTCGAGCCGAGCCGAGAAAGTCCCGGCTCACCGAGCCTGCCGAGCCAAACGAGCCGAGCCTAACGAGCCTGCCGAGCCTAACGAGCCGAGCCAAACGAGCTGATCAAAAAAATTTCCAACCCGAGCCGGCTCGCGAGCCACGAGCCTAACGAGCCGAGTCGAGCCGGCCCAACGAGCGTAACGAGCCGAGCTTAACGAACTGAGCTTATAATTATATAAATAAAAATTTCCGATTGTATAACTAAAGTCTAAAATATATCATAAAATTTACTATAATTACTTAAATTTAAAATAAATATATCTACAAATTCAATTATAATTGGGAGGTCTTCCGGAGGAAGCTCAGTCGATGTGCGGTGGTTTGGGGAAGGAGAATTGCATTGTGCAGAAGCGAAACGGAGGAGGGAGGAAGTAGGAGAAAGACTGAGGAGTGACTGAGAGGAAGAGAGCGCGTGGAAATATAAATATAGCGAGGTGGAGGGGGAGTGATGAGGTGGATGCCAGCTAATACACTATTTGAACGCGGTCAACGTGGCAATAAGAGCACCTCCAACGGTAGCAACCTGTTGGAGTTGCTATCAAATAAATTAATAATATTTATATTATTATTTAAATAAATTATTTTCTCTCTCTTCCACCTCATCTCTTAGCAACCTCAATCACTTTTTTACTCCAATGATAGCAACTCTACTTCGTTGCTCATAAAATAATTTTATATTTAATTTTAATATTAATTTTTTTTTACATATATATAATCATAATATCATTAAATTAAGTAAATATTATAGTTTGGGAAGTAAACAAAATTAATATTAATTGTATATAATTAAAATACAAATAAAAAATTACACAAACACGATTACCATCCAAAATATTGAAGAAAAAATTTCCATAAACATCTATATTTTAATACGAAGAATATTTTTTAATCAAATTGTGCTCCAAATCGAGACCATATATGCTCTACCAAGTCCGCTTGAAGATTGCGATGTACGTTTCTATCTCGGATTTCAGCATTTCGTTGAAGCATTGTCTGAAAATCGGAAATAGGTCCATGTAATACTTCTATTGTTGGTGATGGAGTAGGACCTTCATCGTAATTATGATTATATATACCTTCATATAAGCCTCGTTCATCCTCCACAATCATATTGTGGAGTATGATACATGCGTACATGATATCTTTGATAACATTTCCTTCCCAAAAAGCGACTAAGACCAGTTACTGATAATTAATTTTTTTTGTAAATGATAGGTTAAGTGTTTTGGCAAGAGGAGGTGTCGACCAGTTACTGAGGTGTCGACCAAAGTCTGTGGGGAAAGGTTTCAGAGTGTCGACCCCTATTATAAAAGTGTCGACCAAAAGTTACGAGTGTCCGAGTGTTGACCCCTGTTATAAAAGTGTTGACCAAAATTGATTGCAATACGGGCAATCAATCGCCTGATGAAAGGGCGATTGATCAGCCCTAAAAAAAATTGATGGGCAATCAATCGCCTGGTGATGGGGCGAATGATCGTCCATCAACTTCTTCAGGGGCTATCAATCCCCCCATGTATATTGTTATTGAAACTTCAAAAGCAATCTACAGGGGCAAATGGCAAAAAGCAATCTACAGGGGCGATTGATCGCCCCTGTAGATTGCTTTTTGTCATTTTCTTTAAGTTTCAATTGTTTCTTTAGGTTTCAATTGTTGTATTTAAAAGGTTTCTAAAATAATTTCATTTGATCTTATGTTTAAAAGTTAAAAAGAAAAAGAAAATTTGCACGGGAAATAAATTACATAACTTGTAGAAAATAATTAATATTGATGATGAGTCGCCCATGTGGGCGACTGATCGGCCTGTTTAAATTTTTTTTAAACAAGAGCCTATCAATCGCCCTACTTGGGGCGACTGATAGGCTATAGTTCTATTTTTTTTTTTAAATTGGGGCGAGTGCTCGGCTCTCAATGTATTTTTTTTAAATAAGAGCCTATCAATCGCCCCATTGGGGGCGAATGATGGCCTCTCGTTCTGTTTTTTTTAAACGAGAGCCGAGCAATAGCCCCATTGGGGGCGACTGCTCGACTCTCGAACTTTGAATAAAATGAGTTGTTAGGTGTCGACCTGTTATGTTAGGTGTCGACACTTGCTTGAAGTAGCAAGAGCCGACTGATCGCTCAGGATCAATCGGCCCTTGTCTTAAATAGAATTTGAATAAAATGAGTCGTTAGGTGTCGACCTGTTATGTTAGGTGTCGACACTTGCTTTGAATAGGTGTCGACACTTGCTTTGAAGTAGCAAGAGCCTGAGATTATCGATGGTCAAGTGTCGCCGCGTTAGAGAGGGTTCAGCGCTCGCCGCAGGACCCGAGCTGGGCTTCCGTTGACGAGCCAGCTCGCGAGCTGGCTCGCGAGCAGGCTCGTCGAGCCCGGTCATTCACGGGCTCGCGAGCCGGGATGTCCAAGCTCGGCTCGACTCGCCTGTGTGACTCGAGCCAAACTCGCTCGTTACTGTAGCGAGCCGAGCCAAACTCGGCCCGCTACAGTAACGAGTCGAGCGAGCGAGCTGGCGAGCAGCTCGCTCGTTTAACATCTCTAGTTAGAATCCGAAGTCCTAGCTTAGAGCAGGAGGGTGGACCCATCTGTTAGGCGTATATCCTAACCGAACTAACCCATGAACTAGGCTAATCCGTGTATGCTTATGGACGTAAGTAATATATGTACATATACACTTACAGTTTCAAATGTCACTTGTAATGTATGTTTATGTTATGTATTTTCATTTCAGTGCATCTTAATGATAAATTCGTCCATCTGGCCACGAGAACTTACCCCCATGGGATGCATCGATCTTGTAGATTCTTTCTGTGGCGATGATCCTGCTGCCAAAAAGAGAAATACTTTAAAATTGTCTATCAAACTCATCAGAATGATTACAGGAAAAAAATTAAGAACTACATATTAATAACAGAAAACAAAAAGATCCGGACAAATTCAATGGCATGAAATTGAGAAACAGATAGCAGACAATCTGAAGATCAACATAAACTTTTGAATTTGTTATTGAAGGGGACAATGAACTTTCACAATTAGAATTAGACAGTGCAACACTAGATTGGCACTTCTATTTGCAAATCATTTTGTTTAATTTGAAATTGAATCATTCTTTGATAAATGACCACTATGATGAGTCAAACTCAATAGAATTTGATCAATCTTTTTTTCTACTGTTAAGGTGGAAAACCGAACTAAGAATTCTCTTTCTTTGTCATCAATCGAATCACTGCTCGAGACCTCCAGGATTCTATTTTATCATCAGTCCAATCACGGGCAAGCATCAAGGTCATTGAGCAGCTAGAACAGATGAAAACAGCATATAATTTTGGAGAATTGGAGTAAAAACCAAGAACAATGTGCTCTGGTACCATGTTGCAGAATGATTTTTCAATTCATACTATTGCAGAACTACATTTTCAAACTTCTACAATCTTTCATCAAGCATAATCCTAGGAAATTCAAATCCAAAAATCTTATATTTTACTCAACTATCTACTTTAATTACAAATATCATAGCATATTAAAACAGTAAATAAACAAATAATTAGCTTATCTTAAGAATTGGAGGTCTTGAATCTCTCGAACTTAATAAGAAAGTAAGAAATCCAAACCTAGAAATCATCCAAACGCGTTATTTTCAAAAACATAAACCAAGGTGAAAAGTTAAGTAGACTAACTTTGGAGCAACCTTTGTCACGAACAGTGACCAATTGCATGTTGCGATAAAAAATTAAAATATTTAAATTATTTTTGTGATAAAGAAAGTATGATGTAAAAAAAGTCAACACAGTATTGGTACTTCTTTTAAAGAGACATATATAGCTTCTTTTATGCAATCATAGAGTTGAGACAAACAAGACCACAAAAAACAGAAGCAACAATTCCACCACCCAAATGCTTACAAAATAGCTAAAATCTTGGGCAAAACCTGCCAAAAAAATTTTCAAACATGGCCACCCTCTTTATATATATCTACCATAAGTATATCTATGAAATTCCGAGACCAATTTGGGAGCTACCTAAGAAATTTGATTACATGTAACAAGAATTTATGGTATAATATCCAAATGCCTAAGTCTATCAGCTGAATCCCATATTTTGAGTTTTGAATATCTAATTATATAAAATTTCATGAGATAAAAGAAGTGAAACTTTTCTTTTCATAAAATCTAAAAAAATTTCACAAGTTTTTTTCTTTATGACCAGTTATGTAATGTGTGTTGATGTACAAAATGTATAAAAAAGGGAATAATAGAGCAAACAAAAGGCAAATACCACAAAAGCCATACATGAAAGCTCTAACACCTAACTTAGCTCTCCCCATAAAATTGTATTACAATAGATGAGCTTAAAATCCATTCTTGTTTAGCAACTTAGCATTAAAAATCAACCTATCACTTTTTTCAAATGCATTAAAAAACAAAAGGCAAAAGGGCAACCCACTGAGGTTATACAAGTCATACATTAGAATAATCATTAAAACTACTATACTTGCAGAAAATAGCAGTTGAGAGTTCAAATACCTCGGAACATCCAGAAACTATCTCATAATGATGGCATCAAATCATCAATTGATTTGCTGGCAAGTGCGGCAACCTATCAACAAGAATGAAAAAAGTACATGAGAACAATATTATAGAGAAATTTGACAAAAGATAAAAAAATAAAAATAAAAGTTAAAAATAGAACTTTCAAAGGGATGAGAAATATTTGATGTCACTAAATATGAATTTTCTCTATCAATTTACTTAAACTGAACAACTTGATAGAATCCATTCAAATTTTGCTCCAAAATGTAGAAAGGCAAAACGATAACATATATATAAGAGATAGAAGCCACTAACATCTTCTGTAGAGACGAAGCAGAATGAAAGTGTTTTTAAATCGATGAGAACAAACGCAAAAGGTCATAGAGTTTGTTTTATGTTGAAGTAGTGCGTGATATAAACAATTATACAGTACACAGACACCCATTCCAAAAAACTTTCTGTCTACTCTGAGCTAAAAGAAAAGAAAAATGGTGAACAACCAAACAATTATTGGGTAAGCTAGAATTGAGTCACAATATATGTCACTGCTTGCATATATATTCTTGTAATCACTAGCACATTATTTCTAACCAATTAGCTGATAAGATACATGCATAGGATTTCAGAAGTTTGTAATCATTTGATACCCATATATACCTCCTCGCTATAAAGAATTTTGCAAGGAAAATAAAGAAATATTTTTATGCCTCTACTATCTCTTCTCTTCTTTCCTAATCAGTGCTTCTCTCTAACCTCCTATGTCATCAAATTAGCTATTAACAAGACTTCTAAACTCTAAATGAATCTTTCTAGCCAAGACCTGATTGTAATCTTTGAATTGACACATTATGTTCCACACTGGGTTCACTGAACTCAGATATCTGCATTTTGAAACCTTTCCTCCCACACTATTTCTAACTTAATCCAATCCAACCATGGTATAGCAATTTACAACCATGATTTCCTTTCCTACCAAACTCATTAATATGGTCATGCGTCAACGGAAAAATCAGTTGTGATATGGACATGAAAATAAGAAGCATTTGTCCAAAAGTGAACTATTCAAACACCTCAAACATTCTCAATATTTGTTGGAGTAAAATATCAGGAGGCCTAAGGAATGCTGGTTTCTCAGCATCATATGTGATTACCATTGCAATCAAGGAAGAACCCTCAATCTCTCATTTTTTTATTGGTAAAAGGAAATTCAATCTGAATATAGCAACATGAATACTATCAGCCTACCAAAAGGGACAAGGAACACAAAACCAGACACGAAAAGATTAAAATGGGATGGGGAGGGATATAAAAATGGCAACATATTCATAAATTAAATCACTTACTTGACAGATAAAAATCATCGTGCAGCTCCATCCTCAGAAACTACGTCAATAATCGTGCAATATACAAGTCCTCTCAATCGTAGCAGGAGTTCTTGTAAAGGAAATGAGGCATGAAAGTTTCTTTCATGATTAAGTCTAATAGTTTTCTCATTGAAGCAACTCATAAAACCACCAAGGTAAGTAACTTCCAAGTAATGCCACAAGTCAATTTATTGCTGTCTGATCCAGTTCAAACAATCCGTGGTAACTTATATGTGGAGAATAGTAAACTCTACAGCTTCCTTAGGAATCCTAAGGATGAAAAGGCATGCAATTTTGCCTTACGCAACACATGCCACGGATAAAATAAAAGACGAAAGCAACTGGTGAACGGAAAGAAATCGATAAACACAGAAACTCAATTGAACTGTATTTGCTGACAAAATAATTCACCACAATAACCTGATCCAATATCTTCGAGATGAGACTAAACTTAAGGACTAAAACACAATTAGCCGACTTGGAAAGATGAAGTCGCGCAACTTAGGCAAGTCTCTTAGAAAAAATAGAAAAACCAATTGTTTACATAAACCACTACATGAAAGGGCCACTAGATAAGTGCAGAGAGCCAGGAAAAGAGTGACAGGGAGGGGGAGATAGCCTCAGAAGAGGCTAAGAATCTTCAAGAAAAATGACACAAGTGATGCAGGATTGTACCCACCCTTCTAATTGCCACCTTTACACCTTATAAGGGCCTCAACTATAATTAAATTCACGGGAAAGTTGAGTTTGAAACTTGGATCCAACTTCTGACATTCATCCTTGGCAAAGTGATCCACAATCTAGATTACATCTTAGAATGATAAGAAATGTAAATAATGTTAACAACTTACCATAATAAGTAGATTGACAGGCACAAGCCGATACAATTATAACTTAGGATTTATTTGATTAGTATACATTTTTTTCTTCTATTAACTATTAAGCAATCAAAATTCATGAGCAGTCAAAATATATATTTACAATTATCAAAGTATTAATTATAAATTACCCTGATATAAAAGTTCACATTGTTTTTCAAAAAATAAATTATAGAGTATTTTGATTAATACAATTATCACATCAAATTAGAGTTTAAGTCTACCTCTCTTACACCTGGAAGACAACGTGTGATGGAAAACCTTATAGACTCTTAAATTAACTATTAAGATAAATAACTGAAGGCATTATTTGGAATATCTAAAAAATGGAGTTCGACAAGCTTGAGCAGCAAAGAGCATATAAAAATCTAAGAAAAATGAGTAAGCCTGGAAGGCTATGAAGTCAGACTTCATTATTATCTTGCACGGAAAGAAAAAAAGTCTGCCAAATAATAATAGGGAGCATCATTAATAATCAACTAAAGAAAACTCCTGGTGAGAACAAGTAGAACAGATAAAATTAAAAAGATCCTACAACTGGTAATCTGTAGAAAGAAACAAACATATTTGAATTTCCAAATGAAAGGATAAAATTCTCAACCACTCGCAATTAAAACTAAGCACGTGAAATATGAAAAAACGACTATAAGTTTGCATTACAAATGTGCAATTCAAAGCAACAACATCTGGTTTCTCCCAAGATAATATAGCAAGCACCCCAGATGAAGCACTTATAATGACTACAGTCGCTTATAAATCAAGAAAAAAGCATGTTCATCAGGAAGCTAATTAACTGGTCAAACTAAGTACAATGCAAAGAGTCATATGAGGCAATCTCCTTATATTTTTATCGAGATGCAAAACTTCAGATCCAGACCTAATATTTATCAGGTTGCAGGCCAATCCATTAGTACTAACACCGCTTATGAAGGAAATCATCTATCTATGTCCTTGAGCTCGCTGGATGTCATATGCACCCCACGAACCAGCTCCAGGCCCATATTGAGGAAAACCATCTGGACCAGCCTGCACTTTGATATTAAATTTAGAACATAAAACATTAAAATACAAAACAACCAAATGAGAAACAGACCAATCAGCCAAATAAACTACTGATGTAAAATGAATATATGGTCGTTGAGACTTGGTACTAGCTCATAAAGACAATCAAACACATCCACAAGTTATAGAAAAAAATTGTAACATAAAACCATAACTTACTGGATTGATGCCATATGTGCCAGGGTATGAATTTCCGCCATAAATAGGATCCGGGTTACCATAATTCATATTATAGCCTACATCAGGAAATAAATAATGTCATATGCACAACACAACCAAAAACAATGGAATTATCAAACAGACAATGCGCCTCAAAACAATGTGAATAATCTCTATCATCTTTTGAACCAGAGATTCATGTGTGATCAGCATTCTGTTAGGAATATATTAAGGGGGTGATTTAATAATGTTAGGGATATCACATTCAACACCATGTATTACCTCTCTTATGCTGGTAAGTGAAATAAAATTATCCCAAAAGCATGAACAAAAACTAAAGCAGCTCGAAGCTACATTAGACACGATATTCTTTTCATGAGAACCGTTAAGTCTTTGAATTCCAGACATAAAGTGCTTTGGAAAATCACAAGACTTTCTTCATACATCAAATTTCTCAAGCCTTTGCATTATTACTTGATTCATTTTTTTTTTGTAAGGAAAACAATTGTATTAAGAAGGATAATGTACACAAGAGTATGAGGGGAAAGATTCATCTCAAGCAAAGTGCTAGAAATAAAATTAGTGAAGACGATTGTTTCTTGATTCATGACCGAACATTTTCTTCCCAGTTTTCAATAAGATTCTCCCTAAGGCCCTTCCCTTTATGACTCTATACCATTTCTGTAACAAAAAAAACTTATTCCGTCTTTCTACTGAAAAATGTTTTTTCTTAAATATAGTTAACATAGAAGCGAGATCTAGATTCTATTTGAGAACTGCATACCTGGATTCCCAACTGCAGCAGCTGCATGTGCTCTCTTCTCTGCATTAGCAATCTCAGCACGAAGTTTCTCTAACTCCCGCGCCATTGCAATCAAGTTCTTCTCCATTACCTGGCCATGCTCATAATTCTCAGCATACCCTTTCTTCTCATACTCTATGGCAGCTCTACATGTTGGATAAAAAATATTATCAGAAATCAAAAAATGTATAATTAATCACTGATTACATTATTTATGTAAAAGAGCTCAAATGGGTGGCAAATACCTCACATAAAAAAGAACATTAAAAAAACTCCACTTCACAAACAAAAACGAAATATATCAATCTTATTTCCGTACAAGATTTAAAGAATACACATGATTACCTTGCTCGTTGTAGTTCTTGTTTCATAGTTTCAATTTCCGCCCTCAAGACAGGGGCTTGCTGCAAATCACCAGTGACTCTAGCTAAATCTTGCGTCATGGCTTGCACCTGGCTTGTGAGGTCTTGCCTTACCGCAGTTAGTTCCTTGATATCAACTTGAACCTGGAGAATTTCAGTCCGCATAGCCTCAACCCCACGGAGATCCACTTCCATTTTTAGAGACTTTTCGTATAAATCTCTCATCTGCCCGTCCTTCTCTGCGCGCAAGGAATCTCCAAAGTGAGCCACTCTTTGCAGCTCATGTTGAGCTGCTTCCAGTTCCTGCTTAAGAGCAACATGAGTAGCAGCAAGTCTCTGGTTATCGACAAGGAGACCTTGAATTTCTTGGTGCTGTGCTGCAAGATGCTCCTCAATGATTGCAGGGTGAAGAGGAAGGGACCCACCACGAACCCCAAAATGTGGCTCTCTCCTTTCATCAAGTAATTTTGCATGAGGCATTGGTCCAAGGCCCCTGGGGAAGGGATGTTCGTGAACTGAAGAAGGTATTCCAGTGTGACTTGCACCCTTTGGAGGAAGAGGCGGTCCTCGATTTCTTCCAGACATATTTCTATAACTTTCTTGTTGAAAAATATTCAAAAATCAATTTTAGGCCTCTCTATTGTATAAGCTGAAAAAAGAAAAAAAAATGATAAGCTTTACACATTCTGGGTTCAAGAAAATACTCTACCATATAATAAAATTCAAATATTACAGAGTAACTTGAAAGGCGAACAATTATAATTTTAGTCTAATCTTATACTAATAATTATAACAGATTGTAGTTAAAATAATAGATAACTTGCATCACTGAATGATGACACATCAGAGTATGTAATTTAAAGTGTAACATCACCAAACTAGAAAATGCACAAAGGAGAATAAAAATCCAAAAATTGCAACTAGCATCTAGCATCATTGATAGACAACCATACTCATACGTCATAAGATGTGTTAATAAGAAACATTTCTTCGTTAATTCTGGTAACGATGGACTGTAACTAATCTCCCCGCTTTCAAGGGAAATTCCACCCAAGACATGGATTTTGTTCCCAGGCAAGTGGCTATATAACCATATGAGCCCCTCCCCTTGGAATCACCTTATCATGAGTGAGTTCTACGAGGCGCGATTTCTAGCTGTACATGTTTTCAACCATACCTCTTTCTTACTGAACCCCACATCCAAACATAATCTCCATGGTTTGATAACAGTTTCTAAGACTATTCTTTTTCGCCAAATCAGGATGAGTAATTAAGCCGTAAAAGGGCAGAAAGACGTCGATTAGGGTTTCGGAAAACTCACCTTCGTTAACGAAAGAAAACTGAAAGGCAACGTGAGGAGAGGAGAAAGAAGTAAAAAAAGAGGGAAAGCTCGTCCCTGTAAATCCCGTGGAATTGGATGAACTCAATCACTTGCAAGAAAAAATACCCGACCCGTAGATTGCCGAATATGACCCGAGCCTTTTTTATTGACCTTTTTTTTTACATTATTTTTACTTTTTTTACTTTCACATTAATAATTAATATCTTATTTTATTATAATTAATCTTCATTATACAAATAATAATAACAACCATTACGGATAAAACATTATTTGTCAATAACGTGCAACGATATAAATTATCACTTACCATAATTACATCCATAAAACGTAACTCGATCCATAGTTTTAATTGTTGTTGATCTGAAATTCTAGTACACGTAAAAGACTCTCGAATCTCAGTTTCTCTCAAAAATGGACGATATACGGCCATAACACAAACGAAAAAGATAACACGAGCCATACGCTTCTCGATCATAAAAAACACAAGCTAATACAGATCGATGCATTTACTCATATCGTTCACCTCCGACACTCGAACATTTCATTTCACTAAAAGGAAATAGATTTTTTTAAGCATATGAAAGTATAAGAGGTTCCGAGAACTCCGCTCTAGAGACTCGACTGTAATAGAAGTACAACGCCAATTGTACCGTCCCCAGCATTGTCCCGATTCCATTTGGTGCCTGGAGTTCAAGACAAGTGATAGGAAGAAGAAAGAGATTCCTAAGAAATAAAGAATAAGATAGCGCAAGAACTTACGTAAATGAAGGCATCGTCATTGAAGATTCCGTAAAGGAAGAATGAAGTGCTCATGAGAAAGGTCGAAAGGGAGAGATAAAACGGCATAAATTCCACGCTCCTCGTTCGGATCACCAAATTCTGGATAACACATGAAGGCACATCAAAAACTTAGCATGATCAATAATTTTGAAATAGCGCAAGCAAATGAGGTTAGCATTAACTTACGATAATAAATAATGGAGAAGCGAACATCGATACGAGAGAGGCACAACTCAGAAATCCAACAATCGTCCGTCGAATCGACAAGTTAACTATTTGCAGGCTGCCCACAACTATGACAGAAAACAGGACAAAAACTCCCACAAGTAGCCCCAGCATTCTCGTCTATTCAAATTATTAAAATCCATGATCAAATACCAAAAGGGATGGAAAGTTTTAGAGAGAGAAGAAACCTTTTTTGCCTTCTCTGCATGGATTATGAAGAGAGTGGAGTAGATTAATTGAAAAACGGCACCAACGGAGTTGACTGTCATGACCAAAATATTATCAGTGGATACGAGGGGAGTGCCGTACCACAAGCAGAGCAAACAGTTAAAGAGCGTGTATATGTAAGGCAGTCCCGAGAACTGTTCAATCGAACCGTTTCTTATAATTCTTCTGAATGTATGTCTGCAAAATCAACCCAAAATGAAAGAACATGAATTAAAGCATCAGATTTCAATAAATTTCCATTATAGCAACTTACATGGGGGACAAGAAGAGGCCGAAAGCAAAGATGTTCCCTGCACAATGCATGCAGGTCAAAGTATCATCATCAGAAACAGCAGCCAAATTCTTGTTTCTCAAACCCATAATTAATAAATGGGTTTGTTTACCCTATGATCTAACATGGCGCTTGCTTACATGACGTTCATTAACTAGTGTAATAATTAAGAAAAATTATAAATAGTTAAAACAAAATGATGATTGCACCAATTAATGAGCGTCGAATCAGTAAGTAACATTAGATTATAGACTTAAAAGCTAAACTTAGCGTTATTCTTACTAAAATTGTTAGAAACTGAAAAATAACCGGAAAAAAAAAAAAACAATGTAGGATACCAAATTTACGTGGAAAAATTCTTTTGGGAAAAAAACAAGAGTAAAGGATAATATTACTATGAAGATCAAAATACAACCGCGTATTTTGTTATTCTATCTTACATGAATTTATAAAGAAAACAAAATTATAATGAGTTTCCTAAAGTGGGTCTAATAAGTCTAACCCAAATAGAATTTGAGTCACACTGAAATCTAACAAAATTAATCCATTAAGATTTAGTATTACTCAATTTCATTTTTGAAGTTTCGGTTATTTACAAAAATAAAATGGAGTCTTCCAACTTAAATGGTAAAATCTGAATAGTGATCTTTAAGGGAAATTGCTAGCTTAGAATGAACCAATCCAGAATTCAGACTAAAATATTAAAGCTTTCAACTGAACGTAATCACTTAAACAAGCAATATTATCATCTCTAACCAGCCGTTTAAGGCGTAATTGAAACACGGAGCAGACCGATAGTAGATGATTAAAGTCCACAACTCTTATTGAAGTTAGCGTAGAACAATATAGATGATTAAATTTGCTCAAACACAATCATGTTAAGTTGTGATTAACACGCTATAACCAGTGCCATGAATGTCTAATTGAAGGTTTACATCCTTCAAAGTATGAGTTGATGAAGAACCATCCTATGAGTCTCTTCGTGAAAGGAAGCTTAACTTTTGTATTCTTAGATTATTGCAAGAATCGAAAGAAAAACAAGTTAAGACTAAACGAGATGATCGAATTTCATTAAATTTGCTCAATCTTCTCACAGAAACGAGACAACGCAGAGTCTTACAGCAAGGAATGGAAACTAGGGAGCCAATTTTAAGAGCATTTGTCATTTTAAACGCAAGTATACTGATACTTTCTGAAGCTGTAAAACCTAGACTGGAGCTACCCTTCCATCAAATTTCGATAAACCACAACATAAATCTATAATATAATATTTGTAGAGAGAGAGAGAGAGAGAGACCGGCGATTCCAGCTGCATTTTGGCAGATTCTGAAGGTAGAAGCAGAGAAAACCATCAAGGATTTAATGAAGTTTCACTGCCCTCTCGCTTACCACACGAAAAAACGCCAAAGCAACAAAACCCAGAAACTGAAATCAAAATCTGGCTCCGACCCCGTATAAACAAACCCAAACTGCTCTGTCTGAAACTCAGAAATGACCAATTACTTTTCAAAATGAAAAGCCAATATGCAAAACAGAGAAAAAGCCAGACGGGAGAGTTTAGTACTCGTTTTCAACGCCTCTAAATCAATAATTTATTTGGACCCATGTTCATAAAGGAAGGGATTCATCAATGGCTGCTGAGCTGGATGAGTAAGATCGAGAGGAAAAGCCACGCCTGAATGGGACAGTCCGGTTAAAGACAGACATAAAAGGTCCGAGATAAGAGTCCAAAGTCGTACGTCTTTCAATTGATTGGTGAACATAAAAAAATGATCTTGTCGGATGAAAAAGAAGAACAACAGTGGTAAATGAAACGATTAATGATGAATCAAGCACTAACCTATCCTTAAATTAAGCAAACCAAATAATTATTTCAAGTAATTAAGGAATTTTCTATATTCTCTCTAATTTTATACTTCTTTATGCTATTTATTTGTTAGTAAAACCAATATCGAATATGGCCACGTTATAGATTATATAAGATAAAAATACACGTGACATTACTCTAATTAATTTATTAAAAATTATTCATTCCCCAACAAATCCGCTAATTAAAATTGAATGGATGAAACTCGTTTCTTATTTGACTAATTAACCTTCAATAATAAACTAAAAAATTAAATACAAATAAGAAAAATTTATTATCGAAAAATCCTAAGACTCGAGGATGATATATGACCATTTGAGAAGGTTTCGACCTAGCCTAAGTGGAAAAATGGAGTACACCACCTTTCTCATTTCCTATACGGGAAAGAAACCTAGTCAAACAATCGGCTAAGGAAAATTACTTGTGATAGGGACAAAATAGACTATTTGACGTGCTCGGAATCTTCCCTTTACGGAATTTACATGGACTATCGAGAAAAATTGATAATTTATTTAAAAACTTTGGTTGCACCGTGAACTAGTCGTCTACGTAAAAAAAAAAAAAAAACATTGAACACGAGGGTCGGAAATAGGAGTGGAGACGTTAATAGAAATAGGTTGAATTAGCCTCATTTATGCCTTACAGGACAATTTCTTATCCACAATTTGTGACATTTTATGGACTATTCGATTGAAGAATTCCATGATTATTCGAATACGTAACTCCTTGAGATTAAATTGCAATATCATATTTATTTATTTTTAGTCTGATTTAGTTTAATTGCTCAACATGGTATTATTTCATTTACACACAAGTAAATTCTAAAACCTTAATTTTTATTTACTAATTTTAATTTTTTTTTTTTTTTTGAGTTTCTAATTCGTTCTATAATTTATTTTGATTTGGAAATAAAGTTTCTATTTTCATAATTTAATTCATTTTAAAATTGTCCTCAGATCAATTTTCATCAATAAAATTTAATAACACATGCTAAGCGATCTTGTTTTTATGTCAACAAAATATTTAATTTTTATATTAAAAAATTGTTTAGTCGATTAGACCCTTTTACAGAGGACGACTAAACTCTTAAAAAAAAGAATTAATCAAATAAGATATTTTGTCAACGTAACCATATCACATATTAATGTGAATAAAATCAAGAACTGCCACGCTTTGTCGTTAAATTCGTTACTAAAAATTAGGGGTGAAATCAGTTCATTTCAATTTGGTTCCACCTCCAATTCAAACCGGACAGAGCGGTTCAATTTCAAAACCAAAACCGAAACGATTGGCCTTCAGAACCGAACTAAAACCGAACCAATATTTTCAGTCTTGATTTTTTTTGTTTAAACTTGGCTTTGATTCGATTTTGTTTGGTTTAAAATCGGTTTAAGCCAATTTGACCGATTTATCTATAGAATTTGTAATTTTCAACATAAATTTTTTAAAAATTATAAATTCAATTTGGTTCAATTTGATAAATTTTTTAAACAAGAGAAATCGAGAATCAAACTAAAAATCTAGATTTGGTTTGTTCAGTTCCAAATTCCCAAAATTGAAATTGGGCCGAACTGAGACTTTCAATTTGATTCGGTTTGGTTTTTGATTTTAACCGAACCGATTTTCACCCCTACTAAAAATTGATAAAATGACTATTTTATTTTAAAACATAATTAAAAATACGAAAACCAAATTGAGAAAATTAAAATCACGAAAACCCGACCCTAAAATTATGAAGACCAAAGGTATATCATATACTATATTTTATTTCAATTTATCAAGAAAGTGGAGAGCTTTGAATAAAATAAAAATTTTTGAAAAGCGAAAATTTAATAAATATGAGATTATACTTTTAATCAATAACTTACCAATATGAATGAAATAATCTAAATAATTTTCAATTACACAACCATAGTTTTGTCCCTGTCACACCCATGATGTTTTCCTCCAACTCTAAATAACAATCCATGATTCGTATGCAACAATATTCGAACATTTATACATCCTTCCGCCTAAATCCATCCCATTAATTAACTACGATGCTATTATACTAGACATATCAAGTTTAACGTACATAATGAATTATGAATATCGATATCGGAACATTACAAATTCACAGTTTAGGTACAATAGCTACCGAATCCATCAACGTTACGAGTAACCAAGACTCGCCTCTAGTAGACTAGAGCAACTACTATAATTGATATGAATTCCTCAAATGACAAATAATTATTTTATACAGTAGAACTAAAGTGTTACAATTTTTTCAAGTAAAGTGTCCTACTTCATTTAACCACAAATATGTATTATTACAAGAAGAATTTATATGCTTATGTCTCAAATATATTAGTCATTTACCTTTTCACAAAGTTCTTAAATAAATATACGGGAAATTCAATAATTGTAATGTTAAGTTTACTCTCTAATTCTGCAATCTAATTTTACCATCTATTGCATCACTCATGAATTGATATAATCAATGTCTTAGATAAACTCTGTTACTTTTAAAAGAATATTCTATTCATAAATACAATCTCTACTACATGACTAGATCTATTGCTTTAAAGGCCAGTCAGTCCCCACAAATTTCATTATTTCAGCTAGACTTGAGCTTTTTCATACGTAACGTTGAAGACTCAAGCATGTTGCACTATTTTTGCAGATCTAATGATCAGCTAGCACAATGATTATTCAAGACATAATTAATGATAAATAAAAGAGGGTATTTTCATACTCCAACTAAAAGCCAGAAGCAGTCATTTGTGCATTGAATCAATAATTACTCACAAGAATTGATGAAAGTAGATATAAAAGAATACTAATGGTCGATAAGATAACGGACATATAAACAAGACTTACTTTTATTTGAGTTCCTGCAGGTGGCGTTATGGAAGCACCTTCAAAGAAGAATTCCATAAATAACTAAAGCAAACATTTCATGCTTCTCCACCATTACTGAACAAATTGAAATATTGTAGAAAAGCCCTTCCAGTAGGAAAAGGCCACCGTCCGAAAAAACCGTGACTCTTTATTTTTCCACATGTATTCCCTTGTTGGTCGTGAAGAATGGTGTAATTTGAGCTGCTAACATTCCTAAAGTAGCAGAATCTCCTATCATTATATTTATAGCTTTGTTGTGTACTTCCCATTCCTCTTGTAACCAAGTTACCCTCTACAACCATGTAACCTTGAGCTTTCTGCAAATTTTTTAGAGAGCTGGTTGAGTTATGAAATCTGGAAGAGAATTTATGCTTTTCGTCGAAGCCGATAGTAAGATTTGTCACATAGAAGGAGGTTCCATTTCCTCCATCTGAAAGATTTGAATATAAGGAAAATTGGAAAGTTTTGTTTGATTCTATTGAATGAAGTAACAGCGAAGATGATGCATTTTTGCTAGAAACACTATCGTCAAATTGAATTGTCTGGCTCACAATCTGCAAATTTCCCTCATTACCCATGATCATATGATTACTATAACTGAAGTCTTGACTGAAATGGGTTGAGATATTCCCCCGTGACGATTTCACCCATCCTGCAGACGATATTGACCGGCTTATACTTGTTAGAAATGTTCCATCCAAGCCCTTAAAAGAAGAGTCGAGATGTACAAGAAGTGGTAAAACAGAATGACTTGAAAGCCCTCCTTCTGTTTTGGCAAGCTTGCTATCCAACCATAGATGAAGATTTGCATCAATGTACCAAACATTTAAAGCATTTGTCACTCTGAATCCAAATGTATGAGTCTTTCCATCTAATAAACGCCCCAAAAATGGTGTTATTTCAATATTATACGAAGGGAGATTGAAAGATCCAATTCCAGTGATTGGTCTCCACAGGAGAGGATTAACTCCTCCAGTGTAAATCACAGTAAACGGCCAAATCGCACCGACAATATCACCGTCGAGCGTTACCAAAACCTCCCTGAAAGGCCCATTTCCGGGGGTGCTGGTGAGATTATTTGCTACAATATAATCATTTGGAGGATTCGTATACCAAAATTCATCATTCTCATGAAAAGAAACATAAACCTCCAACGCGGCTTTATACACATTTGGGGGAATTTTAAAGTTTTTCTCTTCAGTATCAGTAGAATTCTTAATTTCAAACCACAATCCATCAGTTGACGACTGATTTCCAGAAATGGGTAAGATCCAATTAGCAGGAAAACCATGAGCAGACCCAGAACGCTTGTCCACAGGATAAAAATGAATCCAGATATCAACATGATAAACACCAGTATATGTTTTATCAACTATATTACGAAGAAATACAGCAAGAGTTTGATTCTTCGAGAGCAAGGAAGAATACCTCGTAATGTCCTTCTCAACCTTCCAAAAAATCCCGGTAGCCCTAGGTTCAGCAGAGCAGCTCCGAAGAATCTCAACTCCGCCGAGCCAAACCCCGAAAATTCGATCGAACTGCCTCCCCTTAGAAGTCGCTTTCCATTCCAACACGACTTTAGAAAAATCGGAAGACGAACAATGCGAGGGAGGACTGTATTGAGCTAAAACCGGCGGTTTCCCATAAGTAAAGCCGAAATCATGATGAAGAAGATGAAGCGAGCACGGTTTTGAGCGAGGAGTTTTGATAGGTCTATCTACTTCGAAGTAAACAGTAGGTGAAGCCTCATGGGAGAGTGCAGATGGAGAAAGAAGCTCCGACCTAAAAAGGTCGGACGCTTTGTGAAGATTGGCAAGGGAGAAGAAAGGTAGGTGGAGAAGGAAGAGAGAAACGAGAAACAGAGGATGAACAGAGGAAGCCATGAATAGCATAAGCCTTTGTTTTACATCATTTATAGAGATGGGATTGAAGAATTGGAGTGAAAACAATGGAGGATCAAAGATTTGGGAGAAGACAATGGAAAGGATTGAGGAGGAAACTCCCAATGAAACGGAATTAATCCACCGTTATGACAGCTGAATCCTCTTATGATTATAACCTCTTTTGCATTTATTCCTAGTCTAATTCAAAAAAAAAAAAAAAAAAAAAAAAAAACTACTAAATTAGGACAAGCTAAACCTTAAATTATATTGGTAAACTAAATTAATTCTTCAACTATACTTTGTTAACAAACTCGCTCAACAATGTTGAAGTGTTCATTAAAAATTATTTCAGGTGGGAGAAGACAATGGAAAGGATTGAGGAGGAAACTCCCAATGCAACGGAATTAATCCACCGTTATGACAGCTGAATCCTCTTATGATTATAACCTCTTTTGCATTTATTCCTAGTCTAATCAAAAAAAAAAAAAAAAAAAAAAAAACTACTAAATTAGGACAAGCTAAACCTTAAATTATATTGGTAAACTAAATTAATTCTTCAACTATACTTTGTTAACAAACTCGCTCAACAATGTTGAAGTGTTCATTAAAAATTATTTCAGGGTGTTTGAACCCCGGGCGTTCACAGCAGATGCTATCACTCAATCCCCCATGTGGATGCCCGAGGTTCAAAGGCTAGTTCCCGTAACGATTTTTAACGAAAACTTCAATGATAAGGGCAAATTTGTTAGCAGAGCATGATATAAGAGTTAGTTTGTTAAGTAATATAGTTTAAGGATCAAGTGACTGATTCTGTAATTTAAGTCTTTATTTTTTGAAATCCAATGCGTTATTCACTAAATTTGAGAATTTAGAAAAAAAGAGTTAAATATAGTTTAATGAATCATCATCTAAGTATAAGGATCTTCTCTATTTTAGTCTTTACCTGGCTTGATCCATCTAATATCAATTTTATTTTTTTAATTAATTCTCTAATATTTTTAGGCATTAAATTTAATAAAAAAAAGTCACATAATAATTAGTTACACATTTCTGTATCAACTAAATACTTACTTAGAGTAAACCAAATCTTATTTTGGATTATTTAGTTAAAAAGGAAATGAATTAGGAAAATTTTAATTAATTTTACGAGATATAAATAAATTACTTGACTAAAAAATTATCTTGTGAATTTTTTTTTTCTATTAATTAAATTAAATTGAAACTACTTATAAATTATAGCGATTAAAAAAAAAAGCATTCATTTAACCAAATTGTTGGTCGATTAATAGGAAGCTAAATTCGTCAAACTCAGGTGAGATATCAAGTGGTGTGTAGATTCAAATTGTTTGCCTCCAAATTTCTAATTTCTGAGAAGGAAATGATTGTTGGCATGGGATCTTGATGATGTTGATAACTAAGTCCGGTTATGAAAATTGTTACATTTACATTTTATTTTTACCTTAAAATATGATTACATTTACTCTATTAAAATACTAGCATCAATGTCAATGAATATTTTAAAATAGTAGAATAAAAGAGTAAACCTAACGTTAATTATAATCTTAACAGCGGAAATACAACAAATAGTTGGGTCTAGATGAATGAAAACAACTTAAACCCACAACTCTCGATTTTTTGGACACAGAATGGAACATCACTTACAAAACTGATTGACACATAATGCAACACATCATAAAGTTACCCTAATTTAGTTGAGCCTACTATTATTTTCTAAAATGATAGACTATAACACACATCATAAAGTCACCATTTCACATAAAACATCACATGGGTGTTTCATTCTAATGTAAGAAGTTCCACTTTACTACTACTAGTAGGTCAAATTCAAAAAACATTATTTAAGTGGGATTGCAAATTGACTTGGTTTCCATTGAAAATGATAACCTTAATCAAATCATCATATTATCCTGAATTTACAATTTTTCTTTCCCAGGTCTAAGAAGTAGAAGAAAAAAGATGTAATTTTTTTCACATAAATGAAATCAATAAACAATTCTCAAGGAGTTCATCATCAGAATTCAGTTTAGGGTTCTATTTAAAACGGAGATTTGACCAGAATCACCATTCAACAAGAAAACTTCCAATGGAACATAAGGAGACACCATTGATGACCCAAACCTGTATGAAGGCTGAACTAGTTTGCTTCCTTTAGAGCATGAAATGGTACGCAGCCGTGGTCCAGTTCTCATCTGCCAAATCTGCATGGCATAGCACAAATCAAACATGAACATCTCTGAGTAAAGAGCTTGTGAGAGAGTAGTCATAATAGAATACGAAAAATAATGATGATTTTCAGAATAATCACGGTAAAGAAAAGTAACACTTCATACATCCATTTCCCAACAAGAATAATGAGAAGTAAAACAATATAAACATGCATTGACTAAGAGTTCAGTTGGAATTTTTTTTTTTTTTTTTTTTTTTTTTTTTTTTTTTTTTTTTTTTTTTTTTTTTTTTTTTTTTTTTTTTTTTTTTTTTTTTTTTTTTTTTTTTTTTTTTTTTTTTTTTTTTTTTTTTTTTTTTTTTTTTTTTTTTTTTTTTTTTTTTTTTTTTTTTTTTTTTTTTTTTTTTTTTTTTTTTTTTTTTTTTTTTTTTTTTTTTTTTTTTTTTTTTTTTTTTTTTTTTTTTTTTTTTTTTTTTTTTTTTTTTTTTTTTTTTTTTTTTTTTTTTTTTTTTTTTTTTTTTTTTTTTTTTTTTTTTTTTTTTTTTTTTTTTTTTTTTTTTTTTTTTTTTTTTTTTTTTTTTTTTTTTTTTTTTTTTTTTTTTTTTTTTTTTTTTTTTTTTTTTTTTTTTTTTTTTTTTTTTTTTTTTTTTTTTTTTTTTTTTTTTTTTTTTTTTTTTTTTTTTTTTTTTTTTTTTTTTTTTTTTTTTTTTTTTTTTTTTTTTTTTTTTTTTTTTTTTTTTATAATAATACTAGATTTACCTTCTAATTCTACGTTTATTTTCTAACATGACAATTACGTGTCATTTATTAAATGATGTATTAATCAAAATAAATTATAAATAATTACAGCAAATCATTAATCTATTCAATTAATGATCATTATATCAGAAAATAAGATTAGAGTGTAGAATTCGAGCGTAAACTTAACATTACTCTTTTTTTTATAATCACAATTTTTTATCACCTCTCTTGTATAGTTTAAATAAACAAAATTTAATCACAATAAAAAACGAAAGCAACATAAAATATTTTTGATAAATATATTTTCTATTAACAAGACAGATAAAACAATATTAGATATTAGAAGACCACTTTTATCTTAATCTCTGAAAAACTTTCTAGCGTGTATTTGGTTCCCAACTAAGGTTTTTGATTTCACTTGAACGACCTATACGCATAAGGATAGAAGCGGAAGTCACCAGAACAATAAACATCAGCACAATCAATTTCCAACAAATTTTAACTCAAAACACAAGAAGAAAAGTAATAAATAGATGATGGATATTGAAGGTACGAATGATTACATTTAACAAAGAATTTCAAATAAGAATATTATCAGATTAGACTCGTTATAATAATGGAATGTGTTCCTTTTTTTCTGAGGGAGGGGATGTTACCTCAACAATTCCCTTTCGTGGGGCATGAATGGCCAAACAAAGGCAATAATCACTTTTCAAAGGCTCATAATATGATGAACTCGATGAGGCAATATCTTTATTGACTAGCATTTCCATGAATAAACAACTTGCATCACGATATCCCTTCAAAATAGTTCAAGTTTTCTCTGAGTGAGAGGTGGTGCACCAAAGAAAGAGAAACTCAAAGTTTGAAAGAAATTAAAAAAAAAAAAAACTTTGATAGAAAACTTTGGAAACAAGCTTGACAAATTACGATTTTCAAGAATTTAATCAATATTTAATTCTACAAGGTCCTGATCTAGTCAAAATGTTCTAGTAGAGCTTGCGGCTACTTGCCTTTTCTCTTGATTAAAAAAAAAAAATAAATAAGATCCCATTTGTTTCATTTTTTAAGAGTCTTGTTTTCCTCCTTTCACTGATAGGAAATAATTTGCTCAAACAACAAGATTCTAAAATATTACCTTCCACAACCGAACTACCACAAGTGCCTGTGTGTCTAGGAGCAATATACGACCGAGTGAATCTGTTATAGCAGCCAATGTACCACTTGGAGATAACGTTAGTTTTTCTCCCTTTCTTGGATAATCTTTCAAGCATGTTAGTGGAGAAGCTGCCATTACAACAACATAGTACGTATTGAGTTTGGAAAAAAGTCCACCAGCAGCACTAAAACATTGCATTAGACATTCTTGAAGAATATGGATAAAGAAACTTAACAGACATGATAGGCAAATATGGATAAATATACTATACTACTTGTACAAAAGACATGAACAAATGATTTTTTTTTTTTATATTAGTTATTAACTAAATGAAAAATTGATAAGATGTTTAAGTTGTTACGACAAGGGGATAAAGATGAATGAAAGGCCCTTCTCAGAATAGCTCACCATTAAATAAACCATGGAATGGAAAAGTACAAACATTGCACTAGACCCCAAATTCTTTTTGAAAAGAAAAGTGTAGTGCCTTCCATTTGTACATGTTCAATGATTTGCTAGCTTGGATTTATTAAAAACAACTATTTTCTCTTGTGCACCTTATAAATATGTCTTCCACTTCAGTTTCATTGAGTTTTCATTTTTTTATTCTACTTAAAGGATACAGCCGGAATTTTGAGATATCAAGTACATAACTAAAGAACAAGAAAAGCTATGTGCACCTCGAGCATAAGGTTGACTCTTCACATCAGATCTTTGTGGTGATGTTTTTTCACTCCGCCAAATCATTTTAGAAACAGAAGCTATGGTAGAAAATGTTGCAGGCACCACTTTTGACAAAATAGCTCCAACTAAAGACCTGTTTTTGTCTTCTGAAAGCCTTCGTATGTTGAAACAAATATCAATCAGCCACATCACCATAGTCAATAACTTTTGGGAAAAAGACTCGAAGTAATTATACACTTCAATTGCAAGTCATTACTAACCTGAATGCAGAAATGACTGCATCATCTCCAATAGTGACTGCACAATAATAACATTGACTTGACTGCCCAACAATAAAAGCAGCTGAATTCAAATATCAGGATAGATTCAGCAAATTCCCACATCGCAAGACATGCCATTGAGAAGCCTTACTAAATTTCATAGATCATCAATACACGACAAGTTACCTGCATTTCCATTAGTGGTGGAGGCATGACTCCAGTAATTGCTGCATCGATGCAAGTACCATATTTGCTTACATTCCATAATTGATATGGTAATCTTCCATAGGAATCTCTCAATTCGTTAGACTCTTTACTTTTTGATTTCTGATCCCAAAATTGAGAATGTGATTCTTGAAACCATTTTTGCAGCAGATTCTACATTCCAACCATGAAGGATTGTAATTAGAGACACCCAAAGAAAGACATTATCATATAGGCTTGAAAGAAAACTCCACCAAACAAAAGGTGATAAATAGAGGTGAAGGAAAAAAGTTCTGAATGAAAGGATTAACAAATCCCTACTAGAAAGATACTGTCTATAAAATTATTATAAAGATCATCCAATCAGCATATCGACAGTATAAGCATTACTAATATGGTCGATAGTCAAATAATATTAAAATTCATGATTAACAATGACATTCTCACATAAGTGCTAAGAAAATCAAAGCAACAACGAAAAATTACCTGAATTTCAGATCCATCAAAACGAGCAATCACACCAGGCATTACAACAGAAACCTCTTCTGAAGAATTCTCTTGGGACAAGTCTCTCTTTGTGCCACGAACTCTTAGCTTGACAATACGAGCAGGATGGATCAACTATAATCACAAAAAGTCACTTGAGTTAGGGTACTGGTACCATTATTTATGGTTATTTCCAGTCAAAATAAATAAAGTACAATTACACGGGGATAAAGCTCAAATAAATAGCTTTTCTTTCCTATGACTTCAAAACAAATACTCCTACATGATGCTCAGCCCAAAAGAGGATTTGATTCTCCAATGCAAATATAAGACCCAAATTCTATGTAATTTTATTTTCTGATGAGCAAAAAAAAAAAAAAAGAGAAAACCTGATATGAAGGTGCTTTCTTATCTAATACAAATTTTGCGTGAATGGATAAGTTTTCTGTTACTAAACCTAGACAATAGTGATTCAATCACTCCAATTTTCTGCAATTCAAGCAGAGGATCCAGAAAAAATTCATTAGTGGGCCACTGATTCAAAATTTCACAATGTAACGACTACACTAGAGCTATAATGATTAACAGGTTAGACAGTCTTTCGCTTTCCAACTCAATTGAGAAACATCGATCCAAAATGTTTACTTCTAATCACATTTCAATGCTTTCTCACCAACCAATCGATAATCTAAAAAACCGCACCTGTTTATGAATCAAACCCCCTTTCAAAGAGAAAATCAACAGATATCCTCGAGATGTCCCGGCCACAATCACCCTGATCTCATCGAAAACCAACCACTCCAAGGCAGAGATAAACTCCGTCTCGGTTGTAGCCAAATCCGGCTGAATCTTAATCCGAAAGACATCAGAATCGGCCCATCCAACAACAAGAATTGCTGATCGATTAGCAAACGCGAGAGCATGATTGTCGAGAGCGCAAAGAAGGTCTGGGTTGTCGACGAGCCAACCTTCTTTACCAGCGCCAAGTTCGCCAAGCTCCTCGCACGCTATGCAGCCAAGCTCTGTGGTATATGTTCGCCTAGCCATCAATGGCGAAGCAACGAAAGGGAAGGAAAATAATCGCTGATCAATTAACTTAAATATAGTTTAGTTTATGGTTCGCTTGAGAAATTTTTTTTTTTTTTTTTTTTTTTTTTTTTTTTTTTTTTTTTTTTTTTTTTTTTTTTTTTTTTTTTTTTTTTTTTTTTTTTTTTTTTTTTTTTTTTTTTTTTTTTTTTTTTTTTTTTTTTTTTTTTTTTTTTTTTTTTTTTTTTTTTTTTTTTTTTTTTTTTTTTTTTTTTTTTTTTTTTTTTTTTTTTTTTTTTTTTTTTTTTTTTTTTTTTTTTTTTTTTTTTTTTTTTTTTTTTTTTTTTTTTTTTTTTTTTTTTTTTTTTTTTTTTTTTTTTTTTTTTTTTTTTTTTTTTTTTTTTTTTTTTTTTTTTTTTTTTTTTTTTTTTTTTTTTTTTTTTTTTTTTTTTTTTTTTTTTTTTTTTTTTTTTTTTTTTTTTTTTTTTTTTTTTTTTTTTTTTTTTTTTTTTTTTTTTTTTTTTTTTTTTTTTTTTTTTTTTTTTTTTTTTTTTTTTTTTTTTTTTTTTTTTTTTTTTTTTTTTTTTTTTTTTTTTTTTTTTTTTTTTTTTTTTTTTTTTTTTTTTTTTTTTTTTTTTTTTTTTTTTTTTTTTTTTTTTTTTTTTTTTTTTTTTTTTTTTTTTTTTTTTTTTTTTTTTTTTTTTTTTTTTTTTTTTTTTTTTTTTTTTTTTTTTTTTTTTTTTTTTTTTTTTTTTTTTTTTTTTTTTTTTTTTTTTTTTTTTTTTTTTTTTTTTTTTTTTTTTTTTTTTTTTTTTTTTTTTTTTTTTTTTTTTTTTTTTTTTTTTTTTTTTTTTTTTTTTTTTTTTTTTTTTTTTTTTTTTTTTTTTTTTTTTTTTTTTTTTTTTTTTTTTTTTTTTTTTTTTTTTTTTTTTTTTTTTTTTTTTTTTTTTTTTTTTTTTTTTTTTTTTTTTTTTTTTTTTTTTTTTTTTTTTTTTTTTTTTTTTTTTTTTTTTTTTTTTTTTTTTTTTTTTTTTTTTTTTTTTTTTTTTTTTTTTTTTTTTTTTTTTTTTTTTTTTTTTTTTTTTTTTTTTTTTTTTTTTTTTTTTTTTTTTTTTTTTTTTTTTTTTTTTTTTTTTTTTTTTTTTTTTTTTTTTTTTTTTTTTTTTTTTTTTTTTTTTTTTTTTTTTTTTTTTTTTTTTTTTTTTTTTTTTTTTTTTTTTTTTTTTTTTTTTTTTTTTTTTTTTTTTTTTTTTTTTTTTTTTTTTTTTTTTTTTTTTTTTTTTTTTTTTTTTTTTTTTTTTTTTTTTTTTTTTTTTTTTTTTTTTTTTTTTTTTTTTTTTTTTTTTTTTTTTTTTTTTTTTTTTTTTTTTTTTTTTTTTTTTTTTTTTTTTTTTTTTTTTTTTTTTTTTTTTTTTTTTTTTTTTTTTTTTTTTTTTTTTTTTTTTTTTTTTTTTTTTTTTTTTTTTTTTTTTTTTTTTTTTTTTTTTTTTTTTTTTTTTTTTTTTTTTTTTTTTTTTTTTTTTTTTTTTTTTTTTTTTTTTTTTTTTTTTTTTTTTTTTTTTTTTTTTTTTTTTTTTTTTTTTTAAATCATATTTCTCGGAAAAGAGAAGACAGATTAATAGAATTAAAAAAATAATAAAAAACCAAGTGCAATTAGCCGAACCGGTCCGGTTCGGTTCGATCTAGTGAGGGGCATTTTGGGAAAAAAAATGAACAAGTGAAAAAACGTTACTTTTTTGACGAATATTATTATTATTATTATATTATTATTATTATTATATTATTATTATTATTATATTATTATTATTATTATTATTATATTATTATTATTATTATTATATTATTATTATTATATTATTATTATTATATTATTATTATTATTATATTATTATTATTATATTATTATTATTATTATTATTATATTATTATTATTATATTATTATTATTATATTATTATTATTATTATTATTATTATATTATTATTATTATATTATTATTATTATATTATTATTATTATATTATTATTATTATTATTATTATTATATTATTATTATTATTATTATATTATTATTATTATATTATTATTATTATATTATTATTATTATTATATTATTATTATTATTATATTATTATTATTATTATTATATTATTATTATTATTATTATATTATTATTATTATATTATTATTATTATATTATTATTATTATTATATTATTATTATTATATTATTATTATTATATTATTATTATTATATTATTATTATTATATTATTATTATTATTATATTATTATTATTATATTATTATTATTATATTATTATTATTATATTATTATTATTATATTATTATTATTATATTATTATTATTATATTATTATTATTATATTATTATTATTATTATATTATTATTATTATTATTATATTATTATTATTATATTATTATTATTATATTATTATTATTATATTATTATTATTATATTATTATTATTATATTATTATTATTATATTATTATTATTATTATATTATTATTATTATATTATTATTATTATATTATTATTATTATATTATTATTATTATATTATTATTATTATTATATTATTATTATTATATTATTATTATTATATTATTATTATTATATTATTATTATTATATTATTATTATTATTATTATATTATTATTATTATATTATTATTATTATTATTATTATATTATTATTATTATATTATTATTATTATATTATTATTATTATTATATTATTATTATTATTATTATATTATTATTATTATATTATTATTATTATTATTATTATTATTATTATATTATTATTATTATTATTTAATAAAACACAAAACAACAGAAATGTTGTTTTGTGTTCGAGCTCCCCGCGAACGGAGACAGGGCAGGGAAGAGGGAGAAGAACGGCGACGCGGCGCCGTGTTCACCGGCGAGCTCCGACCTTCTCCGGCCAGACGGCGGCGACAGACGGTTTCCGGCCCGCCTCCGCGCACGAACCGAAGGTAAGGCTCGGCTTTTACTCTTTTCGGTTCGGTTTGGGGCTGTGTGTGACGAGCCGGTTTTGGCTCCGATCGCCGGCCAATTTTGGTCCCTTCCGGCGTGGGTTTGCCGACCCTTGCACCGGTTATGGTTGATTGACAGTGTGGAGCTCAATTTGAGCGAAAATCAGAGGGCTCCGATTTAGGGCACTTCGGTTTTCGGTGTGAAGCCTCGGGTTTTCGATTGGTTTATGCTAATTGAGGCTAATTGTGGTTGATTGGTGAAGAAATTGGGGAGAATTGATGAAAAACCGAAAATGGTGAAATTCCCGGTTTATGGCAGATTCGGGTTTTGCTGCAATTGACCTAGCTACGGTCGATTGTTTTAAAATTCCTTTTGGCAGATTAAAATAGGTTATTAGAGGAGTACGTGGCCGCTGGAATCGTTCGATTCCGATAACCGACGCGAAAGTTACGCGCGTTCGAAGTTTCGGGTCGGTTTTACCGAACCCAAATTGGTGGTCCGTTTGGTTAGGTTTTAGTTGAGTTAAAGCTTTAGGAAATTCCTTAGTTAAGAATTTTGTTAGTTTTGAACATTAAATCGTTTAAGCTCGTATTAACGACAAATTGATGAAAATTGCATAGGTGAACAACGCTCGTGGACAGAACTAGAGTTGCGACGGACACGAGGTAAGTTCTCGTGACTTGCTGTGGCCGATAGGCCTACACCATATGTCGTGTTTCGTTGTCGAGGATATTTGGAGTTATGTATGTTTATTCGCTTTGGTTGGGTAGTTTAGGATTAGGCCTTTTATAGGTTATGCTTGTATTGTTTGATGGTATGCACTTTGTATGTTTATGTTATGCTTTTACTGTCATGCATCACTGTTTTATAAAAGTCATGAAAAATGAATTTAAGCATGAGTTCACGAAAAGAAACGAATGAAAGTAAAGTGAAAGAAATGAACGAAAGTAAAGGAAATGTGATGACATGAATTGAGACGACTAATATGAGATGACTATGACGACTTAAATGAGACGACTATATGATGAATGAATGAATGTATGAACTGAAAAATGAGACGACTATATGATGAATGAATGAATGTATGAACTGAAAAATGAGACGACTATATGATGAATGAATGAATGTATGAACTGAAAAATGAGACGACTATATGATGAATGAATGAATGTATGAACTGAAAAATGTGACGACTATCTAATAAATGAAATGAACGCATGATATGATAAATGAAGGAATGTATGAACTGAAAAATGTGACGACTATCTAATAAATGAAATGAACGCATGATATGATAAATGAATGCATGATATGATAAATGAATGCATGATATGATAAATGAATGCATGATATGATAAATGAAGGAATGTATGAACTGAAAAATGTGACGACTATCTAATAAATGAAATGAACGCATGATATGATAAATGAAATGAACGCATGATATGATAAATGAATGCATGATATGATAAATGAAATGAACGCATGATATGATAAATGAAGGAATGTATGAACTGAAAAATGTGACGACTATCTAATAAATGAAATGAACGCATGATATGATAAATGAATGCATGATATGATAAATGAATGCATGATATGATAAATGAATGCATGATATGATAAATGAAGGAATGTATGAACTGAAAAATGAGACGACTATATGATGAATGAATGAATGTATGAACTGAAAAATGAGACGACTATATGATGAATGAATGAATGTATGAACTGAAAAATGTGACGACTATCTAATAAATGAAATGAACGCATGATATGATAAATGAAATGAACGCATGATATGATAAATGAATGCATGATATGATAAATGAATGCATGATATGATAAATGAATGCATGATATGATAAATGAAATGAACGCATGATATGATAAATGAAGGAATGTATGAACTGAAAAATGAGACGACTATATGATGAATGAATGAATGTATGAACTGAAAAATGAGACGACTATATGATGAATGAATGAATGTATGAACTGAAAAATGAGACGACTATATGATGAATGAATGAATGTATGAACTGAAAAATGAGACGACTATATGATGAATGAATGAATGTATGAACTGAAAAATGTGACGACTATCTAATAAATGAAATGAACGCATGATATGATAAATGAATGCATGATATGATAAATGAAATGAACGCATGATATGATAAATGAAATGAACGCATGATATGATAAATGAATGCATGATATGATAAATGAAATGAACGCATGATATGATAAATGAATGCATGATATGATAAATGAAGGAATGTATGAACTGAAAAATGAGACGACTAATATGAGATGACTATGACGACTTAAATGAGACGACTAATATGAGATGACTATGACGACTTAAATGAGACGACTAATATGAGATGACTATGACGACTTAAATGAGACGACTAATATGAGATGACTATATGATAAATGAATGCATGATATGATAAATGAATGTATGACATGATAAATGAAATGAACGCATGATATGATAAATGAAATGAACGCATGATATGATAAATGAAGGAATGTATGAACTGAAAAATGAGACGACTATATGATGAATGAATGAATGTATGACATGATAAATGAAATGAACGCATGATATGATAAATGAAATGAACGCATGATATGATAAATGAATGCATGATATGATAAATGAAATGAACGCATGATATGATAAATGAAATGAACGCATGATATGATAAATGAATGCATGATATGATAAATGAAGGAATGTATGAACTGAAAAATGAGACGACTATATGATGAATGAATGAATGTATGAACTGAAAAATGAGACGACTATATGATGAATGAATGAATGTATGAACTGAAAAATGTGACGACTATCTAATAAATGAAATGAACGCATGATATGATAAATGAATGCATGATATGATAAATGAATCGAATGCACAGAAATTTATGAAAATTGCATATACATGTTCATGCATTATCATTTACGTAGAATTTACTGAGATTTATTCTCATAGGCGTCCTTATGGTGTAGGTGAACCCGAAACAGGTGAGGAAGACATTCCTCTGTTAGATGATCACGCTGGTTGAAGAAGGATACCCGTGGGAGTGCGCTGGCGCAGTCGATGCTTAACCGACCCGTGGGGATTTACGTATGTATTTTGAGGGTATTGAGATATTCTGGGTGAATGATGGATTAGTTAGATAAATTTGTATAGTCGAACATATTAGGATGTTTGGTTCTGATTAGGTGTTAGATTTTTACGTTGATCTTTCAAATGTTTTGTTTAAATCATTAATTTAACGTTATGGGAATGCTTTTAGTTTAATTGGTAGTTGGTACGTTTTAGGGTGTTTGATTCTGTTTAGTTGATAGATTTGTTTTATAAAACGTTTGTTAAGGTTTTTATTTGGATTTTATGAACTGCTTGGTGATTTTGTAAACAGGAGGATATGTCACACTTTTAAACGGAACCATGCAGTTTGTTTTTTTTTTTTTTTTTTTTTTTTTTTTTTTTTTTTTTTTTTTTTTTTTTTTTTTTTTTTTTTTTTTTTTTTTTTTTTTTTTTTTTTTTTTTTTTTTTTTTTTTTTTTTTTTTTTTTTTTTTTTTTTTTTTTTTTTTTTTTTTTTTTTTTTTTTTTTTTTTTTTTTTTTTTTTTTTTTTTTTTTTTTTTTTTTTTTTTTTTTTTTTTTTTTTTTTTTTTTTTTTTTTTTTTTTTTTTTTTTTTTTTTTTTTTTTTTTTTTTTTTTTTTTTTTTTTTTTTTTTTTTTTTTTTTTTTTTTTTTTTTTTTTTTTTTTTTTTTTTTTTTTTTTTTTTTTTTTTTTTTTTTTTTTTTTTTTTTTTTTTTTTTTTTTTTTTTTTTTTTTTTTTTTTTTTTTTTTTTTTTTTTTTTTTTTTTTTTTTTTTTTTTTTTTTTTTTTTTTTTTTTTTTTTTTTTTTTTTTTTTTTTTTTTTTTTTTTTTTTTTTTTTTTTTTTTTTTTTTTTTTTTTTTTTTTTTTTTTTTTTTTTTTTTTTTTTTTTTTTTTTTTTTTTTTTTTTTTTTTTTTTTTTTTTTTTTTTTTTTTTTTTTTTTTTTTTTTTTTTTTTTTTTTTTTTTTTTTTTTTTTTTTTTTTTTTTTTTTTTTTTTTTTTTTTTTTTTTTTTTTTTTTTTTTTTTTTTTTTTTTTTTTTTTTTTTTTTTTTTTTTTTTTTTTTTTTTTTTTTTTTTTTTTTTTTTTTTTTTTTTTTTTTTTTTTTTTTTTTTTTTTTTTTTTTTTTTTTTTTTTTTTTTTTTTTTTTTTTTTTTTTTTTTTTTTTTTTTTTTTTTTTTTTTTTTTTTTTTTTTTTTTTTTTTTTTTTTTTTTTTTTTTTTTTTTTTTTTTTTTTTTTTTTTTTTTTTTTTTTTTTTTTTTTTTTTTTTTTTTTTTTTTTTTTTTTTTTTTTTTTTTTTTTTTTTTTTTTTTTTTTTTTTTTTTTTTTTTTTTTTTTTTTTTTTTTTTTTTTTTTTTTTTTTTTTTTTTTTTTTTTTTTTTTTTTTTTTTTTTTTTTTTTTTTTTTTTTTTTTTTTTTTTTTTTTTTTTTTTTTTTTTTTTTTTTTTTTTTTTTTTTTTTTTTTTTTTTTTTTTTTTTTTTTTTTTTTTTTTTTTTTTTTTTTTTTTTTTTTTTTTTTTTTTTTTTTTTTTTTTTTTTTTTTTTTTTTTTTTTTTTTTTTTTTTTTTTTTTTTTTTTTTTTTTTTTTTTTTTTTTTTTTTTTTTTTTTTTTTTTTTTTTTTTTTTTTTTTTTTTTTTTTTTTTTTTTTTTTTTTTTTTTTTTTTTTTTTTTTTTTTTTTTTTTTTTTTTTTTTTTTTTTTTTTTTTTTTTTTTTTTTTTTTTTTTTTTTTTTTTTTTTTTTTTTTTTTTTTTTTTTTTTTTTTTTTTTTTTTTTTTTTTTTTTTTTTTTTTTTTTTTTTTTTTTTTTTTTTTTTTTTTTTTTTTTTTTTTTTTTTTTTTTTTTTTTTTTTTTTTTTTTTTTTTTTTTTTTTTTTTTTTTTTTTTTTTTTTTTTTTTTTTTTTTTTTTTTTTTTTTTTTTTTTTTTTTTTTTTTTTTTTTTTTTTTTTTTTTTTTTTTTTTTTTTTTTTTTTTTTTTTTTTTTTTTTTTTTTTTTTTTTTTTTTTTTTTTTTTTTTTTTTTTTTTTTTTTTTTTTTTTTTTTTTTTTTTTTTTTTTTTTTTTTTTTTTTTTTTTTTTTTTTTTTTTTTTTTTTCCCATTTGGTTTTTTCCGCCATTAATGTAGATCTGAGTTTTTTGGTTTCTGAGTTTTTATAGTAGAAAGTAGTTCTTTCTGGGCGATTCAAGGTTATGTTTGACGTCCTGGAGGTGTTTAAGTTGACTTCACTATATTTTTAGTGTGAATAATAATAATAATAATAATAATAATAATAATAATAATAATAATAATAATAATAATAATAATAATAATAATAATAATAATAATAATAATAATAATAATAATAATAATAATAATAATAATAATAATAATAATAATAATAATAATAATAATAATAATAATAATAATAATAATAATAATAATAATAATAATAATAATAATAATAATAATAATAATAATAATAATAATAATAATAATAATAATAATAATAATAATAATAATAATAATAATAATAATAATAATAATAATAATAATAATAATAATAATAATAATAATAATAATAATAATAATAATAATAATAATAATAATAATAATAATAATAATAATAATAATAATAATAATAATAATAATAATAATAATAATAATAATAATAATAATAATAATAATAATAATAATAATAATAATAATAATAATAATAATAATAATAATAATAATAATAATAATAATAATAATAATAATAATAATAATAATAATAATAATAATAATAATAATAATAATAATAATAATAATAATAATAATAATAATAATAATAATAATAATAATAATAATAATAATAATAATAATAATAATAATAATAATAATAATAATAATAATAATAATAATAATAATAATAATAATAATAATAATAATAATAATAATAATAATAATAATAATAATAATAATAATAATAATAATAATAATAATAATAATAATAATAATAATAATAATAATAATAATAATAATAATAATAATAATAATAATAATAATAATAATAATAATAATAATAATAATAATAATAATAATAATAATAATAATAATAATAATAATAATAATAATAATAATAATAATAATAATAATAATAATAATAATAATAATAATAATAATAATAATAATAATAATAATAATAATAATAATAATAATAATAATAATAATAATAATAATAATAATAATAATAATAATAATAATAATAATAATAATAATAATAATAATAATAATAATAATAATAATAATAATAATAATAATAATAATAATAATAATAATAATAATAATAATAATAATAATAATAATAATAATAATAATAATAATAATAATAATAATAATAATAATAATAATAATAATAATAATAATAATAATAATAATAATAATAATAATAATAATAATAATAATAATAATAATAATAATAATAATAATAATAATAATAATAATAATAATAATAATAATAATAATAATAATAATAATAATAATAATAATAATAATAATAATAATAATAATAATAATAATAATAATAATAATAATAATAATAATAATAATAATAATAATAATAATAATAATAATAATAATAATAATAATAATAATAATAATAATAATAATAATAATAATAATAATAATAATAATAATAATAATAATAATAATAATAATAATAATAATAATAATAATAATAATAATAATAATAATAATAATAATAATAATAATAATAATAATAATAATAATAATAATAATAATAATAATAAGAGAAAGGGCAAACAATTTAGCCGCTATAAATTCCTTCGGCAGTGGCATGCTTCCGACAAGGAGCATACGAAGACGATGATGACACGAGATCTTTTTCCCTCTACAACCCTAAACCCTTCGGTCTCTCTCCTCCCATCTCCATTTCTCAAAACCTTCTCTAACTCTCTCCTCAAATTCCTTCCTCTCAAACCCAAACAAATCCATCGGGATTCTCCCTTCATTTCCCTTTCTCTCCACTCTGATCCTCTATTTTCCTGCCTGAATGCCGGCGTTGATGTCCAAAAACCGACCGTCCGTCGGGAAGTCCGGACATTCGCTGGCCGGAGCAAGAAGAAACCCGGAGGGCCATCTCCCGGACGTATCGAGGGCAACGCTGAGTTCCGGCGAGAGATGAAGCGTAACGCCCGCCGGAAAAGCCAGAAGCTTGCTGAATCGCTCTTCTACCGGCTCAAAAATCCTAGTAGGAACTATGCCGATAATTTCTCCGAGGACCTGCTTCAAGAAATCGGCTTAGGTTACGACCGGATGGTCCAGTTTATGGAGAAAGACGATCCAAACCTCCGTCACCCTTACGATTGGTACAAGTACGGCGAATTTGGACCGTACTCGTGGAGGGGGATCGTAGTTGGTGAACCTATTCGAGGTCGGTTCTCCGATGAGCGTGTGACGATGATTAGCGAGGTTAGAGACCAAGAACAGTGGGAAGAAATTGAGCAGTCTGAAATGGCTTCTGATTTTGCCGAGAGGTTGAACCAGATGGATAAGAGCAAAGGATTCAAATACTTCTGGGTGTTTGCGAGGCACCCTAGATGGAAAATTTCAGAACTCCCATGGCAGCAATGGACTCTGATATGCGAAGTTGTGGTTGAATCAGGGGAAGAAAGGCTGGATAAGTGGAATCTGATGGGGAGGTTAGGCAATAAATCAAGAACAGCCATAACAAAATGTGCAGCTTGGATGAGACCGGACATAATCTATGTGAAGAAACCAGTTTACCAGTGTCGGTTCGAGCCTCAGAATGAGTTCTTCGATGTGATGATGCCCTTCTTGGATCCAAATACCGAGGAAGATTTTCTGTTCGAATTGGAGGACGATATTGGTAATGTTGAAATGGTTACCTATTTCGGCGGACTGTGTAAGATCGTGAGGGTGAATCCGAATGCTTTCGTCGATGACGTGGTGAATGCATACGAGAAGATGAGCGATGAGAAGAAATCAAAGTGTTTGGAGTTTCTGCTCACAAATCACCCTGTGCCGTTGTTGCATCCTTACACAAAAGAGTGGAAAGCTAAATTGGAGGAGGAAGAGCTCGGTTGTGACGCTCCCGACGATGACAATGATCCTCGACAGAGTGAGAAGGTGATGACAGATTGGATCGAAACAGACAACGAAGAAGAAGAAGACGAGGAGGAGGAGATCATTGATATGGAAGACAGTGGAGATGGTGACGAAGAATTGGGTACGAAAGAAGAGGAGTTGGGTCGGGAAGAAGAGGTGGATTACTGGGAGGAGGAGTTCCAGAAGGCAATAAACAGCCGAGAAGCCATGGAAGTCGAAGGGGACGAGACCCAATTGAGAGGGAAAAGGGCGAAGGTGAAACCAGAAGAATGGAAGTACGTAGGGTATGGACCATGGATGAAAAGGATAAAGAAGAGCAAGCTTCCTCCAGGGCTGTTTCTTAGAGCTGCAATCAGACCATTCACATACAGAAACCTTGTGAAGGAAATTGTTCTAACAAGGCACGCAATCTTGGAAGGCGAAATTGGCAAGAAAGATTGAAGAAAGCTACCTCGAGGGAACCCACCAGACTAGGAATGGCGATTGACCCGAGAATCGGAGATTGCATATGATTGATCCACTGCTTGTGCTGACAACAATCCTCACACTTTTTGGTAGACAAGAATAGTTTAAGGTTGTTGCCAACTAGAATGATGTCTTTGAGTTCATATTTGTTGGGAAGAGAGAGATTGTATGAGCTTGAATTTACATTTTTGATAGAGAGAGATTCATAATTGTATTAAAGGATGAAAGAAAAATCCTAATTTAGCCTACTCCTAATCACCATCAAAGCCATCAGGTGGTGAAGTACTCCTCAGGGACATAAAACTTCAACCCAATGGCCTGCAAAAAAAATGAACTAAAATTTTAAAAATGTAGAAAAATGAATTTTGCACTTAAACTGCATATTAGTCCTTGCTTAATTATTCGAGTGAAGAACAAGTATTGATCTTTCTTCTATGCAAATGACTTGCTGAATTTAGGAGAACTAGTAATTAAGTTCATGACATTACTAGAATAGTCAAAGATGTCACGTTTTTTTCTGTGATCTTCTATAATTGACGATTTTCAAGAAAAAAAAAAACTTCCGTTAAAACGGTTAGAATTGCTAAAATAGTCAAAAACCGTTCTAACGAAGGTTATTTCTCTTTGAAAATTGACAATAATTGAAGGCCCGTTGACAAAAACATGATTTTTTTTACCTTTTGCTTATCGGTAAGGACTTAATTGTTTATAATTTTAAGTTCAAGAAGTTATTTGTCTAAAAAAAAAGAGTTTAAGAACTTAATTGCTCTTTGCCCCAAGTTTAAGGACTAACGTACACTTCACCTAAAAAATTAAATTGACCAGAGTTGCAACCTTTGGAAAAAAAAATTTTGCGGTAATATCTTATGTCTAAGAAAGATACCTTAGCAAATTTAATATCAGCATCACTATGATCATTAATTCGACCAGCTGCATCACCGACGTAAAAGGATCTACAAGGAAAAATATCGGCAAACGGATAAATAATCGATAAAGCCCCAAAAAGAGATTAAAAGTAAAACCAACAAAAAAGGTGAAGAAGATTACTTGTCCATGTCAATGGGAATTCCTGAATTAAAATGTTGCACCATGATTTGCCACATCCCTGAATTTGGTTTCCTATATGGGTCTTCCACTCCGCCATCGGATTTACCCCATCCACACGCAATAAAAACCTGCTAAATTATATATTAATACAAGTACGTGACAGTCCGGAACTACAAATCGAACCAAACCAAAATATCACTAGTCTTGAGAAACTAACCGGTGTTTGGTACGAATGAATCGAAAAAATTGATTAAATTCTTACCTTCTATTAGGTATAATGGGAGATCATGAGAATTGAATTTTCAATTATATCTAATTAGTAAATTTGAGAATATAATTAATTTAATTCATCATAATTTGAAAAATATTGAATTTTATTTCTACAATTTCTATACAAGTTTTCTCAAATCTCTATTTTTTGTATGAGCAACGGAAGAGAAAACTAACCGGAACCAAACTAGAACTTCAAGTTCGGTTCTCGGTTCTTCCTCGTGTGTGTATGAGCAAACAAAATAACCCATTTTAATACCTGGATAGGAACCTTCACTAGATTGATGAAGTTGTTGAGACGTCCAATTTTTGAGTCGACGGCTACTTGTCTCTTATTCTTCCACCTCTCGATGTTGGATTCATTGGTAAAAATTACCTGAAGATAACCACTAAACCAATTAAACAAAGAAAGGTAAAAAAATATTCAATTATACTACACAGTCCAGCAACTGAAGATAAAACATACCAACTTGAAGCCCTCATTGTACAAGGTTTGTAATTTATCAGGTATTGAAGGAAACATGAGAGACCACGCTTCCGGGCCGACTCTGAGATTGGAGAAGCATGTTAGGTTGCAATACTCAGCTTTCAATTCTAACTCAATTATTTTCACTATTATCAAATTTAGCTCATCTAAATCAAGGTATGTACAGATGTTAAACCTCAACGGTTCCGAGGAATATTGTGAGACATTCAAAACAGGACACTGAAAATTTCAATTCTGAGACATTTGAAACTGCTATACCTCTTAACAGATGTTTTTGCCAGGCATCCATCGAAATCAAATGCTGCAATTTTGCTTGAATCGTGCAAACCATCTTCCTATAAAACACAGAAAAAAAATCAAAAGAAGTATTATGTCTAAGAAGCCAAAAAAAAGTATATTCATATGCTCAATTAAGCCTTGTAAGTGCAAATGTATAATGCCTGTCAGCCCTATAGTGTAGAGAAAATTTTTAGTCACATGAATATATGATAATCAGGTAATGTCATAGAACCAAACCTTGTTGATTTTGATCGATATAGTTCCTTGGGGGCAAATACAACTGATATGCAAGATCAGAAAAGAAAATTTAAAATTCTATGGAGGACTTTGGCATTGTTGCTGCTTTTTGAACCTTAAGACTTGAAATGAATTCCAACCTATTTGATGATAGGTTCCTTTGTTATTATATTTTATATGTATTAAATAAGATTCATTGCGAATTGATCAAACTTATAAATAAAAAGTTGTTGAAAGTCAGCTTTTAAATAATTGCTACTTTTTTTCTAAGGGAAATTCTTTTGATATATTCAAGCATAATGAAACGAGTATAAAGATTAAGCTACAAAAAGCTCAATCTCCACGTAAATTTTACGAGAAAGGTCTTATAAAATACCTTTTTTCCGACTAAAGAAAAGAGCATTACAAAAAAATAGTCTCCCATGACCATAAAATATAACCAGAAAACAATTCACGTCTTCCTTTTCTTTCAAATACAAGTCTTGTCTCACTTTTTCGAAGGTCTTCACATTTTATAGATTCATTTGATTGGTACATTTATCTATATTTATAAAAAAGAAACAAGTATAACTCAATACTTTTCTCACCCGTTCAAGAAATATGAGCGTCTGGAATGCCTTCCATTTTGGCAAAAGTGTTGCATCCTGGAATGCCAAACAAATTAGTTGATCCAAAATGAGTAATTTGGCGCTCAATTTCTGGATTAACCAAAAAATATACCTTGTACTTGCTCTTAATGTCAGAAGCCGAAAGGACTATGTCTAACTTATGCGTAGATAACTGCAAAAAGCCAGAGGAAATTCGGTGTCTGTTTTGATAGAAGAACAATTGGAAGATATAGAGGGTTTATGTGCAAACATGTTTAGATCTACATACACATTTTTACCTCCACTTTCTTTATATCTCTTTCCTGTAACTCTACATCTTTATCTTCATCTCTTGGATGAATCTGAATAAGGAAATTTATTTGATAATGGAGTATGATATATTTATTACTATATTTGAAGGTAAGGAGAAAAGTTAAAAGAAATTATCTACCTTTTTTTCCTTTGAGCTCTCCTTGCTTTCTTCACTTTCATATTTACTGATATCAGAGTCCTGTAATAGATGTAAACAAAAGAAAGTTTTATATTTCTTAACCGTGCTGCTCTATTTAGACGAAGTCTCTCAAATAAACCATAATTTTATCATGCATTCAAGTAAATGCAGGCCATACGTTCATCTTGGATTGAACACTTGCTCCAAACAATTTCACTAGAGCTTCCTGATCGCTGGACTGAAATGTCAAACATAGAAACTGATATTAGCTTAAAATCAAATGAAAAATGATCCTCTACTCTCTACATTCTGCGGGGATGAATCCTATCTTAATCACTTGCTTTGTTTTCTTCTGGTCAAAACATTTTTCAAACACTGGAAGATCATAGTTCCACGGTAAGTTAAAACAGCCAACGTTTCCACATAGTTTTCATTTTCATTACTTACTCCATTTCCATGATCTCATTTCGCATAGAAATCCCGGAAAACAAACAGAAAAACCCAGAAACATCTACCCAAACCTTCAAAGCAGAAAACCCTTTAATCGCCTCTGCAGAACCCTCAGATTCTGATCCGAAAGAAAAGCAGTCCAAGTGAAACCACCTGGTAATGTCGAAGCCTCGAGAGTCTCTGCTGACGGAACCCAACCTCAGATCCTTCGCAGCAATCATCTTCGAGCACTTCTTGCACGAAGACCGACTAGATTTCGCATACTCGGCAACCACTTTCGCCGAAGAAGAAGAAGAAGAAGGAGACATGGGCGATTTGTTAGAGAAGACACGGGAAAAACGTTTCGAATTAGGGAAGCATACGCCGGACAAACGAACCGGGAAGAGCGACGGAGAATCGGCGTTTGGAGGAGTAAAGGGGATTAAGAGGGTAAAGATAGAGCTACGGGAGACAAGATGAGCCTCGGAGAGAATTAACAACATGAAAGTGAAAACAGACGGCGGTGGATGGTGGCGGACGATGGGGAAAGGCGGAGATTTTGCAGAGGTTTACGTGGACACATCGCACATCAGAATGTTCATTATTTTAACAATAACTATTTGTTAAATCCGTATTTATTATTGCATTAATATTTTTCCAACTCTTCTTTTTTTTTTTTTTCTATTGATGAAAAATAAAAATAGTTCACTAATTTTTTTAAGCAAATATATACTTAAATTAATAGTCATTAGCAATTAAGTAATATTCTCCCGACAAAAGTAAAGAAATCAGTTTTTTGTCACGTATTCTCGTTCTCAATAGAGTGAACACGAGCTCATTCACTTCAGCTCAAGAACAAGATAAAGCCTTGCTCCAAATTCAAAGATTTTGAAACCAATTTTAAGGTTTGGACTGATTGTTTGAGTTTTGGGCCTAGTGTAGTTTAATTTTTCAAAATTTGGGTCGTGTACAAACTGAAGTCTGCTTAGATTTCGACCCATGGTTCGATTTGATTTTGTAAGAGTTTTAATTCCAAAACCGTAAACAAAATCATGACCTGCTATTTGAACACTTTCAAAACCAAATCTAGTTCTTATAAGCTTGGGAACCAAACTGAAATGAGATTGAACTGTCGATTCCAGTTAGAACAACAATTTGATCCAATGTGTACTCATCCTTAGATTTTCAAATATAAACAACTTCTATTAGAACAGTTTTGACAATTTTAAGCATTGAATTTTTCAACTAATCTTTATAGAGAAATTATTAAATTGCTAAAATAGTTTTAACAGAAGTTGTTTTTTTTTTTTTTTATAAAAATTGTCAAACAAATAATAACACAAGATAAAAACATAATATTTCTTCCGACGACATGAAGTTAGTTGTCAATGACGACCCTAAGTTTAAGGTGCTCTTAATAGATGACATGATTAAAATATAGTTATTGGGTGGCCTTTTTTCAATTTCATGTGAAGCCCAGGCCTCTACATCTTTTCTCTGCCCCTCTCTAATGGAGTCGCCTTCCTCTTCATCCATTTCCACACCGCCTTGCTCCTAGTCCTACTTTCTCATAAATCTTAGTGTTTCCTTCATATCTTTCTTTTCTAGCTTAAATGGATCCATACTTGCAGCAAAGACTCGTGGATGAGGTTATATACCTTCATTCTCTGTGGCATCGAGGCCCCCCTGTAAACCCTAGCTCTCGCCCCTTTACACGCAATCATTCGGCAACCACTAATTTCACAGCTTCCGTACCGGTGCCTTCTCCTAAATATTTTACCGCTCCAGATTCTACTGGAATCTCGAAGAAGAGGAAGAGGAAGAGGGACAAGGGTAAGAGCGAAAATGGGAAGAAAAAGAAGAATAAGAAGAAGAAGACGACGAAGAAGAAGCTCTTTCAATCTGACCTCCCGCCAGATCCCGGCCCAGAATGGCCGTGCCCAAACCCGGTTGAAAATCTGGATACGACATCAGGATGGGGTGCGCGTGACCGTCTACCTGGTCGGCCCTATAATTTTTTGTCCGACGAGGATCGCCTTAGGCTCACTTCCTTACAGTTGCAGTGCGAGGTAATTGTTGCTTGCCGGAAATTCTTCTCCGGGAATGTCGATTCGGAAAATGACGAGTCTGATGAGGACGATGAATACGACGAGGACTCCGAGGGAAACAAAGAGTACGAGTTTTTCTTAGACATATTTTCGAAAAATGATAAGTTGAGAAATTATTATGAAACGTCCTCCGAATGTGGAGTATTTTGTTGTTTGGTTTGTGATGGAGTGGGGAAGAAGAATTCCGGGAAGAGGTTCAAGAGTTGTCTTGGGCTTCTTCAACATTCGATTGCGATAAAGAAGACAGAGAAGAGACGAGCTCATCTGGCTTTCGGACGAGTTATTTGCAAGGTTCTTGCTTGGGATTATGATCGTCTTCCTATGACTGTGTTAAAAGGCGAGCCTTTGGGTCGTTCATTGGCAGTTTCAGGCAAATTGAAGGCAGTTTTGCTCTTCTTCTTATTCGTTTGTTTGGGTATTTGGTAATTCAAATTGCTAGATTTGTTTCAATGAATTCATCGAAAAATCTTGCAGGATGAGCCGGAGAGAAATGCTGATAGTGATAAGCATGATTCTGGTCATTTGGATGATAATGCAGTCTCAAAGGAAATCGAAGAAAATCAGCAACAAACTCTAACTTCCATGAATGGGCATGAAGATCAGACGAACCCAATGAACAATGATACTGGATTAGCTGAAGCAACAATAGCCAACAACCCCGAAAAGGGTAGTGGAAATTCGGCTTTTTGCAAGGTTGGTTTAGTTGGAAAGAAATTAGCTGAAAATCCTCAAAATAGTTGTGTAAATTCGATTGTTTGTGAGGTTCGTTTAATGGAAGCCAAAGTGGCTGAAAATTACAAGTTTCTCAACTTGTTTCTGATAACTGCAGAGCTCTCTGAAAGAAGATGAACATAACTCCAAAAAAGTCGATGCAGTGTTCAAGCCCAACGAAGTCCAGGTGTTTATTAATGTGGCCAATATCTTCATTTATCCTGCTTTATCATTGCTTCTAACTTGATAAAAGTCCAATGGTTTATGTTCAAATCATCACAGGGAGAATCTCCGGCAAATCCTGATCGACAACCAGATTTTCCCGATCTTCCAGGCGGTAATATCGATCATGCTATTTTGATGGACGGTTCTGATCTTAAATTTGATTTTGAGCTTGGTAGTGATCAGAATGAGGAGGAATTATGAAGTCGCTGGTATGGATAAGAGTACATGGCAGTGATGGTTATGAGTTTTAGTAGAAGAGACAAAAAGAGATCTTTTTCAGTCATTTGAACAAGGTTTAGAGATTTCAGTTGCTTGGTTAAGAATTCCAACACATAGGATTTGTTCCTGACTATATTTTTCCATGTCTACTCTATAAAAATCAAAACTTTGTTGACCTTTTAGAAGATTTTGGTGGGAAGATCTTGATCTGAAGGTGTGAAATCTTTGGTCTCGAATTAAAATAGGGTAATACTACTATTATTATCTCATGACATGACACTGTAAAATTTATGATTTATTTTTCCATATCGACTATATGAAAATCAAAATTTTATTGACCATTTCGAAGATTTTTGGTCGGTAGATCTTGATCAGACGGTGTAAAATCTTTGGGATCAAATAAAATACCCTCTATTTTACGAAGAATAATTTCAAAGTAATCCAGCTAATTTGATTTACGATCGAATAAAATGTTGCCACCATGCAATAAGATAATTTATTATTTTTGAATTTTTCGCAATGTATGATTTATTCATTGATAGAGTAATCGTTATACGCATTTGAACCAATTAATGAGTGACACTTACCGTGAAATTAATAATATTTTGTATAATTAAGATGGTTCAAATAGCATGGATGTAACCAACGACCACCGTGATATCATCAATCTTCCCGCCGTGATGATTCAAACCGGCCATTCTTGCCGCCTTTGAGAACGGGGTTTCCCGCGTCATATCAGTCGAGTTCTGGCGAGCTAAGTTCACTATTGAAAATGCCAACTCCCCAGGTTCAACCATATGACAGGCGTTAATGGCGGAGAAGCTTCGTAAAAGATCCTCGATTTCGCTGGGGAACACGTTGTCGAATAATCCATCAGTGGCTACCACAATTACGTCGTTCGCCATGACTGGAACTTGAAGCTCCATGGCTGAATGCGGGTTATCGAAAACTCCGCTTCCTCCTAACTGAAAGGGATGGTTGAATGCGTATTGTTGAATCGGAGATTGGTAAAAGATTGCATTGTTTCTGAAAATCATCAACCCGCTGTCGCCGATATTCGCTGCATGGAGGAAAAAATCGTTTCGGACTGTGACGAGACATGCAGTAGATGAACCAGGGATCCTGGAGGTGTTTTGAAAAGCATCAATCAGTACGTTTCTAGGGTTTATAGCGTCTTCCGGTTGTCTATCAATGGCGGCGATGCACTCTGTAATCAACTTTCGAGCGTACTCGCCCGAATCAACTCCTTTTTTACTCCAGCCGCCGACGCCATCGGCTACTGCGATCGCCTTCTTATCCGACGAGAAAAAGTGAGCGTCTTCTCCTAGAGGCTTGGACAGGTCTGGTTTGGGTAAGTAGCATCCTCCACAACTGAGCCAAGGGAACATCAACCAAGGTATCGGAGGGAGATCTATCTCCATGTTAGTAGCTTCGCCGTCGTCCGCCATTAAGTGGAGAGGTGAAGAACGGATTTTGAGCTTTTCTGAGATCTTAATCACGTTGAGGGGTAGGATTAAGGTCTTAATTTTTAAATCAAAACAATCCTAGTCGAATAAGAATTTATCTACGCAACATCTATTTCGAAATTCAAAATAACATTTTTAAATAAAAAAACACTAAGTATGTACACTACTCTTAAATTAGTTAATAAGTCACTTCATAACTATTTCTAATTTAACTGAACTCAAAATCTACCAAGTTATCTTGAATTCTGAAATGCATGTTATAAAGATAAATTTGTATTGGACTAGGAATGTCTTGAATTCACGTTGAGGGGGAGGGATTAATGTTTTAATGTTGAATTCAAAACATTCCTAGTCCAATACTGTAACACCCGGTTTTACAGGAATTTGTTATTCTAATATATAATGGCATTTTGGTAAATATGTCAAATTAAGTCCGTTTTGCGAACGGAAAGTTTTAATAAAGCCTAGGTAATAAATTAGAATTTCTGGTGAAATAAAGAAATTTGGAGAAACCGGATTGTTAATCAATTATCGAAATAGGAGGAAGATTAATAGAAAAATCAAATAAAGGGTAATATGGTAATTTCAAAGGGAAATTCTATAACACTTAACCATTTTCCCCTTCCCTTCTTTATTTTCACGTAGTTCTCTCTCTCTCTCTCTCACGCGTTTCCCCTCCGGCGATTTCTTTCCCCCCCGACGCCTCTTCACATTTCAACGACGATTCCTCCTCCGATCTTCAGCTTTTCTTCACGTTTTCTTCTCCAAGTGGTATTCTAGGTAAGATGCTATAGTTTTGGACACTAGATTTCAATTTTCACGGATTAAAACGGTTAGGGTTTCGTTTAGGATTTTTGCGAAATTGTTGGATTAAGTTAAAAATCGTTAAGGTTACCTTGTTTACGACCCTAATGGATGTATTAGTGATCATTGGAAGTAGTTGGGCGAGTTAATGGTCATTAATGTGAGATTTGGGTGGTTGGAGGTTTTGGAAACTCCATTAATGGAGGTTTGAGTATGTCGAGCATGAATTGCCTGATAAAATGCCTCAATGAGTTAGAATAGAGTTTTAGGAAATTTTCTTTAGTTAGGAGTTTCGTCCGTCTTCGAAATTCGATGTTCTAAGCTCGATGTTAATGACGATTTCTATGAATTGGTTTAGGTGAACAACGCTCGTGGACGGAGCTCGATGTGCTACGGACGCGAGGTAAGTCTTCGTGCTTTGTTTGGCCGATTTGGCCTACACCAAGAGTTGTGAAGTTATCAAGGATATTGGTGAATTCCGTAGTTTTAGAATAGGTGATTGGGTAGTTAAGTTGTATATGTCGTAGTGTGTTTTCTAGGGATTATTGTTTGTTTTCTATATTATTTATAGATTATGCAATATGAACTGTACATGCATCACACTTTTTCAAAATAACATGAAAATGAGTTTCTACACGGTTTTATGAAAAGCACAGAATTAATGAAAAGAAACAAATACACGTAATCCCGGTCACGACAGGGTAGGGTTCAGACATGACTGTCTAGTTGGTGAAGCATGTTTTCCCCCGGTAGATGGAAAAGTTTGTCTAACCGCCAGACGTGATCTCTCCATCTGGTGAGAGTAGACCTCGGTGACATCCCGTTATGTAACTAAAGGATCCCGATGATTGCATGATTTTATGAATGACATATGCACAGCACGCATTCGCATTTACGTAGATTTACTGAGCCTTTAGCTCATAGTTTATCTCTATGGTGTAGGTGAATTCGATACAGGTGAGAATGACATTCCTCCACCCGACGCATGAGCAGGTTGATGGAGGATGGCTCGTGCGAGTGAGCTGGGCAGTCGACGCGTATTTTGACCCGTGGGGACGTATGTAAGTATTTTGGGTTACATCGAGTAGAAAATGTGTAAATAGTATATTTAGGTTGTTGTATGGACTAGTTGGAATTTGATTTTGTTAATGGAAGTGTTTTGATGATTTCGGAATTTACTAGAACTGCTTGGTGATTTTCAAACTTCATAGGGATTTGTTTAGTTTTCAAACGGATCCACGCAGTTTGTTTTCGTGAAAACTTACTTCGTTTTAAATATGTCTCGAGTTAATTTTTGAGTGAGATTATGGAGGATGTACGAGTGTCGAGTGACTTTATGTTGAAATGCATTGTTGTGATGTATGTAATGTTTAGAGGTAAATTGATGAAGGAAAAATTGTGAAGTGTATGTGTAGGGAGTTGAAGGAAAGAAATGGGAAGGAAAGGAGGAGGCCAGCTTTCTGGAATTCGAATTCCAGAGAGTATGTCTATCGATCGCCAAGGAGGGCAATCGATCGGAGCCTCAACGGTACTCGCTCTAGAAGAAATTCCAGAGCGTGTGCCGATCGATCGCCTACATGGGCGATCGATCGGCGTATGTGTGATTGCTTGGAGCGATAGATCGCCTGGCATGAAATAGCCACAGCCGATCGATCGGCCATGCATTTTGGGCATGGTTTGCCCTTTTTGCCCTCGATTCCTTTTGCGGATTATTCTCCGATTTTAATACATTTTCTTTAAATGGTTGGATGATGTTTTTAATTGATTTAGAGGTTTAAAAAGAAAAATTTTCACGGGAATTTAGGGATAGCATTAGGGGATGTTATAGTTATGGTATCAGAGCCCCCGGGTTATAAAATCGGTTCTGTAGACTGCTCGATTGCACAGCCACTACGCGGACATTCTTCCTCAACTGTAAGTACGTTTTATTGTATTACCTTGCTTTCGTTTTTTAGGATTATTTGTTTTAACTTTTATAGGAGTTATAAAATGGTTCGAGCGAGAGACGCCAGGGACGAAGCCCTGGATAGGTTGACAGGCTTGCTGGACCGCCAAGCTCAGCATATGGATAGACAAGCCCAACAAATTGAGAGACTGGTAAACCGTGAGGATCAGAGGGCTCAAGAATTGATAGTTACAAACAATCACGGTATGGAGAGGTTTCAGAAACTTAGACCTCCGGTATTCGATGGATAGTTTTCGGACCCCTCATTTGCTGAGGAGTGGGTTCGGACGATGGAAGACATGTTGGGCTACGCTAAGATTGACAGTGTGGAGAAGGTCGCATGTGTCGCCTTTCATTTGGCGCTAGATGCCCGATTTTGGTGGGATTCTATTAAAGTGACTACCGATATGACGACAACGACTTGGGAGTGGTTTAAGGCCGTATTCTATGATAAGTATTTCAGCCGTACGTTGAGAGCGACAAAAAGAGTGGAATTTACGCAGCTGAAGCAGACCGGTTCAGTTGCGGAGTATATTCGGAAGTTCGAAGCCTTATCACGGTTTGCGCCGCGTCTAGTGAGCGATAATGAAGATAAGGTGCACCAGTTTATGGATGGGCTGAACCCGGAGATTCAGAAGAACATTATACTATCTGGGATTCTGGATGTACCGTACTCAGACATTGCAGCAAGGACTTTGGACTTCGAGGCTGCGGAGTTTACTTGCATCAAACCAAGGGAGCCAACTAAGGGCTTCTTTCATGAGATCCAGCCTCAGTTATGGAATTGGGGTTGGCAACCTAGAGGACAACAACCACAGCAACAACAACAAAGAGGCGTTAAAAGGCCTTACCAGGGAGGAAATGATCAAGGCAAGGGAAAACAAGTACAGGAAACTACTCAACTGCCTCTGTGCCCTAAGTGCCAAAAAGAACACAGTGGCGCTTGCAGACTTGGCACTAACAAGTGCTATCGGTGTGGTGAGATTGGCCATTACGTTAAAGATTGCCCGAAGCCGGGCGAGATCAGAGAAGGGTCATGCCGAGAATCTTCGCCTTCATCGAGACTGGTGATATTGACGATGAGGCTCAGTCTTCTGTTATAGCAGGTACTATCTTAATCACGGGTATTGCAATATTTTTTCTGATAGACACGGGGGCTACGCACTCCTTTATTTCAACTACATGTGTAGAACCAGCACGTCAGTCAGGTATTCATCCCGTGAATAATTTTAGAGTGGCTTGTAGGATATGGGATTTGCGAGGTCTTAAATGACGGGTATTACTTGTTTTCAGAGAAAATTAGATTTAATGGCAAGAATTGTAATTAAAGTTGATTTGAATCGATATAAATAGAAAAAGAAAAGTCTAAAACCTCACTTAAACCCCTCTCACCCGATCCTGTAGCCGACCTTTCCTCTCCTGGCGATTTCCTGCATCAGCGATCGATTTCTTCGAAGTTCAAGGCTCTAGGTAAGGTTTAAACTGATTCGTTTATTTAGCCTTCGATGGAGGGATGATTATTGGTTAGTGTTTGAAGATTGAGAATCGGTCGATGCCAGAATAATGGCTGTGTCTTCGGGTTTCCTTATAAATGGCATTAGTGATAGGATTTTTGGTTGTTGTTGATGTATAAGTTTATGAATCTGAAATCGGTAGGAATCCGGTAGTTGAACACGCAAATGTCATTAGTGCTATTGGAGATTAAACTACGCACACTAGGTGCTCGACTATATAACTTAGAGGCTTAAACCAGTTTCTAGGAATGACTTCCTTAGTTAGGATTTTACTAGATTTGAATTCAGATTATTTAGGATTTATTTAATATTTAAATATGAAATATTTTAGGTGGAAAAGACTACGAGTAAGGCACGACTTGCTAATGAGTCCAGGTAAGTGAGTGTGTTAGGGACCCGACCATTAGGGCCCTACATCACAAGGAACTAGGATTGTGGTTTTGGTGATTTGTTTGATGTCTAAGATCCGTTGAGTGTTATGCTATGATAAGTATGGTTTCATAACATGTTATACGATGATGGTTTGCTTCCTGAGTTCCTGTAGTGTAATGTTCTCTTACTCATTCATGTACCTGCATCATGTTTCCTCCACTGATACATGAAAATATTTTACATGTATGATTTATGTAAAGATTTGAAAAGAAGAGACTAAGATTATGAAATGTATGTAATGATTTAGTGAGGGTTGGAGTGGTCTGACCATGTCACTGTCCATGCAATGGACCAAGATTACTGTCTGTGAAGACCATGTACACGCACTCTGCCTACCCTCTAGCACGATCCCCTCCTTAATCCATGTTATGTGAACGATGAACAAGAACATGATTCATATGATATGATCAAGAACACGAACATGAACATGACCCCCATGATCTGAATAAAGAATGTGAACATGATTTTATTAAGTATGCATTCATGCGCATTTATGTATACGTTGCACTCCTTACTAAGCATTAGGCTTATAGTTTAAACCTTATGATGTAGGTGACGAGTTGGAAGGTGAGGACCTCAAACCGAATGAGGATGTTTAAGTCTGGTTGCTGGATGGTGCTCAAAGCAGGATTTGTGGCTGGGCGGCGGTTTGACACGAGAGAGTGCTTTTAGTCTATCATGGTATAAGGCAATGAAATGGAAATATAAGTAGAAAAGAATCTTGATGTTCATGAGCTATAAAGGATTCTAGGATTAAAGGTTTTTCGTCAGTTTTCTTTAAGCCTTCCGCTACATACAATTATGTTTTTACGAGTAAAATGATTTTCTTTTGAAATGAGATGTGAGATTATTTATAGAGTCAGTTCCAGAGAGCTAGCCGAACGTTCGCCAGGGAGGGCGATTGATCGGTTGTCTATGTGTTCTGTTTTGTAAGTAAAAACAGTTGACCAAAGTTGTAAGTAAGTCGTCGTCCAGAATTGTATGGACGAATACGTCGTCCAGAGTAAGTGGATGAGTCATCGTCCAAAGTTAGAGGCGAGTTCAAGACCAGGGAACGAAGTTGTTGTCGTCCAAAACGATGTCGTTCAAATTAAGGTTGCCTGAAGTGATATCGTCCAAAGTAATGTCGTCAAGAGTGATGTCGTCCAAAGTCGTGGATGATAACATCGAATGTCGTCCAGAGTGATGTCGTCCAAAGTCGTGGATGATAACATCGTCCAAAGTAATGTCGTCCAGAGTGATGTCGTCCAAAGTTGTAGTCCAAAGCTGGGGACAATAAAATCACGTGGTCTGTGGACGATAAATTTAAGTAAATCTATGGACGTTAGTCTGTAGACGATGAGTTTATGTAGCCCGTGGACGATGAAGTCACGTGGAGTGGGGACGATAAAGTCACGTGGTCTGTGGACGATAAGTCTAAGTAAGTCTGTGGACAATAATCCGTGGACGATAAATCTATGTAGCCTGTGGACGATGAAGTTACATGAGCACAGAGCGATAATGTTTAGCAGTCAGTGGACGAAAATATCAAAGTAGTCCGTGGACAATTAAGTTGATTGATCTTGTGGACAAGATTCTTACCCGATTTATGTCGTCCAATTCTGAGGACTAATATGATGTCCGATATATGAAAGATTTGAATTCTGGGAGTTTGAGGTATCAATCTCCTCGGAACATCCAGTTGTTGCATGAATTAAATGTCCACGAGTTTTCTTTATAATGTAAAAAAGATATATCCTTAGTTTTTACGTGTAAATGTAATCAAGTCATGAAGTTGTAACACCCGAAAATTTACTATAATGCATATTGCACTAGTTAAGGTATGTCGGAAAGATTTAGCATTAACCCTAGTGATTTGAGAAGTGAATTTTGGGAGAAGAATTTGAAGGAAACCTTAGAATTTTAATGTTTGGAAATTTTGTTAAGTGAAAATTTAACAAAAGAAAAATTAATTGAATAAACAAAATTTAAAATTTTGGTTCTAAAGTGGAAATCACGTTGGAATGCTTGAAGAAAAGAGTGGAGTGGCAAAATTTCAAAATAAGGAAAATTTTGTGGAGAAAAATTAAAAGAAGAAAGAAATTTAGCTTTAAATTTTCAAAATGGTGGAAAAATACATCATTTTCTTTCTTTCTTCTCCCCTTCCACGAAGAGTCCTAGCTTTCCTCCATTTCGAAGAGCTCAAACGTTTTTTTGGTGAATATTTGCAAAGCTTATTCCCTACTTACTAAGCATTAGGCTTACTTTTTGTGTTCTGTGGTGTAGGTGACGAGGTATTTACAGGTGAGGTTGATGAGGAAGATCAAGCCTAGGAGCAGTCAGAGATTCACGGGGCATGCTTGTGCAGGCAGCTGTCAGGGCGTCTCGACCTAGGTCTTCAGGGATGTGTGGTTAAGTATGGCTCATGGGTTGAGTATTTTGGATTGATTTTGTTAGATTTTACTTGGTGTAAATATTTGTGGTCTTGACACATTTGTGGACTTGGTTTAGATAGTTTTATAAATGTGAATTTTCAGGTTTTGGGATTTAGGAAATTTTAGCCGTTATATTGCTCGTTTTGTTTTAAAGCAGATAACGTCGGGTTCTTTTGTTTCTACGTTTTTGCTAACTGTTTTAAGTCAGTTTTCTGAGATTTTTACGGGGCACTGAGTAGGGGATGTCGGGAATGTATGGTAAAAATTTTAGGAAATTTGGAAGGTTTGGCTTGGGAAAAAGTGGAAGGAAAGAGGAGATGATCGAATATGGCGCGTAGGGTGCCGCTTGGCGCGCGCAGCGCAGATTGATCGGCGCTTTGCTATAGAAACTGATCGCGGACCCGAGAGGGTGCCGATCGATCGCCGCTTGCGCACGCCTGACCAGACCGGTTTTTTTTTTTTTTTAATTTTTGATTTTTAATTATGTTTTAACCCGACCTTTTCCAACACGTTTGGCACGTATTACACGCACGTTTTCCAACCGTTTCTGAGGGTTCGAAAAACCCAAAAATCGAGTCAAATAATTTTTGAAAATTATTTTAAATTTTGTTTTAAACGCAGGATTTGTTTTGCAAAGTAACACATCGAGCCGGGGCAGGTTTGGGGGCATTACAGAAGTTATGTATTTTGTCTTGACTCAGCTCGGGTCGTTACAACATGTGTGTCTAGATTGGGGTTAGTGCCAAAGTTAGCAGAGTGTGAGTACAGAGTAATGCTGCCTTCGGGAGCATATATGCAATTTGATCGTATTTTCCAGGGCAACGTCGTCTCAGTGGGGAATAACACCCTTTATGCCGGTTGGTAGTTATGGGCATAGAGCGGTACGATCTAATTTTGGGAATGGACTGGCTGTCACGCCATTTCGCCACCATAGACTGCCGATCCGGGTTAGTGACTTTTCGGCCCCCGGATAAAGAAGAGTTTTCTTATCAGGCAATGAATAGGTTGAGTGGGTCGCCTACTTCCTATTCTACGAAGGTCCAAGAGCAGTTTAGAGGTGAATGCTCAGTTTATCTGGCTATAGTGGTTGATACTCAGTTGCTCAACGGGGTAAAACCAGAAGACCTTCTAGTAGTTAGAGAATTTACTGAGATCTTCCTCGACGATCTTCCCGGATTACCGCCGGATAGGGAGATCGAGTTCACCATTGATGTTTATCCATGCTCTAGGCCTGTATCAATGAACTGATACAGACTGGCACCTGCCGAACTGAAGGAGTTGAAATCTCAGATGGATGAGTTGTTAGACAAGGGGTTCATTCGACCCAGCTTTTCTCCTTGGGGTGGGTCAGTTCTGTTTTTTAAGAAGAAGGACGGAACTCTCAGGAAGTGCGTCGACTACAGAGAGTTGAATAAATTGACAGTGAAGAATAACTATCCACTGCCCCGGATTGATGACCTGTTTGATCAACTGCAGGGTGCCCGGTGTTTTCGAGGATTGATTTACGCTCGGGTTATTATCAGTTGAAGGTCTGGAGATAAGATATTCAAAAGACGGCTTTTCGAACGAGGTATGGTGTAACGCCCCGAGTTATGTGAACCCAGGTTTGTCACACCATGCCCGTACATGACTAAAAATTTCAACCGTATTTCTCTTTTTTTTTTTTTGAAACTTGCAGCGGAAATTGTTTAAGTAAAAATAAAGTTAAACAAAGCTATTGTACAATGCTTGAATACTCAGTTGGAATTTTGAGGAATAATCGGCAAAATGAATAAAGGATTAAATCGCAGTATACTTCATAAGTTTCAAAAGTCAAACGCATCGCCCGCTGGACAAAGTCAACAAAAAGGGCTGAGCAGAAAATGGAAAACATCATCCGGTGGCAAAACGACAAAGTGCTACTCTACATCATCTGATGGATTTACACACGACATCCACCGGTCACTAAACGACAAAAGGCTTTCTGCATCATCCGGTGGATCTACACATGGCATCCACCGGTCACTAAACGACAAAATGCACTCTACATCTTCCGATGACGTCAGCCAGATGATTTCCTTCATCCGATCGACTTTGCTCTACATCCACCGGTGACTAAACGACAAAAGTTTTTCTACAACTACCGATGACGTCAGCACGCATCTGCCGATGAGTTTACTGAGACATCATCCGATGGACTTAAACCTACACCTTCCGATAGACACATAACTATAACCCGACATCTACCGATAGACTTCGTCTACTGATAGTGAACAAAACAACATCTTCCGATAAAACAAGCTACATATACCGATCACTAAACGACAAATTTCGTTCTATATCATCCGATGGCTTCCACTGAAGACATCTTCCAATAGACAACATAACAACAACTCAACCTCTGCCGATAGACTTCATCTAACGATAGAGAACAGAACCACATTTCATCTACTCTTTGGTATACAAACACAACTCTAAATACCGAAAAGGATTTACTCACTTCACTGAGACTGTTCAAAACATTTCAACCATTACATTACTAAAATCCAGTGAGTGCCAACACTATAACCAAACAGAACACTATTATCGGAAGAGAAAACTCAAAAACGTATTCAAAACGTTGAAATCACTACTGTTATGAAAACTCAACAAGTTTAAATTGAAACACTGTCAACTAGACTTTCACACCAATTGACATCAGTTAACCCGCCTCATCAAGTACCAGATCCGTGGCATGAGTGTGCTCCCCCAACCATCCTGTCCCTCAATGAATTCAGAGGATTCACCTGCTGTCACTTCTTCACCTACATCACAAAACTCATCTATTAGCCTAATGCTAAGTAAGTAAAGAAGTAATGAAATGAAATGCTGAAACATAAAATTCCTAAACATGCAATTTCTACTTTCTCATCTCAGTTGCATTCACATACGTTCATAAGTTGATCTGATCCCTCGGTTCCCTTGGGAAGTGGATCAATTTTCCCAATGTTATACATCCTCTACTCGATTAAGGGGCGGATGAATTCCCTTAATAGCTGATCTGATCCCTCTGTTCCCTTGGGAGTGGGATCAATTCTCCCAATGTTATACATCCTCTACTCGATTAAGGGGCGGATGAATTCCCTTAATAGCTGATCTATCACATTCAGTTCATACCTTATCGTTCTTACATGGAAATTCATTTTCGTAATCTTTCAAAAACATGATGCATGACATACAAAACCATTTCCAAAATACATAACCCTACTTTTTTGTGATGTAGGCCCGAAGGCACATGCATACTTTACTTACCTGGTCTTCTGGATGGTTTGGTTGAAATCTCCTCCGGGAATTAGCTCGAACCTAAATCCATAAACCGATCATTAATTAAACCTTCACTAAACTTCATCCTATTCAACCAGAGACCTAAGGAAACTAATTGAGAACTCTGGTCATAATGCATTCCCGATACTGCACTAAACTGAAATCGACACTCATCTATAGCATCCTCGAAACCCTCGCATTGGACTCCCTCGGTTATCAGACTGCTAAAATATAAGAAATGGGGAAAAACTTACTTAGATGGAAGAAGAGTCTGGTGGAAGATTCGTCGAGAGCTCCGCTGAGCTTGAGCTGGACACCGAAAAGGAATAAATGATAAAACAGTGGCGGCTACAGTGCATAAATCTCTAAACCCCTTCCCTTAAATAGGTTATCTACTTTTAACTTGCCAAATTTACATAAATGCCCTTGCTTAGTCACTCTTTAACCTAACCAATAATTCTCCCAATTCTTCCATGAATTTGCACATCATTAATTGATAAGTTAAATTCGGTTTAATTGAAACCGGGTGCTACATGTAACGCCCCGAAAACCCACCCGGATTCACGGTTCGCCACAGGGACTACTCTGAGCTAAACGACTCGCTAATCTTCCTTAATCCTAACCAATAAGCACCACGGCGTCCTCCCCGAAAATTTCGGCAGAGTAACGCCTGAAAATGGCGCCTCCAAAATGTTAAGTACCTGCAAATAAAACAAATCCCAACCAATCCAGAATACTCCTACACAACAATACAGTCTACGAAATCTCCAAACGATCATCCTAACCTGAACGAAAATGCTATCGACCAAAATGAAGAAAGTCCACAGTATGGGGTGACATATCACCCTTAACTATGACTATTTACAACAAATACAAATACCCCCACAAAAGACAAAAAGAAATCCTACTCCCCATCAACACCATGCTACGGCTCTTCCTGGGTCGGGTCGCCCTAACACTGTCATCAACCGGGGCCCTGGTCGCACGCCACCAACTGCCACCTACTCCTAGTCCGATTCTCGGTACACACCCACCAGCTCAGCAGTACCTACACCACAGAACACACTGTAAGCTCAAAGCCTAGCAAGTAGAGTGCTAAAAAAAAGGAATAAACGTGAAGCATGAAAACTGGTTATGCAATCCTAACACATGCAGGATATCTACACACGTTGTCAACATCTCTCCGCATCACTTCTCACCGAGGTTTGGAATGTAACCGCACCGGGCAGTCAGTCCGTACACCGCACTGTTTACCGGCACGTCACCACCGTCCCGGTTCCTCCAGGAACGGGGTCCAAAAGTCACACCCAAACACCCCCCTGTCCCGACTCGAAATGCAACCTCACCGGGCAGTTGGTCCGTACACCGCACTGTTTACCGGCACGTCACCGCCGTCCCGGTTCCTCCAGGAATGGGGTCCATAAGTCACATTCCAGCCATTCTCTCGACTCGAAGTGCAACCGTCCGGGCAGTCGGCCAATACACCGCACTACCACCAGCACGTCGCCACCGCTCCAGCTCGTCCTGGAAGCGGGGCCCACAGTCACACTCCAGCCCACTGTCGCCTGTCCGCACCGTACCTCACCTCCACTACTCTCCCTCCGTGCTTGAAAACATGCTCAAAACATTTTGCGTAGCTTTTAAAACATGATGCATGCTGACCATAATCAACTAATTACAACTCTACATACGCATCACAATCAATTAACAACGACTCCACATAGGCATCACAATCAATTAACAACGACTCCACATATGCATCACAATCAATTAACGACGACTCCACATAGGCATCACAATCAATTAACAACGACTCCACATATGCATCATAATCAATTAACAACTCCACATATGCATCTCATCACAAACATGCCTACAATCCATTACGTGCTCAAAACTCACAACTGACATACAACTCACCTACTGCCTGTACAAGACTCCTAACATACGTGCCACTAACCCACAACCAGTACAAGACCCGTAACATAATTGTCATTCACCCATAACCTGCACAAGACTCATAACATACACACAACTAGCCCACGACCGTACACAAGATTCACAACCTACACAAGACTACCCCACAGCCTACACAGGATTCACAACCTACACGACATGCCAAACTAACGACAACTTCTCGCCCACATCCGTACCCGCAACCTGCCACGGATGCAAGACTCACAACATACAACGAATAATGACTACACCTACACATACGTACATATGGCCACAACACACACAAGGCTCACCAAACCCACAACCTACGCACAACTGACCCACAACCTCTGCGACAACTTCTCGCCCACATCCGTACCCACAACCTGCCACAGATGCAAGACTCACAACATACAACGAACAATGACTACACCTACACATACGTACATATGGCCATAACACACACACAAGGCTCACCAAACCCACAACCTACGCACAACTGACCCACAACTTCACTAGACTCACCACCTATGCAGAGATGGCCCACAACCTGCACAGGACTCACAACCTACCCACAACTAGCCTACAACCTACACCGAACTCACAACCTATGCAAAGTTGGCCCACAACCTGCACAAGACTCACAACATACCACTAACGACGATTTCACATCCACATCACTTCACGCACGTACCTACGACCCCCAACCTGTATTCCATGACCAACTAACGCGACTTCATCTCCACATCACATCACACACGCACCTATGACTCACAACCTGCATACCATGACCAACTAACGATGACTTCACATCTACATAACTTCACACACGTACCTACGACTCACAACCTGCATACCATGACCAACTAACGATGACTTCACCTCCACATCACATCACACACGCACCTACGACTCACAACCTGCATACCATGACCAACTAACGATGACTTCACATCTACATAACTTCACACACGTACCTACGACTCACAATCTGCATACCATGACCAACTAACGATGACTTCACCTCCACATCACATCACACACGCACCTACGACTCACAACCTGCATACCATGACCAACTAACGATGACTTCACATCTACATAACTTCACACACGTACCTACGACTCACAACCTGCATACCATGACCAACTAACGATGACTTCACCTCCACATCACATCACACACGTACCTATGGCCACCACACACACACATCGCATACAAACCACTCACGGCATACACACGACTCACAACAAGCAAAAAACTGTGGTGTAGGCCCTTCTGGGCGACTCTCAAACATTCTCAACCACACTACTACTTACCTGGCGTCCTAGCTTGCTGAGGATGTTCGGTTTCTTGTCCACCTACGGCTCGACCTACGACAAAAATTCAAACTTCATCAAAATCAACTTACATTCACCAATTACTCTCAAACTACTATTTCGAGTTTAATCCAACTAAAATCTAACTAAACGGCCACTAATTTGGGTTCGGTAAAAACCGACCCTGAAACTTCAAACGTGCATAACTCTCGCGTTGGATATTCGGAATCAAACGATTCCAGCGGCCACGTACTCCTCTAATAACCTATTTTAACTTGCCAAAAGGAATTTGAAAACAAACGACCCTAGCTAGGTCAATTATTAGAAAACCCGAACTGCCCTTCACCCATAAAATTTCCCCATTTCGGTTTTCCATCAAATTCCACCAAATTCCTCACCAATCGATCTCTCACATACCCAATTAGCATAAACTAACCCAAAATCTCGAGCTACACACACAAAACCCGAATTCCCCAAATTGGAGCCCTCGATTTTTCACTCAATCCGAGCTCACCATTGCTCGGCAACCTTTGCCAGCATCGAGCTCGGCAATTCGACGCCGAGAGCAACCAAAAACGGCCGGCGATCGGAGCTCTAGCAGCTCGGCGATCCACGAACTTGAACAGAGAGGAAAACAGGGGAAAAATCCCGCTTACCAGTTGGTGCGCGCACGGAGACGGCCGGAACCTCCTCGCCGAAGTCGTCTGGCCGGAGAGCATCAGAAAACGCCGTCGATTTTGGTCGGAGAACGTTGCCTCCCGTCGCTCTCCCTTCTCCCCTGTTTCAGGGCCCTCGGCGCTCGGGCATTCGACGAACAACAGAATGCTATTCTGTTGTTTTTATGTTTTTTTTTTATAATAATAATAATAAAACTAACCATTAATTAATCCTCATTTACCGTTTCGCCCTCCCGTGTTTAAACTTCTATATTCTCGTTAAATTCTCGTCCACTTTTTTTGTAAAAATAAAATCCCAAATTTTAATAAGCTATTTAACCCGTTAAAATCTCTCACGAAATCCTAACAAAACTTTAATTTATTCAATAAAATTTCTGGGTTATTACACTACATATGGCCATTATGAATTTCTTGTGATGTCTTTTGGACTTACAAATGCCCCTGCAGCATTTATGGATTTGATGAACCGCGTTTTTAAGGAGTATCTAGACAAATTTGTCGTCGTCTTCATTGATTACATCTTGATCTATTCAAAGACAAAGGAAGAGCACGATGAACACTTGCGAATTGTCCTGAAGATTCTGTGTCAGCACCAATTGTACCCGAAGTTTTCTAAATGTGAGTTTTGGCTGGATCGAATTAGTTTTCTCGGCCATATCATATCTCAGGAGGGAATTTTGGTGGATCCGACCAAGATTTAGGTTGTCGGAGATTGGCCGCAGCCCAAGAATGTGCGAGAAGTACGAGGATTTCTTGGACTGACCAGGTATTACCGGAAGTTTATCGAGGGGTTTTCAAAGATCACAGTCCCTCTGTCCCGATTGACGAGGAAGAACGAAAAATATGTATGGTCGGCTGCATACGAAAAGAGCTTCAATGAGCTGAAACAAAAGCTGACTACAACACCAGTTTTAACATTGCCTGTTGAAGGCGATAAGTTCAGTATTTACTGTGACTGCCTCAAAGATCGGACTTGGGTGTGTATTGATGCAGGAGGGCAGAGTCATTGCTTATGCTTCTCAGCAGTTGAAGCTGTATGAGCAAAATTATCCTACGCATGATCTGGAATTAGTAGCCGTCGTCTTTGCGTTAAAAATCTCGAGACACTAGCTGTATGGGCAGCAATACTAGGTATTTTCGGATCACAGGAGCTTAAAGTATCTGTTTACACAGAAAGAGTTAAAACATGCAGCAAAGAAGGTGGTTGGAGTTCGTTAATGATTATGACTTTGAAATTAAATACCACCTTGGGAAGGCAAACAAAGTCACTGATGCCTTGAGTCGAATGCCCACTACGAGTCAACCTTCGCTTGCATCTATGTCGGTAATGCTGAGATCTGAGATTGAGAGGTTTGATGTGGAGATTGTGGCTGAGTTGTTGACTATGCTCACAAACATGTCTCTTAGGCCGACAATAATTGACAAACTCCGAGAAGCTCAGAAGGAAGACTTGGAGTGTGAGAGATATCGATCGAGCATGACATCTGAGGACCCGTCTGATTTCAGCTTGTCGGATGATGGCGTAGTGAAATTCAGGCATAGGTGGTACGTGCCTAACGATGAGGAGTTGAAGAGAGAGATCTTAATCGAGGCACACTCACCGGCATACTCAGTGCATCCCGGGAGCACGAAAATGTATAGAGACCTGAGACAACACTTCTGGTGGTCGAACATGAAGAGGGAGATTGCCAGGTATGTAGAAACCTGCCTGGTTTGTCAGCAAGTTAAGGCGGAACACCAAAGGTCAGCTGGAACCTTACAGCCACTGCCGATTCTGGAGTGGAAATTGGAGCAGATCTCCATGGATTTCATAGTGGATTCCCGAGAATGACGAAAGGGCACGATGGCATCTGGGTGATAGTGGACCGTTTGACAAAGTCGGCCCACTTTCTATCAGTGAAGATGACCTATTCCATGGATCAGCTTGCTGAGCTGTATGTGCAGGAGATAGTCAGATTACACGGAGTACCCATTTCGATTGTCTCTAATAGAGATGCCAGGCTTATTTCAAAATTCTGGAAGAGTCTGCATAAGGTGATGTGAACTCAGCTAAATTTCAGCACAGCGTTTCATCCTCAGACTGACAGACAGACAGAAAGAACAAATCAGATTCTTGAGGATATGCTCAGAGCTTGCGTGCTGGAATTTCAGGGCTCGTGGAGCCGATATTTGCCCTCGATTGAGTTCTCGTACAACAATAGCTTCTAGGCTATGATTGGCATGGCTCTGTACGAGGCGTTGTATGGTCAGAAATGCAGGTCTCCGCTATATTGGGATGAGGTTGGCGAGGCTAGCATAATCGGCCCAGACATTTTACAGAAAACGGCAGAGAAGATCGCCGTTATTAGGCAACGTATCGAGGTAGCACAGAGCCGCCAGAAAAGCTATGCTGACACCAGACGGAGGGAATTGGAGTTCAATGAGGGTGACGAAGTATACTTGAAGATTTCTCCGTTTAAGGGTGTGATGCGGTTCGGAAGAAGAGGCAAGTTGAAGCCTTGTTATGTGGGGCCGTTCCCTATTTTGAAGAGGATCGGGAGGTTAGCTTACCAGTTACAACTTCCGGTATAAATGGAGGGCATCCACAATGTGTTTCACGTATCGATGCTTAGAAGATGCGTGCGCGATCTCTAACACGTCATTGAGACAGAGGAGACCTAAGTGCAACCAACACTGACCTATGTGGAGAGGCCAAGTGCGAATTTTGAAATCCTCTATCAAGGTATTGCGCAATAAAGAAATTCTGTTGGTGAAAGTACTGTGGCGGAACCATGACGTAGAGGAAGCTACTTGGGAGAGACAACAGGATATGATGTCTAAGTATCTTGAACTGTTTGTATAATCAAATTTTGAGGACAAAATTTTAATTAAGGTGGATGGAATGTAACACTCGGTTTTATGGAATTTGTTATTCTAATATATAATGGCATTTTGGTAATATAGGTAATTTCAAAGGGAAATTCTATAACACTTAACCATTTCCCCCTCCCCTTCTTTATTTTCAAGTAGCTCTCTCTCTCTCACGCGTTTCCCCTCCGGTGATTTATTTCCACCGCGCTCCTCTTCACATTTCAACGGGGATTCCTCCTCCGATCTTCAGCTTTTCTTCACGTTTTCTTCTTCAAGCGGTATTCTAGGTAAGATGCTATAGTTTTGGACACTAGATTTCAATTTTCACGGATTAAAACGGTTAGGGTTTCGTTTAGGATTTTTGCGAAATTGTTGGATTAAGTTAAAAATCGTTAAGGTTACCTTGTTTACGGCCCTAATGGATGTATTAGTGATCATTGGAAGTAGTTGGGCGAGTTAATGGTCATTAATGTGAGATTTGGGTGGTTGGAGGTTTTGGAAACTCCATTAATGGAGGTTTGAGTATGTCGAGCATGAATTGCTCGATAAAATGCCTCAATGAGTTAGAATAGAGTTTTAGGAAATTTTCTTTAGTTAGGAGTTTCGTCCGTCTTCGAAATTCGATGTTCTAAGCTCGATGTTAATGACGATTTCTATGAATTGGTTTAGGTGAACAACGCTCGTGGACGGAGCTCGGTGTGCTATGGACGCGAGGTAAGTCTTCGTGCTTTGTTTGGCCGATTTGGCCTACACCAAGAGTTGTGAAGTTATCAAGAATATTGGTGAATTCCGTAGTTTTAGAATAGGTGATTGGGTAGTTAAGTTGTATATGTCGTAGTGTGTTTTCTAGGGATTATTGTTTGTTTTCTATATTATTTATAGATTATGCAATATGAACTGTACATGCATCACACTTTTTCAAAATAACATGAAAATGAGTTTCTACACGGTTTTATGAAAAACACAGAATTAATGAAAAGAAACAAATACACGTAATCCCGGTCACGACAGGGTAGGGTTCAGACATGGCTGTCTAGTTGGTGAAGCATGTTTTCCCCCGGTAGATGGAAAAGGCTGTCTAACCGCCAGACGTGATCTCTCCATCTGGTGAGAGTAGACCTCGGTGACATCTCGTTATGTAACTAAATGATCCCGATGATTGCATGATTTTATGAATGACATATGCACAGCACGCATTCGCATTTACGTAGATTTACTGAGCCTTTAGCTCATAGTTTATCTCTATGGTGTAGGTGAATTCGATACAGGTGAGAATGACATTCCTCCACCCGACGCATGAGCAGGTTGATGGAGGATGGCTCGTGCGAGTGAGCTGGGCAGTCGACGCGTATTTTGACCCGTGGAGACGTATGTAAGTATTTTGGGTTACATCGAGTAGAAAATGTGTAAATAGTATATTTAGGTTGTTGTATGGACTAGTTGGAATTTGATTTTGTTAATGGAAGTGTTTTGATGATTTCTGAATTTACTAGAACTGCTTGGTGATTTTCAAACTTCATAGGGATTTTGTTAGTTTTCAAACGGATCCACGCAGTTTGTTTTCGAGAAAACTTACTTCGTTGTAAATACGTCTCGAGTTAGTTTTTGAGTGAAATTATGGAGGATGTACGAGTGTCGAGTGACTTTATGTTGAAATGCATTGTTGTGATGTATGTAATGTTTAGAGGTAAATTGATGAAGGAAAAATTGTGAAGTGTATGTGTAGGGAGTTGAAGGAAAGAAATGGGAAGGAAAGGAGGAGGCCAGCTCTCTGGAATTCAGATTCCAGAGAGTATGCCGATCGATCGCCAGGGAGGGCGATCGATCGGCGCCTCAATGGTACTCGCTGTGGAAGAAATTCTAGAGCGTGTGCCGATCGATCGCCCTGCTGATCGATCGCCTGCATGGGCGATCGATTGGCGTATGTGTGATCGCCTGGGGCGATCGATCGCCTAGCGTGAAATCGCCACAGCCGATCGATCGGCCATACATTTTGGGCATGGTTTGCCTTTTTTTGCCCTCAATTCCTTTGGCCGATTATTCTCCTATTTTAATATATTTTCTTTAAATGGTTTGAGGATGGTTTTAATTGATTTAGAGGTTTAAAAAGAAAAATTTTCACGGGAATTTAGGGATAGCTTTAGGGGATGTTACAAATATAAATTTATCTTTATAACATGTATTTCGAAATTCAAAATATAGAGATTTGAGCTTCACATGAAATTGAAAAAAAGCCAACCTTTTTTATCACCTAATAACTATATTTTAATTTTAAAATAATCTATATTTTTAGCACTTCTAATTTATAAACCATTTCATTAAGGATCAGTTTTCAGTGCATTTTCAAATTGTCTTTAAATTGTTTTCTTCATTAAATTTAGTAAAAAAACACAAGATAATTTTTTAATCATGTTATCTATTTATGTGTAACGCCCAAAATTTAAAATTCCCAATTTAATTTTTCTAATTTGAAACCCTAATTTTAGAAACTCTAAAATTTTCTCCAAATCATTTTATCAAATTATATTCGAGCGTTAAAATCATAATTTCCTAATATATTTAACAATAATTTATCAAAACATGAAATATATTCGAAAGACTGAAACACATTAATTCATCTAAAAAATATTTCATTCTTCTGCATACTCATTTGCGTCTAGGAAGTTCTCAATCACAGACAGTTATTTTTCAGATAAAAACTCACCTACATCACAATAATACATGAGGTGAGAAAAACTCAGTAAGTGAGAATACGTGCAGCTGCAAAACATATACTTTTACCAAATCCTGTTAACTGTTACATACTGATTGAAAGTCAATTTTCTTTTAAGACTTAGTAATCTTATGGTTTCGTCTTCTTTTACTTTTACTTTTAGCGTTCAAGCTCTTGCTATTTCGTAATTGCCGTCAATTCCATCATTTTCATACACATGCAAATATCCTACCTATTTTATCTTTCAAACAATTTTATGGTATTGCCCTAACATGTTTGCTCAAACATCAAAAACGTGTGATAAAATAAAACAATAATAAATAAAATAATATTTATCACGTGATATAAGACCGTAGCCAAAACGTTAGAATATTTGTATTTTCACTCACTTAGATTCCAAGTGAGTGGAAAATAGGTATCGTTCTAAATTTCCAAATAATCTCCTTCCTAAATTATCGGGTATTAAATTCATAACTAAATAAATCCAAATTTTATAATAATTTGGGCAGAATTTTCTTAAGTGTGGTCTTAGGTCGAATCGGATCAAAGTAAAAATATTATGGAAACTCTTATAAATTTTCTACCTAAATAAAATATCCAACATAAATTTTCCACTTTAGTAAATCAATTGCACAATAATTTAGGTAGAAATTTCTTACCGGTCTATTTTTAGATCGATTCGGGTTGAAACTTGAGTCGGGTCAAAATTTGGGTCTGTTCGTGTTTGGGTCGGTTTGGATGAATACTGCCAGTCGAGTGAACAGTGCCGGTTTGGTTCGATTTTACTGTTTTGGTGCAGTTCGGTTCCAAAATGAAAAGAACCAGTTCGGTTGGGGCTTTTAATAGAACTGGTTCAGTTTTAAAATTAAAACTGAACCTTCCTTCTCTTCTTCTTGTTCTTCTTTGCGCGAGCAGAGAGAGAGAGAAGTGGTTGTCGGCCGAGGGAGCGCCAAACACCGAGTGATGCCAGAAGGGCGTTCGACTGAGGAGGTTCTTCACCGGAGGAGATTTCAGCCGTGCGGGATTTCGCAGGAGGGGAGTTCGGTCGAGAGAGGTTTTTGTTAGAAGTTCAGCGTGGCGAATCCGGCAAGATAAGAACTCCAATTTTTAGTGTACTTTTCTTCTTCCCCAAGCTTCTGAATTTATAGGGGAGGATTTCCATAGAAAGAGCATGTTTTTCTTATCCATCAAAATTCATCGGCTAAGTTTTCCCACATCGTCGGCTAAATTTTTCAAAATCCATCAGCTGGACAATGGTACTTCCTTCTTTTGTCAAAATTGTCTGCTGCACATTTTTAATATGTTACAATCTACCCTCCTTAATGAAATTTAACTGCACTCAAAATCTACATGTTGTAAAGATAAATTTGTATTGGACTAAAAATGTCTTGAATTCAACACTAAAATCTTAATCCCTCCCCATCAACGTAAATTCAAGACATTCCTATTCCAATACAAATTTATCTTTACAACAAGTATTTCGGAATTAAAATAAATTCTGAAATAAATATCGTAAATGTAAATTTGTATTGGACTAGGAATGTTTTGAATTCAACATTAAAACCTTAATCCCAGCCCCTCAACGTGAATTCAAGATATTCATAGTCCAATACAAATTTATCATTACAACATATATTTCAGAATTAAAGATAACTTGGTAGATTTTGAGTTCAGTTAAATTAGAAATAGTTATGAAGTGACTCATTAGCCAATTTAAGAGTAGTGTACCTGCTAAGTGTTTTTTTATTTAACCATGTGATCTTAAATTACGAAATACATAATGTAAAGATAAATTTGTATTGGACTACGAATGTCTTAAATTCAACATTAAAACCTTAATCCCTCCCCCTCAACATGAATTCAAGACATTCTTAGTCTCATACAAATTTATCTTTACAACATGTATGTCAGAATTCAAGATAACTTGATAAATTTTTAGTTCAGTTAAATTGTAAATAGTTATGAAGCGACTCATTAACCAATTTAAGAGTAGTGTACCTGCTAAGTATTTTTTTATTTAACCATGTTATCTTGAATTCCAAAATACATGTTATAAAGATAAATTTTTATTGGGCTAGTAATGTCTTGAATTCAACATTAAAACCTTAATCCCTCCCCCTCAACGGGAATTTAAGACATTCCTAATCTAATACAAATTTATCTTTACAACATGTATTTTGAAATTAAACATAACTTGATAGATTTTTAGTTCAGTTAAATTAGAAATAGTTATGAAATGACTCATTAAATAATTTTAGAGTATGGTACCTGCTAAGTGTTTTTTTATTTAACCATGTTATCTTTAATTTCGAAATACATGTTGTAGAGATAAATTTTTATTGGACTAGGAATGTCTTGAATTCAACATTAAAACCTTAATCCCTCCCCATCAACGTGAATTCAAGACATTCTTATTTCAATACAAATTTATCTTTACAACATGTATTTCGTAATTAAAGATAACTTGATAGATTTTTAGTTTAGTTAAATTAGAATAAGTTATGAAGTGACTCATTAACCAATTCAAAAGTAGTATACCTGCTAAGTATTTTTTTATTTAACCATGTTATCTTGAATTCTGAAATACATGTTGTAAAGATAAATTTGTATTGGATTATGAATGTCTTGAATTCAAGATTAAAACTTTAATCCCTCCCTCACAACGTGAATTTAATACATTTCTAGTCCAATACAAATTTATCTTTACAACATGTATTTCAAAATTAAAGATAACTTGATAGATTTTTAGCTCAGTTAAATTAGAAATAGTTATGAAATGACTCATTAACTGTAATATCCGGTTTGTACGGACCTTTTATTATATTATTATTATATTGTTATTGGCATTTTTTGTAATTATGTCAAATCAGGTCCGATTTACGAAAAGAAAGCGTCATTACGATCCTAGCGATTAATTAGAATTTTAAGGAAATTCTGGGAATTTTCATAATAGTGACGCTATATTCCGAGTAATTACTATTATCATAAAGTAAAAGACATTCTCGTAAAAATAGCAAACGAGGTCCAAATTGCGAACGGACAGTTTTGTTAAATCCCAAATAATTAGATGGACTTATTGGTAAAGTAAGGACGTATGGAGTAGTCGAATGGCTAGACGATTAACGAACCGAAGAACGAAATCAATATAAAAATCAAAGAAGGGCAAAACGGTAAATTGTAAAATCAATTTTATAAATAACACAAATTCCCTATTTTCCCTCACTTCTCTCTTTTCTCTCTTTTCTCTCTGGAACTCACGAACAGAGAAGATTTCTTCTCTCGGCCGCCGGCGAGCTCCACCATTCCGACCTCCGTCCGACCTCCGTTTCTCCTCCGTCCTTCACGGTTTCTTCCTCTCTCGCTACCCTCGGTATGTAGCTTTAGTTTTCGAGTGTTTAATTCGAGTTTCGGTTCGATTTAGGGTTAGGGTTTCGATTAGGGTTTTCGTTAAAAATGCGATTTAGGCTTCGTAATTAATAGGTTAGCCGTGATTAGGTATATATTGAACGTATTGGACGTTATTGGACGAAGAAAATCAATTTGCGAAAAAGTTATAAATTGGTTAAATTTCGGGTTTTTAGAGAAAAACTCGTTATTTGAGAATTTGGATTATCGAGCTATAATTAACGTTCGAAATGCTTTAATTAGCTAAGTGAAGAATTTAGGATAATTCTTTAGTTAAAGTTTGAAATTTGGACGTTAATAGTTTAAATTGGTTTTAATTGCGAATGTCGTGTTTTTTCTCAGACACACGACTCCCGTGGAAGAAGCTTGAGATCCAGCGCGCTCGAGGTAAGTTCTCGTGACTTGCTTGACCCAAAGGTCTACACCATACCTCGTCGTCGTATCAAGGATCCTTGAGGGTTCCTTGTTTTACGTTGTTTAGGTTGGGTAGTTAGGTTAGTTGTTTATAGGTTATGTTATATTGTCTGCTGATATGAACTGTTTGTTTACTTTCCGCTGATATGAACTGTTCATGCATCACGTGTTTCAAAATGGCATAAAAAATGGGTTTCTGCACGAGTTTTCAATGAAATGAATAATGAACGAAAATACGTAATCTGTATCTGAAAGGTCACGCGGGATGGGGCTCAGGCATGGCTGTAGGGTTTGTGAGCATGTACCCCCCCCCATCTAAGTGGAAAGTGGTAGTTCGACCGCGGAATGTATCCTTTCCATTAGTGGGCTGATATCTCGGTGGCAATATGTATGAAATGACCTGATATGTCTGATGAGCATGTTTTTTGAACTTCATATGCACGACACGCATGCATCTGCATTTACGTAGCTTACTGAGATTTCCATATCTCATATGTGTCTGTATGGTGTAGGTGACGTTCTAGGTTACGTTGACCCAGGTGAGGATGATATTCCTCCTCCGGACGTAGGAGCAGCTGATGGATGATGGCCGTTGGAGTGCGCTGAGCAGTCGAGGCGCGTTTTGACCCGTGGTGGGTTTATGTAAAGGTTTTTGGGGGTTCTTCATGATATTTTGGATTGATGACGAACTGTATAGAGCATATTTAGGTTGTTTGGATCTGGATAGGGGTTAGATAACGTTTTGGTAATTGTATGTAAAAATGTTGGTTTAAACAGTTATTTAAACGCTATAGAAATTCTGGAACTGTTTGGTTTAAATTAAGTGTTATGAACTATTTTTAGGTTGATACGGATAGCTCGGTTTTTAGAGCTATCCACGCTGTTGGACTTCGCAAAGTCCGACGCGAATCGTTAGAGTTAGAATACGTTTTAAATGGTGGAGTTTAGGTTTAAGTTGTGAGTTTACAGTGATAGCTGGTGTAAAGAAAGCAATGTTTTGCTCTCTGGAAATCGGATTCCAGAGAGCAGTGTATGATGCTGTGAGTGATTGAAGGAAGGCATGAAGAAGTGTGAAGTGTCGCAGGTTTGAAGTCTGAAGGGGGCCATCGCTGTATGCTTGCAGCGATCGATCTCTGCTGCAGAGCAGAGATCGATCGCCGCTAGTTTGAAGGGAATGAAGGGAATCGCTGCCATAGCTAGCAGCGATCGATCTCTGCTCTGCAGCAGAGATCGATCACTGCTGCTATAATGCATTGAAGCGATCGATCTCTGCTGCAAAGCAGAGATCGGTCGCCTCCTCCGTTCCGAGGGCAGAGTTCCAATTCTGCCCTCCCACTTCTTTAATTGTTTAAAAATTTTCTTTTAAATGTTTTTAAGTTTAAATTATTTATTAAAGGTTTGTTTTAAATGCTTTTAAGGTTCGGTTTAAATTCTGATTTCAGTTTCGATTTCAACCTCAGTTTAGATTATGCATTAAGTTTTATTTAAAGAATAGAAAAGTAATAAGTTAAAAAAAAAATATATACGGGAAATACGGGTACAGTATTAGGGGTGTTACAGTTATGGTATCAGAGCCCCCGGGTTTTAAAACCGATTCTGTAGACTGCTCGACTGCACAGCCACTACGCGGACATCCTTCATCAACTGTAAGTCTGTTTATAGCTTTCTTTGATTTTATTTCTTAGAGATTATTTGTTTTAAATTTTATAGGAGTTTTATACACTATGACTCGAGGAAGGGATCCTAGAGACGACGCGATGGATCGTCTTACAGACTTGATAGACCGCCAGTCCCAGCATATGGACCGGCAAGCGCAACAAATTTCGGACTTAGTGAACCGAGAGAACCAGCGAGAGAATCAGAGGACTCAGGAGTTGGTGGTCCCCAGTAATCAGGGTATGCAGAGGTTTCAAAGCCTTCGGCCTCCAGTATTCGAGGGCCAGTCATCGGACCCGACACGTGCCGAGGAGTGGATTAGGGTTATGGAGGACATGTTGAGTTACGCCGAGGTTGCCAACGGGAGCAGGGTCGCTTATGCTACGTTTCACTTAGCTTTGGACGCTCGTTTCTGGTGGGACTCGATCAAGTCCACCACAGATGTATCAGTTATGACTTGGGATCGATTCAAGTTTTTATTCTACGATAAGTATTTCAGCCGCACGGTGAGAGTGGCCAAGAGGAACGAGTTTATGCAGCTGAAGCAGACTGGTTCAGTTGCAGATTATATTCGGAGATTTGAGTCTTTATCACGATTCGCACCTCGCCTTGTCAGCGATAATGAGGAGAAGGTGCACCAGTTTATGGAGGGACTTAATCCGGAGATCCGGATGCACGTGGTTGTCTCAGGTATTATTGATGTACCTTTTTCTGATATTACAAGCCAGAGCTCTGGATATTGAGGCTGCCAGAGCCACTTGTATTAGACCGAGGGAGCCAGCTAAGGGCTTCTTTCGCGAGATTCGACCTCAGACGCAGAGCCGAGGTTGGCAGCCCAGAGCACCGCCCCCAGTCACAGCAGCGGGTGTGAAGAGACCTCTCGAGGGAGGTAATGATCGGGGTAAGGGGAAGCAGATACAGGGGGCTTCTCAGATGCCATGGTGTCCCTTGTGCCAGAGAGAGCATAGTGGAGAGTGCCGTGTGGCTCTAACAAATGCTACAGATGTGGTAAAGTCGGCCATTTTGTTAGAGACTGCCCCCATCCGGGCCGAGATCAGTTGGGCGGAGATCAGAGGAAGGTTATGCCCAGGATTTTCGCCTTCATCGAGCCTGAAGATGTTGATGACGATGCTCAGCCTGCCGTGATTGCAGGTACTATTTTGCTTATGGGCGCGACTGTATTTACTTTGATGGATACCGGAGCTACGCACTCCTTCGTGTCGACTGCATGTATGGCTAGATTGGGGTTAGAGTCTGAGTCGGCAGAGTACGAGTATAGTGTGATGCTGCCCTCAGGAGAGCGTATGCAGTCCAGTCGTGTTATTCAGGGGATATTATTTCTGTTGGGAGCGTTACCCTCTACGCACGTCTGATCGTTATGGGCATAGAGCGGTACGACCATTATTTTGGGGATGGACTGGCTAGCACAACACTTCGCCACCATCGATTGTCGCTCCGGGATTGTGACCTTCCGACCCCCGGATAGTGCCGAGTTTTCTTATCAGGCGATGAACCGATTGAGTGGATCGCCTATTTCTTATGCTATGGAGGTCACGAGCAATTCAAAGGTGCGTGCTCTATTTATTTGGCCTCAGTTTTTGATATTCAGTTGCTCAGCGGAGTACAGCCGAGCGACATTCCTATTGTTAGAGAGTTCTCTGGCATATTCCTCGATGATCTCCGGTTTACCACCAGACCGGGAGATTGAGTTCACTATTGACGTCTATCCAAACTCCGCGCCAAGGTTCAAGAACCCGTATCGGGGTTGGCACCAGCTGAGTTGAGAGAGTTGAGGACACAGCTTGATGAGTTGCTAGAGAAGGGTTTTATTCGGCCCAGCGTTTCACCCTGGGGTGCGCCCGTTCTGTTTGTTAAGAAGAAAGACGGGACCCCGACCCTCAGGATGTGCATTGATTACAGGGAGCTGAATAAGCTCACGGTGAAGAATAAGTATCCATTGCCCCGCATCGACGACTTGTTTGATCAGCTACAGGGTGCCCGAGTATTTTCCAGGATTGATCTGCGCTCGGGTTACAATCAGCTGAAGGTTCGGAGAGATGACATACCGAAGACGGCGTTCCAAACGAGGTATGGGCATTATGAGTTCCTTGTTATGTCTTTCGGGCTCACTAATGCTCCTGCAGCGTTCATGGATCTGATGAACCGTGTCTTCAAAGAGTACTTGGATAAGTGCGTAGTGGTTTTTATCGACGACATTCTGATATATTCTAAGACAAAGGAAGATCACGAGGAGCATCTAAGGACTGTTCTGAGGACTTTATGTGAGCACTATCTATATCCGAAGTTCTCCAAATGCGAATTTTGGTTGGATCAATCAGTTTCCCTTGGCCATGTTGTATCACAGGACGGAGTTTCTATGGATCCGAGCAAAGTCCAGGCGGTCAGAGATTGGCCACAGCCGAAGAACGTACGTGAGGTGCGTGGATTTCTCGGATTGGCCGGTTTATTACCGGAAGTTTATTCAGGGATTCTCGAAGATTGCACTTCCCTTATCACGCTTAACTCGGAAGAGTGAGAGGTTTATTTGGTCGTCTGCTTGCGATGACAGTTTTGCAGAGTTAAAGCAGAGATTGACCACCGCGCCAGTTCTGGCGCTACCTGTTGAGGGTGTCAGGTTCAGTATTTACTGCGATGCATCTGGAGTCGGGCTCGGTTGTGTGTTGATGCAGGAGGGGAAAGTCATTCTTATGCTTCTCGGCAGCTGAAGCCGTATGAGCAGAACTACCCTACGCATGACCTCGAGTTAGCAGCTGTGGTCTTCGCACTGAAGATATGGAGACATTACTTATATGGGCAGCAGTGCGAGATATTCTCCGACCACAAGAGCTTGAAGTACTTATTTACTCAGAAGGAACTGAATATGCGGCAACGCAGGTGGCTTGAGTTCGTCAAGGACTATGATTTTGATATCAAGTACCACCCAGGGAAGGCAAACAAGGTAGCTGATGCCTTGAGTAGAATGCCTTCTGCGAGTTAGCCTTCATTAGCAGCGATGTCAGTTACCCTGCGGTCAGAGATTGAGAGATTCGACGTGGAGATAGTGGCAGAGTTGTCCAGCATGCTCACTAGTATTCTCTCAGGCCGACCATTCTGGATCGTATACGCGAGGCTCAGCAGAGCGATGCGGAGTGTATTGAGCTTCGATCGAGCATGTTATTAGATGACCCGTCGGATTTTCACTTATCTGCAGATGGTATTCTGAGATTCAGGCACAGGTGGTACGTGCCTAACGATGAGAGTTTGAAGAAGGATATTTGACTGAGGCACATTCTTCAGCTTATTCAGTGCACCCGGGAAGTACTAAGATGTACCGGGATTTGAGGCACACTTCTGGTGGCCAACATGAAGAGGGAGGTGGCCAAGTATGTTGAGACCTGTTTAGTCTGTCAGCAGGTGAAGGCCGAGCACCAGAGACCGTCCGGGACATTATTGCCACTGCCGATTCCGTATGGAAGTGGGAGCAGGTCTCCATGGACTTTATTGGTGGACTTCCCGAGGACGACGAAGGGCCACGATGGCATATGGGTTATTGTGGACCGATTGACAAAGTCGGCCCACTTCTTAGCTGTGAAGATGACATCATCCATGGATCAGCTCGCTGAACTATATGTGCAGGAGATCGTTAGATTGCACGGAGTTCCAGTTTCTATGGTCTCCGACAGAGATCCTAGATTCACGTCAAAGTTCTGGAAGAGTTTACATCGAGCTATGGGGACTCAGCTAAATTTCAGCACAGCGTTTCATCCTCAGACCGATGGTCAGACAGAGAGGACGAACCAGATTCTTGAGGATATGCTCAGAGCGTGTGTGCTGGAGTTTCAGGGCTCGTGGAGCCGATATTTACCTCTGGTTGAGTTCTCGGATAACAACAGCTTCCAGGCTACTATCGGCATGGCTCCGTATGAGGCTTTATATGGTCGGAAGTGTAGGTCTCCGTTATATTGGGACGAGGTTGGCGAGGCCAGCATCGTGGTCCTGAGATCTTACAGCAAACGGCAGATAAGATTGCCGTTATCCGACAGCGAATTGAGGTAGCTCAGAGCCGGCAGAAGAGTTATGCCGACACGAGACGGCGGGAGCTAGAGTTCGAGGAGGGCGACGAAGTTTATTTGAAGGTTTCTCCATTCAAGGCGTCGCGAGATTTGGAAGGAGGGGTAAGCTGACCCTCGGTACGTGGGGCCCTTTCCTGTTCTGAAGAGGATCGGGAAGTTGGCGTATAGGCTGCAGCTTCCTCCGGCTTCTATGGAGGGCATTCATGATGTTGTTCCACGTATCTATGCTTCGGAGATGTTTACGTGATCCATCTCATGCCGTGGAGACTACAGAGATCGAGGTACAGCCTACCTGACGTACGAGGTGAAGCCGGTACGTATTCTGGAGTACTCTACCAAAGTCTTGCGCAACAAGGAGATTCCCCTGGTCAAAGTCCTATGGCGGAACCACGAGGTGGAAGAGGCTACGTGGGAACGACAGCAGGATATGATGACTAGGTATCCTGATCTGTTTGGATAGTTTATTTTGTGGACAAAATTCTGAATAAGGAGGGGAGAATGTAATATCCGGTTTGTACGGACCTTTTATTATATTATTATTAGATTGTTATTGGCATTTTTGTAATTATGTCAATCAGGTCCGATTTACGAAAAGAAAGCGTCATTACGATCCTAGCGATTAATTAGAATTTTAAGGAAATTCTGGGAATTTTCAGAATAGTGACGCTATATTCCGAGTATTACTATTATCATAAAGTAAAAGACATTCTCGTAAAATAGCAAACGAGGTCCAAATTGCGAACAGGACAGTTTTGTTAAATCCCAAATAATTAGATGGACTTATTGGTAAAGTAAGGACGTATGGAGTAGTCGAATGGCTAGACGATTAACGAACCGAAGAACGAAATCAATATAAAAATCAAAGAAGGGCAAAACGGTAAATTGTAAAATCAATTTTATAAATAACACAAATTCCCTATTTCCCTCACTTCTCTCTTTCTCCTCTTTTCTCTCTGGAACTCACGAACAGAGAAGATTTCTTCTCTCGCCGCCGGCGAGCTCCACCATTCCGACCTCCGTCCGACCTCCGTTTCTCCTCCGTCCTTCACGGTTTCTTCCTCTCTCGCTACCCTCGTATGTAGCTTTAGTTTTCGAGTGTTTAATTCGAGTTTCGGTTCGATTTAGGGTTAGGGTTTCGATTAGGGTTTTCGTTAAAAATGCGATTTAGGCTTCGTAATTAATAGGTTAGCCGTGAGTAGGTATATATTGAACGTATTGGACGTTATTGGACGAAGAAAATCAATTTGCGAAAAAGTTATAAATTGGTTAAATTTCGGGTTTTTAGAGAAAAACTCTTTATTTGAGAATTTGGATTATCGAGCTATAATTAACGTTCGAAAATGCTTTAATTAGCTAAGTGAAGAATGTAGGATAATTCTTTAGTTAAAGTTTGAAATTTGGACGTTAATAGTTTAAATTGGTTTTAATTGCGAATGTCGTGTTTTTTCTCAGACACAACCGACTCCCGTGGAAGAAGCTTGAGATCCAGCGCGCTCGAGGTAAGTTCTCGTGACTTGCTTGACCCAAAGGTCTACACCATACCTCGTCGTCGTATCAAGGATCCTTGAGGGTTCCTTGTTTTACGTTGTTTAGGTTGGGTAGTTAGGTTAGTTGTTTATAGGTTATGTTATATTGTCTGCTGATATGACTGTTTGTTTACTTTCCGCTGATATGAACTGTTCATGCATCACGTGTTTCAAAATGGCATAAAAAATGGGTTTCTGCACGAGTTTTCAATGAAATGAATAATGAACGAAAATACGTAATCTGTATCTGAAAGGTCACGCGGGATGGGGCTCAGGCATGGCTGTAGGGTTTGTGAGCATGTAGCCCCCCCCCCATCTAAGTGGAAAGTGGTAGTTCGACCGCAGAATTATCCTTTCCATTTAGTGGGCTGATATCTCGGTGGCAATATGTATGAAATGACCTGATATGTCTGATGAGCATGTTTTCCTGAACTTCATATGCACGACACGCATGCATCTGCATTTACGTAGCTTACTGAGATTTCCATATCTCATATGTGTCTGTATGGTGTAGGTGACGTTCTAGGTTACGTTGACCCAGGTGAGGATGATATTCCTCCTCCGGACGTAGGAGCAGCTGATGGATGATGGCCGTGAGAGGTGCGCTGAGCAGTCGAGGCGCGTTTTGAGCCCGTGGTGGGTTTATGTAAGGTTTTGGGGGTTCTTCATGATATTTTGGATTGATGACGAACTGTATAGAGCATATTTAGGTTGTTTGGGATCTGATAGGGTTAGATACGTTTTGGTAATTGTATGTAAAAATGTTTGGTTTAAACAGTTATTTAAACGCTATAGAAATTCTGGAACTGTTTGGTTAAATTAAGTGTTATGAACTATTTTAGGTTGATACGGATAGCTCGGTTTTTAGAGCTATCCACGCTGTTGGACTTCGCAAAGTCCGACGCGAATCGTTAGAGTTAGAATACGTTTTAAATGGTGGAGTTTAGGTTAAGTTGTGAGTTTACAGTGATAGCTGGTGTAAAGAAAGCAATGTTTTGCTCTCTGGAAATCGGATTCCAGAGAGCAGTGTATGATCTGTGAGTGATTGAAGGAAGGCATGAAGAAGTGTGAAGTGTCGCAGGTTTGAAGTCTGAAGGGGGGCCATCGCTGTATGCTTGCAGCGATCGATCTCTGCTGCAAAGAGCCGAGATCGATCGCCGCTAGTTTGAAGTGCATTAATGGAATCGCTGCCATATCTCGCAGCGATCGATCTCTGCTCTGCAGCATAGATCGATCGCTGCTGCTATACTGGCATTGCCAGCGATCGATCTCTTCTGCAAACAGAGATCGGTCCGCCTCCCCTTCCCGAGGGCTAGTTCCAATTCTGCCCTCCCACTTCTTTAATTGTTTAAATTGTTCTTTTAAATGTTTTTAGTTTTAAATTATTTATAAAGGTTTGTTTTAAATGCGTTTAAGGTCGGGTTTAAATTCTGAGTTCAGTTGCGATTTCACCGTCATTTAGATTATGCACTTAAGTGTTTTTTATTTACAGAATAGAAAATTAATAAGTTCAAAAAAAATATATACGGGAAATACTGGTACAGTATTATGGTGGTTGATTACCCAATTAAGAGTAGTGCACCTTTCTAATTTTTTTTTATTTAACCATGTTATCTCTGGAATTCTGAAATACCATTGTTGTAAGAGAATTGTATTAGACTCAGATGTTTTGCATTAACATTAAAACTTTATCCATCTCCCTCCGTGAATTCAAGCATTCATAGTCCCAATACAAATTTATCTTTACAACATGTATTTCGTAATTAAGATAACTTGATAGATTTTTTAGTTTAGTTAAATTAGAATAAGTTATGAAGTGACTCATTAACCAATTCAAAAGTAGTATACCTGCTAAGTATTTTTTTATTTAACCATGTTATCTTGAATTCTGAAATACATGTTGTAAAGATAAATTTGTATTGGATTATGAATGTCTTGAATTCAAGATTAAAACTTTAATCCCTCCCTCACAACGTGAATTTAATACATTTCTAGTCCAATACAAATTTATCTTTACAACATGTATTTCAAATTAAAGATAACTTGATAGATTTTTAGCTCAGTTAAATTAGAAATAGTATGAAATGACTCATTAACTGTAATATCCGGTTTGTACGGACCTTTTATTATATTATTATTATATTGTATTGGCATTTTTTGTAATTATGTCAAATCAGGTCCGATTTACGAAAAGAAAGCGTCATTACGATCCTAGCGATAATTAGAATTTTAAGGAAATTCTGGGAATTTTCATAATAGTGACGCTATATCCGAGTAATTACTATTATCATAAAGTAAAAGACATTCTCGTAAAAATAGCAAACGAGGTCCAAATTGCGAACGGACAGTTTTGTTAAATCCCAAATAATTAGATGGACTTATTGGTAAAGTAAGGACGTATGGAGTAGTCGAATGGCTAGACGATTAACGAACCGAAGAACGAAATCAATATAAAAATCAAAGAAGGGCAAAACGGTAAATTGTAAAATCAATTTTATAAATAACACAAATTCCCTATTTTCCCTCACTTCTCTCTTTTCTCTCTTTTCTCTCTGGAACTCACGAACAGAGAAGATTTCTTCTCTCGGCCGCCGGCGAGCTCCACCATTCCGACCTCCGTCCGACCTCCGTTTCTCCTCCGTCCTTCACGGTTTCTTCCTCTCTCGCTACCCTCGGTATGTAGCTTTAGTTTTCGAGTGTTTAATTCGAGTTTTCGGTTCGATTTAGGGTTAGGGTTTCGATTAGGGTTTTCGTTAAAAATGCGATTTAGGCTTCGTAATTAATAGGTTAGCCGTGATTAGGTATATATTGAACGTATTGGACGTTATTGGACGAAGAAAATCAATTTGCGAAAAGTTATAAATTGGTTAAATTTCGGGTTTTTAGAGAAAACTCGTTATTTGAGAATTTGGATTATCGAGCTATAATTAACGTTCGAAATGCTTTAATTAGCTAAGTGAAGAATTTAGGATAATTCTTTAGTTAAAGTTTGAAATTTGGACGTTAATAGTTTAAATTGGTTTTAATTGCGAATGTCGTGTTTTTTCTCAGACACACGACTCCCGTGGAAGAAGCTTGAGATCCAGCGCGCTCGAGGTAAGTTCTCGTGACTTGCTTGACCCAAAGGTCTACACCATACCTCGTCGTCGTATCAAGGATCCTTGAGGGTTCCTTGTTTTACGTTGTTTAGGTTGGGTAGTTAGGTTAGTTGTTTATAGGTTATGTTATATTGTCTGCTGATATGAACTGTTTGTTTACTTTCCGCTGATATGAACTGTTCATGCCACGTGTTTCAAAATGGCATAAAAAATGGGTTTCTGCACGAGTTTTTCAATGAAATGAATAATGAACGAAAATACGTAATCTGTATCTGAAAGGTCACGCGGGATGGGGCTCAGGCATGGCTGTAGGGTTTGTGAGCATGTACCCCCCCCATCTAAGTGGAAAGTGGTAGTTCGACCGCGGAATGTATCCTTTCCATTTAGTGGGCTGATATCTCGGTGGCAATATGTATGAAATGACCTGATATGTCTGATGAGCATGTTTTTTGAACTTCATATGCACGACACGCATGCATCTGCATTTACGTAGCTTACTGAGATTTCCATATCTCATATGTGTCTGTATGGTGTAGGTGACGTTCTAGGTTACGTGACCCAGGTGAGGATGATATTCCTCCTCCGGACGTAGGAGCAGCTGATGGATGATGGCCGTTGGAGTGCGCTGAGCAGTCGAGGCGCGTTTTTGACCCGTGGTGGGTTTATGTAAAGGTTTTTGGGGGTTCTTCATGATATTTTGGATTGATGACGAACTGTATAGAGCATATTTAGGTTGTTTGGATCTGGATAGGGGTTAGATAACGTTTTGGTAATTGTATGTAAAAATGTTGGTTTAAACAGTTATTTAAACGCTATAGAAATTCTGGAACTGTTTGGTTTAAATTAAGTGTTATGAACTATTTTTAGGTTGATACGGATAGCTCGGTTTTTAGAGCTATCCACGCTGTTGGACTTCGCAAAGTCCGACGCGAATCGTTAGAGTTAGAATACGTTTTAAATGGTGGAGTTTAGGTTTAAGTTGTGAGTTTACAGTGATAGCTGGTGTAAAGAAAGCAATGTTTTGCTCTCTGGAAATCGGATTCCAGAGAGCAGTGTATGATGCTGTGAGTGATTGAAGGAAGGCATGAAGAAGTGTGAAGTGTCGCAGGTTTGAAGTCTGAAGGGGGCCATCGCTGTATGCTTGCAGCGATCGATCTCTGCTGCAGAGCAGAGATCGATCGCCGCTAGTTTGAAGGGAATGAAGGGAATCGCTGCCATAGCTAGCAGCGATCGATCTCTGCTCTGCAGCAGAGATCGATCACTGCTGCTATAATGCATTGAAGCGATCGATCTCTGCTGCAAAGCAGAGATCGGTCGCCTCCTCCGTTCCGAGGGCAGAGTTCCAATTCTGCCCTCCCACTTCTTTAATTGTTTAAAATTTTCTTTTAAATGTTTTTAAGTTTTAAATTATTTATTAAAGGTTTGTTTTAAATGCTTTTAAGGTTCGGTTTAAATTCTGATTTCAGTTTCGATTTCAACCTCAGTTTAGATTATGCATTAAGTTTTATTTAAAGAATAGAAAAGTAATAAGTTAAAAAAAAAATATATACGGGAAATACGGGTACAGTATTAGGGGTGTTACAGTTATGGTATCAGAGCCCCGGGTTTGAAAACCGATTCTGTAGACTGCTCGACTGCACAGCCACTACGCGGACATCCTTCATCAACTGTAAGTCTGTTTATAGCTTTCTTTGATTTTATTTCTTAGAGATTATTTGTTTTAAATTTTATAGGAGTTTTATACACTATGACTCGAGGAAGGGATCCTAGAGACGACGCGATGGATCGTCTTACAGACTTGATAGACCGCCAGTCCCAGCATATGGACCGGCAAGCGCAACAAATTTCGGACTTAGTGAACCGAGAGAACCAGCGAGAGAATCAGAGGACTCAGGAGTTGGTGGTCCCCAGTAATCAGGGTATGCAGAGGTTTCAAAGCCTTCGGCCTCCAGTATTCGAGGGCCAGTCATCGGACCCGACACGTGCCGAGGAGTGGATTAGGGTTATGGAGGACATGTTGAGTTACGCCGAGGTTGCCAACGGGAGCAGGGTCGCTTATGCTACGTTTCACTTAGCTTTGGACGCTCGTTTCTGGTGGGACTCGATCAAGTCCACCACAGATGTATCAGTTATGACTTGGGATCGATTCAAGTTTTATTCTACGATAAGTATTTCAGCCGCACGGTGAGAGTGGCCAAGAGGAACGAGTTTATGCAGCTGAAGCAGACTGGTTCAGTTGCAGATTATATTCGGAGATTTGAGTCTTTATCACGATTCGCACCTCGCCTTGTCAGCGATAATGAGGAGAAGGTGCACCAGTTTATGGAGGGACTTAATCCGGAGATCCGGATGCACGTGGTTGTCTCAGGTATTATTGATGTACCTTTTTCTGATATTACAGCCAGAGCTCTGGATATTGAGGCTGCCAGAGCCACTTGTATTAGACCGAGGGAGCCAGCTAAGGGCTTCTTTCGCGAGATTCGACCTCAGACGCAGAGCCGAGGTTGGCAGCCCAGAGCACCGCCCCAGTCACAGCAGCGGGGTGTGAAGAGACCTCTCGAGGGAGGTAATGATCGGGGTAAGGGGAAGCAGATACAGGGGGCTTCTCAGATGCCATGGTGTCCCTTGTGCCAGAGAGAGCATAGTGGAGAGTGCCGTGTGGGCTCTAACAAATGCTACAGATGTGGTAAAGTCGGCCATTTTGTTAGAGACTGCCCCCATCCGGGCCGAGATCAGTTGGGCGGAGATCAGAGGAAGGTTATGCCCAGGATTTTCGCCTTCATCGAGCCTGAAGATGTTGATGACGATGCTCAGCCTGCCGTGATTGCAGGTACTATTTTGCTTATGGGCGCTACTGTATTTACTTTGATGGATACCGGAGCTACGCACTCCTTCGTGTCGACTGCATGTATGGCTAGATTGGGGTTAGAGTCTGAGTCGGCAGAGTACGAGTATAGTGTGATGCTGCCCTCAGGAGAGCGTATGCAGTCCAGTCGTGTTATTCAGGGGAATATTATTTCTGTTGGGAGCGTTACCCTCTACGCACGTCTGATCGTTATGGGCATAGAGCGGTACGACCTTATTTTGGGGATGGACTGGCTAGCACAACACTTCGCCACCATCGATTGTCGCTCCGGGATTGTGACCTTCCGACCCCCGGATAGTGCCGAGTTTTCTTATCAGGCGATGAACCGATTGAGTGGATCGCCTATTTCTTATGCTATGGAGGTCAACGAGCAATTCAAAGGTGCGTGCTCTATTTATTTGGCCTCAGTTTTTGATATTCAGTTGCTCAGCGGAGTACAGCCGAGCGACATTCCTATTGTTAGAGAGTTCTCTGGCATATTCCTCGATGATCTTCCCGGTTTACCACCAGACCGGGAGATTGAGTTCACTATTGACGTCTATCCAAACTCCGCGCCAAGGTTCAAGAACCCGTATCGGTTGGCACCAGCTGAGTTGAGAGAGTTGAGGACACAGCTTGATGAGTTGCTAGAGAAGGGTTTTATTCGGCCCAGCGTTTCACCCTGGGGTGCGCCCGTTCTGTTTGTTAAGAAGAAAGACGGGACCCTCAGGATGTGCATTGATTACAGGGAGCTGAATAAGCTCACGGTGAAGAATAAGTATCCATTGCCCCGCATCGACGACTTGTTTGATCAGCTACAGGGTGCCCGAGTATTTTCCAGGATTGATCTGCGCTCGGGTTACAATCAGCTGAAGGTTCGGAGAGATGACATACCGAAGACGGCGTTCCAAACGAGGTATGGGCATTATGAGTTCCTTGTTATGTCTTTCGGGCTCACTAATGCTCCTGCAGCGTTCATGGATCTGATGAACCGTGTCTTCAAAGAGTACTTGGATAAGTTCGTAGTGGTTTTTATCGACGACATTCTGATATATTCTAAGACAAAGGAAGATCACGAGGAGCATCTAAGGACTGTTCTGAGGACTTTATGTGAGCACTATCTATATCCGAAGTTCTCCAAATGCGAATTTTGGTTGGATCAGATCAGTTTCCTTGGCCATGTTGTATCACAGGACGGAGTTTCTATGGATCCGAGCAAAGTCCAGGCGGTCAGAGATTGGCCACAGCCGAAGAACGTACGTGAGGTGCGTGGATTTCTCGGATTGGCCGGTTATTACCGGAAGTTTATTCAGGGATTCTCGAAGATTGCACTTCCCTTATCACGCTTAACTCGGAAGAGTGAGAGGTTTATTTGGTCGTCTGCTTGCGATGACAGTTTTGCAGAGTTAAAGCAGAGATTGACCACCGCTCCAGTTCTGGCGCTACCTGTTGAGGGTGTCAGGTTCAGTATTTACTGCGATGCATCTGGAGTCGGGCTCGGTTGTGTGTTGATGCAGGAGGGGAAAGTCATTTCTTATGCTTCTCGGCAGCTGAAGCCGTATGAGCAGAACTACCCTACGCATGACCTCGAGTTAGCAGCTGTGGTCTTCGCACTGAAGATATGGAGACATTACTTATATGGGCAGCAGTGCGAGATATTCTCCGACCACAAGAGCTTGAAGTACTTATTTACTCAGAAGGAACTGAATATGCGGCAACGCAGGTGGCTTGAGTTCGTCAAGGACTATGATTTTGATATCAAGTACCACCCAGGGAAGGCAAACAAGGTAGCTGATGCCTTGAGTAGAATGCCTTCTGCGAGTTAGCCTTCATTAGCAGCGATGTCAGTTACCCTGCGGTCAGAGATTGAGAGATTCGACGTGGAGATAGTGGCAGAGTTGTCCAGCATGCTCACTAGTATTTCTCTCAGGCCGACCATTCTGGATCGTATACGCGAGGCTCAGCAGAGCGATGCGGAGTGTATTGAGCTTCGATCGAGCATGTTATTAGATGACCCGTCGGATTTTCACTTATCTGCAGATGGTATTCTGAGATTCAGGCACAGGTGGTACGTGCCTAACGATGAGAGTTTGAAGAAGGATATTTTGACTGAGGCACATTCTTCAGCTTATTCAGTGCACCCGGGAAGTACTAAGATGTACCGGGATTTGAGGCAACACTTCTGGTGGCCAAACATGAAGAGGGAGGTGGCCAAGTATGTTGAGACCTGTTTAGTCTGTCAGCAGGTGAAGGCCGAGCACCAGAGACCGTCCGGGACATTATTGCCACTGCCGATTCCGTAGTGGAAGTGGGAGCAGGTCTCCATGGACTTTATTGTTGGACTCCCGAGGACGACGAAGGGCCACGATGGCATATGGGTTATTGTGGACCGATTGACAAAGTCGGCCCACTTCTTAGCTGTGAAGATGACATCATCCATGGATCAGCTCGCTGAACTATATGTGCAGGAGATCGTTAGATTGCACGGAGTTCCAGTTTCTATTGTCTCCGACAGAGATCCTAGATTCACGTCAAAGTTCTGGAAGAGTTTACATCGAGCTATGGGGACTCAGCTAAATTTCAGCACAGCGTTTCATCCTCAGACCGATGGTCAGACAGAGAGGACGAACCAGATTCTTGAGGATATGCTCAGAGCGTGTGTGCTGGAGTTTCAGGGCTCGTGGAGCCGATATTTACCTCTGGTTGAGTTCTCGTATAACAACAGCTTCCAGGCTACTATCGGCATGGCTCCGTATGAGGCTTTATATGGTCGGAAGTGTAGGTCTCCGTTATATTGGGACGAGGTTGGCGAGGCCAGCATCGTTGGTCCTGAGATCTTACAGCAAACGGCAGATAAGATTGCCGTTATCCGACAGCGAATTGAGGTAGCTCAGAGCCGGCAGAAGAGTTATGCCGACACGAGACGGCGGGAGCTAGAGTTCGAGGAGGGCGACGAAGTTTATTTGAAGGTTTCTCCATTCAAAGGCGTCGCGAGATTTGGAAGGAGGGGTAAGCTGAACCCTCGGTACGTGGGGCCCTTTCCTGTTCTGAAGAGGATCGGGAAGTTGGCGTATAGGCTGCAGCTTCCGGCTTCTATGGAGGGCATTCATGATGTGTTCCACGTATCTATGCTTCGGAGATGTTTACGTGATCCATCTCATGCCGTGGAGACTACAGAGATCGAGGTACAGCCTACCTTGACTTACGAGGTGAAGCCGGTACGTATTCTGGAGTACTCTACCAAAGTCTTGCGCAACAAGGAGATTCCCCTGGTCAAAGTCCTATGGCGGAACCACGAGGTGGAAGAGGCTACGTGGGAACGACAGCAGGATATGATGACTAGGTATCCTGATCTGTTTGGATAGTTTAATTTTGTGGACAAAATTCTGAATAAGGAGGGGAGAATGTAATATCCGGTTTGTACGGACCTTTTATTATATTATTATTATATTGTTATTGGCATTTTTTGTAATTATGTCAAATCAGGTCCGATTTACGAAAAGAAAGCGTCATTACGATCCTAGCGATTAATTAGAATTTTAAGGAAATTCTGGGAATTTTCAGAATAGTGACGCTATATTCCGAGTAATTACTATTATCATAAAGTAAAAGACATTCTCGTAAAAATAGCAAACGAGGTCCAAATTGCGAACGGACAGTTTTGTTAAATCCCAAATAATTAGATGGACTTATTGGTAAAGTAAGGACGTATGGAGTAGTCGAATGGCTAGACGATTAACGAACCGAAGAACGAAATCAATATAAAAATCAAAGAAGGGCAAAACGGTAAATTGTAAAATCAATTTTATAAATAACACAAATTCCCTATTTTCCCTCACTTCTCTCTTTTCTCTCTTTTCTCTCTGGAACTCACGAACAGAGAAGATTTCTTCTCTCGGCCGCCGGCGAGCTCCACCATTCCGACCTCCGTCCGACCTCCGTTTCTCCTCCGTCCTTCACGGTTTCTTCCTCTCTCGCTACCCTCGGTATGTAGCTTTAGTTTTCGAGTGTTTAATTCGAGTTTCGGTTCGATTTAGGGTTAGGGTTTCGATTAGGGTTTTCGTTAAAAATGCGATTTAGGCTTCGTAATTAATAGGTTAGCCGTGATTAGGTATATATTGAACGTATTGGACGTTATTGGACGAAGAAAATCAATTTGCGAAAAAGTTATAAATTGGTTAAATTTCGGGTTTTTAGAGAAAAACTCGTTATTTGAGAATTTGGATTATCGAGCTATAATTAACGTTCGAAATGCTTTAATTAGCTAAGTGAAGAATTTAGGATAATTCTTTAGTTAAAGTTTGAAATTTGGACGTTAATAGTTTAAATTGGTTTTAATTGCGAATGTCGTGTTTTTTCTCAGACACACGACTCCCGTGGAAGAAGCTTGAGATCCAGCGCGCTCGAGGTAAGTTCTCGTGACTTGCTTGACCCAAAGGTCTACACCATACCTCGTCGTCGTATCAAGGATCCTTGAGGGTTCCTTGTTTTACGTTGTTTAGGTTGGGTAGTTAGGTTAGTTGTTTATAGGTTATGTTATATTGTCTGCTGATATGAACTGTTTGTTTACTTTCCGCTGATATGAACTGTTCATGCATCACGTGTTTCAAAATGGCATAAAAAATGGGTTTCTGCACGAGTTTTCAATGAAATGAATAATGAACGAAAATACGTAATCTGTATCTGAAAGGTCACGCGGGATGGGGCTCAGGCATGGCTGTAGGGTTTGTGAGCATGTAGCCCCCCCCCCCATCTAAGTGGAAAGTGGTAGTTCGACCGCAGAATGTATCCTTTCCATTTAGTGGGCTGATATCTCGGTGGCAATATGTATGAAATGACCTGATATGTCTGATGAGCATGTTTTCTGAACTTCATATGCACGACACGCATGCATCTGCATTTACGTAGCTTACTGAGATTTCCATATCTCATATGTGTCTGTATGGTGTAGGTGACGTTCTAGGTTACGTTGACCCAGGTGAGGATGATATTCCTCCTCCGGACGTAGGAGCAGCTGATGGATGATGGCCGTGAGAGTGCGCTGAGCAGTCGAGGCGCGTTTTGACCCGTGGTGGGTTTATGTAAAGGTTTTTGGGGGTTCTTCATGATATTTTGGATTGATGACGAACTGTATAGAGCATATTTAGGTTGTTTGGATCTGGATAGGGGTTAGATAACGTTTTGGTAATTGTATGTAAAAATGTTTGGTTTAAACAGTTATTTAAACGCTATAGAAATTCTGGAACTGTTTGGTTTAAATTAAGTGTTATGAACTATTTTTAGGTTGATACGGATAGCTCGGTTTTTAGAGCTATCCACGCTGTTGGACTTCGCAAAGTCCGACGCGAATCGTTAGAGTTAGAATACGTTTTAAATGGTGGAGTTTAGGTTTAAGTTGTGAGTTTACAGTGATAGCTGGTGTAAAGAAAGCAATGTTTTGCTCTCTGGAAATCGGATTCCAGAGAGCAGTGTATGATGCTGTGAGTGATTGAAGGAAGGCATGAAGAAGTGTGAAGTGTCGCAGGTTTGAAGTCTGAAGGGGGCCATCGCTGTATGCTTGCAGCGATCGATCTCTGCTGCAGAGCAGAGATCGATCGCCGCTAGTTTGAAGGGAATGAAGGGAATCGCTGCCATAGCTAGCAGCGATCGATCTCTGCTCTGCAGCAGAGATCGATCGCTGCTGCTATAATGCATTGCAGCGATCGATCTCTGCTGCAAAGCAGAGATCGGTCGCCTCCTCCGTTCCGAGGGCAGAGTTCCAATTCTGCCCTCCACTTCTTAATTGTTTAAAAATTTTCTTTTAAATGTTTTTAAGTTTTAAATTATTTATTAAAGGTTTGTTTTAAATGCTTTTAAGGTTCGGTTTAAATTCTGATTTCAGTTTCGATTTCAACCTCAGTTTAGATTATGCATTAAGTTTTATTTAAAGAATAGAAAAGTAATAAGTTAAAAAAAAAATATATACGGGAAATACGGGTACAGTATTAGGGGTGTTACATTAACCAATTTAAGAGTAGTGCACCTGCTAAGTTTTTTTTATTTAACCATGTTATCTTGAATTACGAAATACATGTTGTAAAGATAAATTTGTATTAGACTAAGAATGTGTTGAATTAAACATTAAAACTTTAATCCCTCTCCCTCAACGTGAATTCAAGACATTCATAGTCCAATACAAATTTATCTTTACAACATGTATTTCAGAATTCAAGATAACATGGTTAAATAAAAAAATTCTTAACAGGTACACTACTGTTAAATTGGTTAATGAGTTACTTCATAACTATTTCTAATTTAATTGAACTCAAAATCGACCTTGTTATCTTGAATTCCAAAATATATGTTGTAAAGATAAATTTGTATTGGAATAAAAATGTCTTGAATCCAACATAAAAACCTTAGTCCCTCCCCCTCAACGTGAATTCATGACATTCCTAGTCCAATACAAATTTATCTTTACAACATGTTTTCGAAATTAAAGATAACTTGATAGATTTTTAGTTCAGTTAAATTAGAAATAGTTATGAAGTGACTTATTAACCAAATTAAGAGTCGTGTACCTGCTAAGTGTTTTTTTATTTAACCATGTTATCTTGAATTTCAAATACATGTTATAAAGATAAATTTGTATTGGACTAGGAATATCTTAAATTCAACATTAAAACTTTAATCCCTCCCACTCAACGTGAATTCAAGAAATTCCTAGTCCAATACAAATTTATCTTTACAACATGTATTTTAAAATAAAAGATAACTTGATAGATTTTCAGTTCAGTTCAATTAGAATTAGTTATGAAGTGATCATTAACCAATTTAAGAGTAGTGTAACTTCTAAGTGTTTTTTTATTTAACCATATTATCTTGAATTCTGAAATACATGTTATAAAGATAAATTTATATTGGACTAGGAATGTCTTGAATTAAACATTAAAATCTTAATCCCTCCCCCTCAACGTGAATTCAAGACATTTCTAGTCCAATACAAATTTATCTTTACAACATGTATTTCAAAATTAAAGATAACTTGGTAGATTTTCAGTTCAGTTAAATTAGAATTAGTTATGAAGTGACTCATTAACCAATTTAAGAGTAGTGTACCTTCTAAGTGTTTTTTTATTTAAACATATTATCTTGAATTCCGAAATACATGTTATAAAGATAAATTTATATTGGACTAGGAATGTCTTGAATTCAACATTAAAATCTTAATCCCTCCCCCTCAACGTGAATTCAAGACATTCCTAGCCAAATACAAATTTATCTTTACAACATGTATTTCAGAATAAAGATAACTTGATAGATTTTCAGTTCAGTTCAATTAGAATTAGTTATGAAGTGATCATTAACCAATTTAAGAGTAGTGTAACTTCTAAGTGTTTTTTTATTTAACCATATTATCTTGAATTCTGAAATACATGTTATAAAGATAAATTTATATTGGACTAGGAATGTCTTGAATTAAACATTAAAATCTTAATCCCTCCCCCTCAACGTGAATTCAAGACATTTCTAGTCCAATACAAATTTATCTTTACAACATGTATTTCAAAATTAAAGATAACTTGGTAGATTTTCAGTTCAGTTAAATTAGAATTAGTTATGAAGTGACTCATTAACCAATTTAAGAGTAGTGTACCTTCTAAGTGTTTTTTTATTTAAACATATTATCTTGAATTCCGAAATACATGTTATAAAGATAAATTTATATTGGACTAGGAATGTCTTGAATTCAACATTAAAATCTTAATCCCTCCCCCTCAACGTGAATTCAAGACATTCCTAGCCAAATACAAATTTATCTTTACAACATGTATTTCAGAATTAAAGATAACTTGATAGATTTTTAGTTCAGTTAAATTAGAAATAATTATGAAGTGACTCATTAACCAATTTAAGAGTAGTGTACCTACTAAGTGTTTTTTTATTTAACCATATTTCTTGAATTTCGAAAGACATGTTGTAAAGATAAATTTGTATTGGAATAGGAATGTCTTGAATTCCACATTAAAACCTTAATTCCTCCCCCTCAACGTAAATTCAAGACATTCCTATTCCAATAGAAATTTATATTTACATGTATTTCGGAATTAAAGATAACTTGGTAGATTTTGAGTTTAGTTAAATTGGAAATAGTTTTGAAGTGGCTCATTAACCAATTTATGAGTAGTGTACCTTCTAAGTGTTTTTTTATTTAACCATGTTATCTTGAATTCTGAAATACATGTTGTAAAGATAAATTTGTATTGGACTGGAAATGACTTGAATTCAAAATTAAATCCTTAATCCCTCCTCGTCAACGTGAATTCAAGACATTCATAGTCCAATACAAATTTATCTTTATAACATATATTTCGAAATTAAAGATAACTTAGTAGATTTTGAGTTCAGTTAAATTGGAAATAGTTATGAAGTGACTCATTAACCAATTTAAGAGTAGTTTACCTACTAAGTGTTGTTTTATTTAACCATGTTATGTTGAATTCCGAAATACATGTTATAAAGATAAATTTGTATTAGACTATGAATGTCTTGAATGCAACAATAAAACTTTAATCCCTCTCCCTCAACGTGAATTCAAGACATTTCTAGTACATTACAAATTTATCTTTACAACATGTATTTCACAATTAAAGATAACTTGATAGATTTTTAGTTTAGTTAAATTAGAAATAGTTATGAAGTGACTCATTAACCAATTTAAGAGTAGTGTACCTACTAAGTGTTTTTTGATTTAATCATGTTATCTTGAATTCTGAAACACATGTTGTAAAGATAAATTTTTACTAGACTAAGATTTTTTTGAATTCAACATTAAAACCTTAATCTCTCCCCCTCAACGTGAATTCAAGACATTCCTATTCCAATACAAATTTATCTTTACAACATGTATTTCGGAATTAAAGATAACTTGTAGATTTTTATTTCAGTTAAATTAGAAATAGTTATGAAGTGACTCTTTAACCAATTTAAGAGTAGTGTACCTGTTAAGTGTTTTTTAATTTAACCATGTTATATTGAATTTCGAAATACATGTTGTAAAGATAAATTTGTATTAGACTAAGAATGTCTTGAATTCAACATTAAAACCTTAATTCCTACCCCTTAACGTGAATTTAAAACATTCCTATTCCAATATAAATTTATCTTTACAACATGTATTTCAGATTTAAAGATAACTTGATAGATTTTTAGTTCAATTAAATTAGAATAAGTTATGAAGTGACTCATTAACCAATTTAAGAGTAGTGTACTTGCTAAGTTTTTTTTATTCAACCATGTTATCTTGAATTCCTAAATACATGTTATAAAAATAAATTTGTATTGGATTAAAAACGTCTTGAATTCCACAGTAAAACCCTAATCCCTCTCCCTCAACGTGAATTAAAGACATTTCTATTCCAATACAAATTTATCTTTACAACATGTATTTCGAAATTCAAGATGACTTGGTAGATTTTGAGTTCAGTTAAATTGAAAATAGTTATGAAGTGACTCATTAACCAATTTAAGAGTAGTGTACCTGCTAAGTGTTTTTTTATTTAACCATGTTATCTTGAATTTCGAAATACATGTTGTAAAGAAAAATTTGTATTGGACTAGGAATGCCTTGAATTCAACATTCAAACCTTAATCCCTCTCTCTTAACGTGAATTCAAGACATTCTTAGTCCAATACAAATTAATCTTTACAACATATATTTCGAAATTCAAGATAACTTGGTAGATTTTGAATTCAGTTAAATTGGAAATAGTTATGAAGTGACTCATTAACCAATTTAAGAGTAGTGTACCTGCTAAGTGTTTTTTTATTTGACCATGTTATCTTGAATTCCGAAATACATGTTGTGAAGATAAATTTGTATTGGACTAGAAATTTCTTGAATTCAACATTAAAATCTTAATCCCTCTCCCTCAACGTGAATTGAAGACATTTCTAGTTCATTTCAAATTTATCTTTACAACATGTATTTTAGAATTAAAGATAACTTGATAGATTTTTAGTTCAGTTAAATTAGAATAAGTTATGAAGTGACTCATTAACCAATTTAAGAGTTGTGTACCTGCTAAGTGTTTTTTTATTTAATTATATTATCTTGAATTCCGAAATACATGTTATAAAGATAAATTTTTATTGAACTAGTAATGTCTTGAATTCAACATTAAAATGTTAATCCCTCCCCCTCTGCATGAATTCAAGACATTTCTAGTCCAATACAAATTTATCTTTATAATATATATTTTGGAATTCAAGATAACTTTGTAGATTTTGAGTTCAGTTAAATTAGAAATAGTTATGAAGTGACTCATTAACCAATTTAAGAGTAGTGTACAAGTGTTTTTTTATTTAAACATGTTATCTTGAATTTCGAAATATATGTTATAAAGATAAATTTTTATTAGGATAGTAATGTCTTGAATTCAACATTGAAACCTTAATCCCTCCCCCTCAACGTGAATTCAAGACATTCCTAGTCCAATACAAATTTATCTTTACAACATGTATTTCAGAATTAAAGATAACTTGATAGATTTTTGGTTCAGTTAAATTAGAAAGAGTTATGAAGTGACTCATTAACCAATTTAAGAGTAGTGTACATGCTAAGACCATCTCCAATCCAAAATGCCAAAATGCTATTTTTTTATACCAAAAGAGCATTTGGCATCACTAAACAGTAATTTCATCTCCAACCCAACTCTATTGTTTATACCAAAAAGAATATTCTTTACATATTCTTTCACACTATAATTTACATGTCAACCCCTATAATTTTAATATTGTACCAATTGCTCATACTCAAATTTAACATTTATTCACATAAATCGATAATATATAAATTAATATATATATATATATATATATATATATATATATATATTATTTCTTTTTAACACATGTTAATTTAATCCAGAAATTTATAACCAACAAAGATATATATATTAGCATTACCACTCATAATAAACAAAAAAAAAAACAAATCAAACTTAATTAAAAAGAAAAAGAAAAAGAAAATTACAAGTGCATAAAAAAAATACAACTAAAATATAAAAAAAACTACAAGTGCATAAAAAAAAATCCAACTTAAACATAAAAAAAAAAACAATATATATTCAATCATCTGAGTTTGAATATTTCTCCCACAGATGATTTATAAGTGCATTACGAAGTGCAAAATGTGCATCTCTATCTCTGATTTGTCTATATCGACCGATGAAGCGTTGAAATCGTGTATCTTCGTCTACCAACATTTCAACTTCAGGAGGTGGTATTTCTATCAGTTGCTCAATCGATGCATTTAGATCACGTTCATCCTCAATTATCATGTTATGCATAATAATGCATGTTGTCATTATGTCATGCAATACTTCTTTGTGCCAAAAAAGCACGGATCCTACAGTGATAGAGAACTGCGATTGGAGAACTCCGAAAGCACGTTCAACATCTTTTTGACATGCCTCTTGTTGCGTAGCAAAATGTTTTTTCTTTGCACTTTGTGGCTGCTGAATAGTTTGCACAATAGTAGACCATTTTGGATATATGCTATCAGCTAAATAATAACCCATGTTGTATTCAATTCCTTGAATAACATAATTAGCTCGAGGAGCGATACCTTGAGTAAGATTAGAAAAAAGACGAGATGACTCTAACACATTAATATCATTATTACTACCTGGCATTCCAAAATATGCATGCCATATCCATAAATCATAGTCGGCAACCGCTTCAAGAATAATAGTTGGTGCACCACTATGACCAGAGTACTGACCAGCCCATGCTGTTGGACAATTTTTCCAACGCCAATGCATACAATCTAGACTACCCAACATTCCTGGAAAGCCACGCTTTTCGCCAATATAGAGTAATCTTGCAATGTCATCGGAAGTAGGCTCCCGTAAATATTTGTCTGCAAAAATTTCAACCATAGCACGACAAAATTTTTTTACACATTCAATTGCTGTTGATTCACCTATTTTAACATATTCATCAGTAGCATCAGCCGGTACACCATATGCCAATATTCGAAACACAGCTGTAACTTTTTGAAACGCAGACAGTCCAAGTCTACCAATTCCATCACATTGTTGGATGAAGTAGTTATCGTGTGCTTTCACTGCATCAACAATATGAAGAAATAAATTACGAGACATTTGAAATCGTCTATGAAACATACCGTCGTTGTATCGTGGGTTTTCAGCAAAATAATCTGCGAACAAATTGCGATCTGCAGCTTCACGATCACGATTGATGACTATGTGACCTGGAATTGACCCACGACGAGGGTGTTCAATGTTTTGTTGATTGGAGTAGTGCGCGATGAACATATTGTTCGTATTGATCATATTAACAATCAATTGTTCGGTACAATCGAACTCTTCCATACTAATAGCTGGTATAATGAAATCATCATCATCAGAAGATGATTCCGAGCTTAAAAAAGGATTCATTTTTTGTAACACCCCGAAAACCTACCCAGGTTCACGGTGCGCACAGAGACTACCCTGGTCTAAGCTACTTTCTCTTTAGTCCTATCTCATTCACCTGAACTGATTTCCTTAATCCGTTACATGCTCCTAATCCCAATTTATTACGCACCAAGGCGTCCTCCCCAAAATAAAAATTTTGGCAGAGTGACGCCTGAAAATAGCGCCCCAAAATGCTAAGTACCTGCATAACACCAATCCAGATTTCATCTAACCAATCTACGAACTCTCCAAGCAATCGTCGTAACAGAACAAAATGCTATCGATCAAAATAAAGAAGGTCCACGATATAGAGTGACATATCACCCCTTAACTACATACAACTAATATTCAACACTCCAAAACAAACAAAATAAATCCTAAACCCTATCATCACTATGCCACGGCACCATGGGTCGGGTCGCCCCAACACTATCATCAGCCAGGGCCCTGGTCGCACAACACCAACCACGCATCTACTCCTGAGTAGGCTCTCGATACTCACCCTCCTCCAGTGCAGCACCTACACCACAGAACTCACAGTAAGCTCAAAGCTTAGCAAGTAGAGTGCTGAAAGTAAATATGAAGTATGAAAATCAGTTATGCAGTCCTAACACATGCACGTCTCTACACACGTTGTCATCATCTCACCGCATCGCATCTCACCGACTCGAAATGCAACCGCACCGGGCAGTCAGTCCGTACACCGCACTGTTTACCGGCACGTCACCGCCGTCCCGGTTTCTCCAGGAACGGGGTCCATAAGTCACATTCCAGCCACTGACTCGACTCGGAGTGCAACCGTCCGGGTAGTCGGCCAATACACCGCACTACCACCAGCACGTCGCCACCACTCCAGCTCATCCCGGAAGTGGGGCCCACAGTCACACTCCAGTCCACTGTCGCCTGTCCACACTGTGCCTCACATCCACTCCTCTCCCTCCGTGCTTAAAACATGCTCAAAACATTTGCGTAACTTTTAAAACATGATGCATGTTGACTATAACCAACTAACTACAACTCCACATGCACATCACACCACAAACGTACTTATGATCCACTACATGCACGAGACTCACAACAAGCATACAACTGTGGTGTAGGCCCTTCTGGGCGACTCTCAAGCATTTTACAACCACACTACTACTTACCTGGCGCCCTAGCTTGATCGGGTTTGACACGTAGCGTCACCTACGGCTTCACCTAACAAAATTTAGAAATTTTCGTTAATACTTAGGCTTAAACTCACCAATTCAACACGGAACTAATATTTCTAACTTAACCCGACTCATTCTCAACTAAACAAGTCACTAATCCGGTTTGGTTTAATAAAACAGCCCGAAACTTCAAATGCGCGTAACTTTTTCTACGCTTATCGAAATGACTCGATTTTGGCGGTCACGTACTCCTCTAACAACCTAGTTTAACATACCATGAGAGAATTTAAAACGAATAATCATAGCAGGGTCAAAATTCAAGAAAACAGAACCGGTTTTTAGGAAATTCCAATTTTTCCATTTTCGGTTTTTCAACAAACACTTTCAATCTATCACCAATTCATCACATTCTAACATATTAAGCATAATTTAAACAATTCCAAGGTCCCAAATTCCAGAACCCGAACCACAGCCCCCCCATTCCCCTCCCTTTCCCTCGGTTTCACCCCTGAAACAGGTGCATCTCAGCAACTGAGAATCGCCCATCGCACGCCCCAATTTCCCCCTATTTTCGTCGCCAAAACCACAAGAAAACTCGGCCAACACGCTCCACCAATAAGACTACACCGAGGCCGCGCATAAGAGGAGAAAACAGGGAAGAGAACTCACCTCTTTCCGTTCGATGCGTGCACGAAATTGAAGGGATAGGGTGGGGTTCCAGTTCGCCGGAGGTCGCTCGTCGAAATGGTGGCCGAAAAGTCAGGGTTGTCGGAGGAGGACGCCGGCCTCTCTCTCTCGCCGGAGCTCAGGCTGCCAACAAACTGAATGGCTTCTTCGCGAAGCCATTCAGTTTAAAACGTATTTTTGTTTTATTTATTTATTTATTTATTTATTTACTTATTTATTTATTAACTAATTTACAACTTTGCCCTCACGTGTTTGAACTTCCGTGTTTCCGTTAAGCTCGTGCCCTCTAAACCTAATCTTTTGGAAAATTCTCTTCCAATTAAATTCCTAAGCTTTATTAGGCTACATAGCCTGTTAAAATTTTTCATGGAACCCTAACAGGACTTTAAATTCATTCGGTAAATTTTCTGGGTTATTACATTTTTAGTTTGAGAAAGAATGTGGAAAAAAAGGATTGAAGAATAAATTATGTGCACTGAAAATGGTTTAAGAAAGAAGGAAATGAGGAAACATATTTATAAAGAGTAGATAGGTGGATACTTTTAAAATTGGGGCATGAATGATAGGAATGAATGGTAGGTGGATACTTTTAATTGTCTATAGGAATTAATGGTAGGTGGATACTTTCAAAGAGTAGGTATTTGCTTTAAAAATTTAAATACACGTAAACATCTATATCTCTCTCTATCTCTACTGATACTATGAGGTTGCCATAAGTTATCATTCCATCTTTTTTGTTATTTTGCTTTTTCCAGTTCTTATCATCCATTTCATCACAAACTAAAAATGTCTTTTCCAAGTTCTGGGTATGCTAATATTGAAGATATAGTACTCTGTCAAGCGTATTTAGCTGTTACCCAAGACCCTATTACCGGTAGGTACCAGAATGCTGAGCGATTCTGGTCTCGGGTTGAAGAAAAGTACAACGAAGAAAGACCTTCTAATATGGAGCTTTGTAAAAGTAATTCTCTCAGAAGTCGAATGCAAGTTATAAATGCGGCGGTGAAGAAACTAAAAGGTTGTGTGAGACAAGTGAAAAATACGCATCCAAGTGGTGCTTCGGAAGCCGATATTGTGAGTTTTGTTTTTTTTTTTTTACTTATAACATTTTATTTTCTTTTCTATTATACTTACATTATGTTCACTATGATTTTTAGTTAACTCGAGCAAAACATTTATTCGTAGAGGACCCGAAGTACAAGAAAGGTTTTAAATTTGATCATGTTTGGGATATGATCAAAGATTTTACCACGTTGAAAGATCATGTAACAACTGCCAGAAATGCAATCAGGCGGCAAAATGTTGTTGACGAGTCATCACAATTTGACAATCCTACACCTGAGACCCCCCATACAATATCTCCTGGTATTTCTGCAGTTTCAATTGATTTAGATGACAATACTTCTGGCGGTACGTCATCACAACGACCAATTGGGGTGAAAAAAGCCATATTAAAAAGAAAAATACCGGATGACATGTCTGCTAACTTTGGTATATTAGACAACAAAAATGAAGAATTAAAGATACTATTAGAAAAAAGTTACGAACAAAAGCAGGATCAAATAGAGGTCAAAAAAGAACAAATGCAGATGCAACGTCAAATGATAGAAATCAAAGAAAAGAATAGAGAACTTAAAATTATGTTACTAGATCCTAATAATATTAGTGATCCAGGCCGACACGGCTATATTGTTGCTGAACAAGCGCGAATTTCACAAAAAACCTATGACCAGCAACAACAGGTGCCTTCAACAAGTAATGATTTTACATCTTTATTTAATAACATCGGAGGGCCTGGATCCGATCTACCACCCTATTTTTAATATGTTAGCTGTATTGTGTTTATGTAATTTTTAGTTATTTTATGTAATTTGAAGTTGGAAGTTATTTAAATTTGTGTAATTTCTGTTATTTAAAGTAATATTTATGTATTTTGTAGTATGAAGTTGTTACAATTTTTGCAATTTGAAGTTAATATTTGTAATTTTATTGAGTTTGTTATGTATAATGTGGTTGTAATTTTTTTTTATGAATATGTAATTTTGAGTTGTGATTTAATATTATTGTTTGTATTAATATCAATAATTAACTATTTTGAGTCCCCAATAATAACATTTCTTGAAAAATACATCAAATTAGTCATATTAAAATTAATATTAATGGTTTTTTTATTTTTAGTATCTTTTAACATTTTAACTATTGCTAATTACAAAATTTAGATTATTGAATATCATATTCAAATAAATTAATACATGAATTAAAAAAAGGATATATTTGCAATTTAACATAATTAGAAGGACTAAAAAAAAAAAAGAAATGGCATCATGAATAGTGGTGATGCAAATTTGCATCATCACTATTCATCATTTGATCAAAATGGCATTATGACATTTTTTTTGGCATCCCATTGGAGACATTTTATGCTATTTTCTCAAATTTGAGAAAATGCATCATATGGTTGGAGATGGTCTAAGTGTTTTTTTATTTAACCATGTTATCTTGAATTCTGAAATACATGTTGTAAAGATAAATTTGTACTGAACTAGGAATGTCTTGAATTCCACATTAAAACCTTAATTCCTCCCCCTCAACGTGAATTCAAGACATTCCTAGTCCAATAGAAATTTGTATTTACATGTATTTCGGAATTAAAGATAACTTAGTAGATTTTGAGTTCAGTTAAATTGGAAATAGTTATGAAGTGGCTCATTAACCAATTTATGAGTACTGTACCTGCTAAATATTTTTTTAATTAACCATGTTATCTTGAATTCCGAAATACATGTTGTAAGCATAAATTTGTATTGGACTAGGAATATCTTGAATTCAATATTAAAACCTTAATCCCTCCCCCTCAACGTGAATTCAAGACATTCATAGTCCAATATAAATTTATCTTTAAAACATATATTTCGGAATTCAAGATAATTTTGTAGATTTTGAGTTCATTTAAATTAGATATAGTTATGAAGTGACTCGATAACCAATTTAATAGTAGTATACCTGCTAAGTGTTTTTTTATTTAACAATGATATATTCAAATCTGAATTGATTCAAGCATTCTATGTAACACCCGAGAATTTCCTATTACGTGCGTCGCCTACAATTTGACGTGTTAGGAGAGTTTAATTATATAAGTTTGATGTTATGCATTGAGGAGAAAAGAGAGAAGAAAAAGAGTTGAAATTCAAACCAAAGGGTTTGAAAAGTCAAACCTATGAACCGATGAAATGCAAAGGAATTTATATGCATTAAATTGAATGGAAAGTGATGAATTTTGAAGTGGCTTTCACGTTGGCTTTTGAAGGAAGAAAAGGTGTGGTAGATTTGTAATTTTAAAAAGTTAAATGGAGGAAAATTAAAAGTAAATGAAAGTTATGGTTTAAAGTTAGGTTTTCATTCGTTTTTCTTCATCTTCATCGACTTCTCTTGCTCTCCTCCATAGCCGCCTCTCTTCCTCCTTCTTACTTCATTTCTTCAAGTGATTGCAAGGTAAATTTACATGGGTTTTAGTTTATGTGCTATGGGATGAAGTTTGGAAGAGTTTTTAGGGTGTTTTAGGTAGGTTTAGGAAGAGTTGGAAAACCCTAGGTTAGGGATTCTGAAAATTGAGTGTTGATGTTAGATTTCTTTCTTATTTTGATGGTTTGGTTGTTAAATGACTTAGTTTAGGTTGTTGGAGTGGTTGGATTGAGGATTGGAAGTGAAAGTGTGAAAAATCGGTTTTTACCCTAAAGAGCACCGGTTCTGTTTTGGCATGTCCGACTTAGCCTTCGTGTTTGGATGGTTGATTTGAGTGATTCAATGAATAGTAGACGTGTAGAGGTTTTCGAATTGGGGTGGCACGTCGAAATCCATTGCAAAATGATGGAGTTATGACCGTTTGAAGTTAGACGGTCAATTTTGGGGTAAAGATCGGGTTGGGAGTTGTGTTATAGTTCTATTAGTTAGGTTAAGAATTTCCCTTAGAGTTTGTAAATTTCTAAGTTGATTTCTCGTCATTTTTAGGTAATCGAACGTTTGATTTTGTTGGACGGAGTGAACGAGAAAGTATCGAGTGGCAACCAGGTAAGTAGTGGAGTGCGTGTTTGTTGCCTTTGGGCCTACACCATAGAACGGTAGGGATTGTTTGATTGTTGTTATGTTTTGCTTTGTTTCATGCATCGTGTGTCACGCATCATGGTTTTCTAAACTACGAAATTACGTGTTTTGCATCCTTGAGCGGTAATAATGAAATGAAAGATCAGAAAAGATTTGCAACGTGGTCGTGAGTATGACTTCCTCGACCTATTCGTGCTTGAAGTGCACAATAGGGTTTGTGCTTGAAGTGCACTCGTGCTTGAAGTGCACGATGAGGATTCTACGATCGATTGGGGGATTCTAATGTACGTAATGAGTCGTGAGTATGAATTTCTCGACCTCAACCTGTTCGTGCTTGAAGCGCACAATGGGGTTGGTGCTTGAAGTGCACCCGTGCTTGAAGTGCACAATGAGGTTCGTGCTTGAAGTGCACGATGAGGATTCTACGATCGATTGGAGGAGATTCGGTTGGCCGTCTTGGACTGTGTTGGGACGTGTGCCTCCGGTCTAGCTCCGTGGTCAAGGCGTGGCCGTCCTGGACTGTGTGGGGGCGTGTGCCTACTTGATTCACCTGGAAGTGAAAGATAAAATGCAATTGAAACGAAAAGAAAACAACAGAGTGTGCAGAGACTGCATGTTAGGGTTGAGTCAAACATTTAGTGTGTGTTGTGCATTATTTCCCTACTTGCTAAGCGTTAGGCTTACCTTTTGTGTGTTCTGTGGTGTAGGTGACGATTTGTATACAGGTGAGGTAGACGAGACTACCGAGGATTAGGCTGCAGTCGGAGGAGTACGGAGTCCGCCGGTGCAGGCTATTGTTGGGGCGTTTTGACCACTGGATGTCTCGGGTAGTGGGAGGTGAATGTTTGACATGGATAGTTTAATTTGTAAGTATTTTGGTATGGATTGTTGGTGTGTGGAAATGTTGTTTTGTGGAAGTTAGGAAACTTTATTAAGTTGTGGTAAATTGGGTTCGTAAATATTTTCGTATGTATGTTACCGGGTTTACGAGTTGACGTGGAGATGGATAGTGAGTATAAAGTATAGTTGTTTGTGATGGAAGCTGTGTGTTTTCCGGGATTTATTTCAGGTTTTGGGTATTTAAAGTTTTAGGCGTTATATTGCCCGTTTTGATTTTAAAGTAACTAACATATTTTTGTATTTATTCGTTTTAAGTCGGTTTTCCGAGATTTTTACGCGACTCGAAGATTTAGGTGTCGGGAAGGTATGTTTAAATTTTCAGAATTTTTGGAGGTGTCGGGAGTGGAGAAAAGTGTAGAAATGTGAAGGAAAGTCGAGAGAGTCGGAAAGAGGGGTATTTTTGGTCATTTTGGGGCCGAAAACCCGAGGGGGTGGCGATTATTCGCCACCCAAACGCCACCAATCGCCTCGGGGGTGTTTTTGGGCGAAGATGGCAGAGAGGGTGGCGATTATTCGCCACCCTGTAGGCGAGTAATCGCCACGGCACGCGTGAAGCGCGCGGGAAAAGGGAGCTGGGGCGCGCTGGCGTGCCCTAGCGCGCGCACGCGCTCGCGCGTGAGGCGAGTGCGGCACGCATAGCGCGTGCATAGCGCGCGCACACGCAGCACGCGCGTAGCGCGCAAGCAGCGCGCAGCCTGGGCGCGCCTGGCGCCCCTCCTTGCAAAATTTTGATTTTTTTTTTCGTTTTTCGCCTGATTTCCACTATGTTTTGAACCGAAATTTTTCAAACGTATCTTAACGTATTTTAGACACGTGTTCCAAGAAAATTTGAGGGTTCGAAAAACCCGAACATCGAGTTGGGAATTTTACAAAACCGAGCCGAATATTTTATTTAAATTACGTTTAAACGTCGTTTAAACACGGGATTTGTTTGCAAAGTGACGCACCGGGCCCGGGGCGGGTTCGGGGCGTTATAGGCAAACAGGAGTAGAAGAAGAACTACTATTTAATATAAAGGATCGACAAACAGGAGTAGAAGAAGAACTAATATTTAGTTTATTCACAAATAAAAATTAACTTACAAGTAGAGCACACTAGAGGAGGAGAGAGTTCTTTCAGAGAGAGAAGGCAAAACTCAAAAAACTTACAAAACAAACTAAAAATGAACTCCTTTATAGACACAGAAGGTAACAAACAAAAAAGACTCTATAATGGAGTGGAGTACGGAAGATTCCCACTTAGTGGTGGGACCACCTTGTCACATGGTGTGGGACCACCTAAACACTTAAACAAAGACAAGATATGCCCTGTTATATTGACGATATTCTTTCATAAACTCCTTCGTATTCTACATAATTACTTCAAACTTATTAGCTTGCTGTAGAGTCTGAATAATGTCAGAACTAGCATCATACTTTTTCAATAACTGCTTTAAAAACTTTGTTTTCTCAGCATAATCTTCAAAAACTCTTTGCATAACTTCTAAATATCTTCTTCTATTAGCACGACTAACAGCATCACTAGCGTAGCACCCGGTTTCATTGAGCCAACTTATTTTGTCAACTAGTAATGAATGTTTTATAGATGAAATTGGGGGAAATTAGTGATTAGGCTAATGAGTGACTAGGCGAGGGCATAATGGTAAATTGAGATATAAAGTGTATAACCTATTTAAGGAAAGAGGTTATGCGTTTAATGCACAGTAACCACCACCCTATTTCCATTTCCCTTCGTTTGATTTTCAGCTCAGCTCAGCAGACTTCCTTCCGAAATTTTCCTCTCTGATTTTCTCCATTTTAGGTGAGTTTTGTTTCATTTTTACTTACTGTTTTAGTGATTAGATAACAAAGAGATTGTAGGGGAGTGTTCGTGAATGCTGTGAGTAAGAGTTAGTTTCGAGTTTTGGGGTGAACCAAGAATGCTCAACGAACAGGACTTCCAGCTAATTTCCCTAAGATTTCTAAATAGTTTAGAATGAATTTTAGTAATGCGGTGCTCTGATTACGATTATAGGTTAGCAGACTCCCGAAGTAGCTAACAACCAGACAATCTCCAGGAGACCAGGTAAGTAGAGTACGTGTGTGCCTTCGGGCCTACATCACAAAACAGTAGGATTATGTATAGTCTGTGTGTTTTCAATTTGCCATGTATCATGTTTTGAAAGTATACGAAAACAAATTTAAATGCATAGTGGCATGTTGAGGAATGAACCGATTGAAACAGAACTGTAGCACCTGGTTCTATCGAACCAGCCTTTTATTATTAAAGTAATACACTTGACTAGGTAATGAATTAAATAAGGTTATTGAACAATTTGTTAAGGGTATTAGAGTAATTTACAATTTTCAAAAGTTGGATAACGTATTTAAGGATAAGGGTTGGGTTTATTGCACTGTAGCCGCCACCCCCCTCTCATACTCTTCTCTTCGGAAACTTTCAGCTCAAGCAGCCGAGCTCTCTAGGCGATTCTCCTCGCTCGGTTCTCCTTCGACTTAGGTAAGTTTCTTTTCCATATTTCTCTTGTGGTATAGTGGTGAAATGCCTGGAGGATTGCAATGTGAGGATGCTGAGATTGAGTGTAGATTCGGGTTTTAGCGATAAGTAGGAATGCTCGGGTAGTAGAGTTTCTAACTAGATTTCTCGAACCGCTGTTTGATATTTTGAAAGGTTTAGTGAAGCCTTGATTTATATTCTGTATGAACTTAGGTGAACAGACCTCCGAAGTAGCTAGCAACCAGACAGATTTCCAGGAGCCAGGTAAGTAAAGTATTGCTTGTGCCTTCGGGCCTACATCACAAAACAGTAGGTTTATGTATGCTTGAATGTTTCTATTGTCCATGCATCATGTTTTGTTAAAAGTTACGAAAATGAATTTCATGTAAGGAATGGTAAGGTATGAACTGTATGCGACAGACAAGCTATTAAGGGAACTAATCCACCCCTTAACTTATGAAGGGATTTAGACATTGGGAGAATTGATCCCACTCCCAAGGGAACCATGGGATCAGATCAAGTGTTAAGGGAATTCATCTGCCCCTTAATTAAGTAGGAGGATGTAGACATTGGGAGAATTGATCCCACTCCCAAGGGAACCATGGGATCAGATCATGTTATGAACGAATGCGTATGCCACTGAGATGAGAAAAAATAGAAACTGCATATTTAGGAGTTTAAGTTCAGCATTTTACTTCATTCATATACTGCTTTACTTACTTAGCATTAGGCTAATAGATGAGTTTTGTGATGTAGGTGAAGAAGTGTTAGCAGGTGTGTCTCCTGATCGTGTTGAGGAATAGTGGACGTTGGAGGAGTGCATTCAGGCTTCGGCATGGTAACTGATGGGGCGGTTTAGCATGTTGTCTACAGATGTGGAGGTTTAGTGGATAATGATTTAATCGAGTATATGAAGTTTTTAGTAAATGAGATTACAGCTATTTGACTTTGTTTTCGAGAATTTCAGATTTTCATGTTTTTACTGATTTTGATCAATACAATGACTTGGAGTGTTATGAATGGATTTTTGGTAAAATGTTTTGAGTCTGTTAGATAGTCGAAGCTTTCTCGGGTTATAGACAGGTTGTTTAGTCCATTGGTAGGAATTGAATAATTTTGTATCAGTGGATATGTGTAGAGGTTTATTGCGTTCTGTGGAAGGAAATCGTGTTGATGTCTATCGGAAGAAGGAAGTCTATCGGTAGGTGTGGTGTGTCAGTCTGTCGGAAGATGAAAGTCTATCGGCAAATGCCTTAAGGAGTCACGTGAGAAGCACGTGTCGGCAAATGTAGTCTATTCGATCGGAAGGTGTAGAGTATTAAGTCGTCGAGTAGTGATCGGCAGGTGTAGTCTGAGAGAGTTAAGGGGTTTTGTCGTTTAGCGAATCGGAAGATGTAGAGTAATCTGTTTGTCGTTTAGTAAATCGGAAGATGTAGTGTATGTTTTAATTCTATCGGAAGGAGTCAAATTGTTGTTATCGGAAGATGTCGTGTGTTTATCTATTGAGAGATGAAATTGCGCTGACTTCATCGGCAGATGAAGTTATGTTGACTTCATCGGCAGATGAAGTGGTGTATGAAGTTCTCACGACTTCATCGGCAGATGAAGTTGTGGGTGAAGTCGTGTAGACGTCATCGGCAGAAGCCTTTGGTTTTCTACTTCTGCTTCTTCTATTGACTTTGTCATCGGCAGATGAATTCGACTTTTGTAATTCCTTGAGTAGTCCATCACTTAAAACCTTAATTCTTTTGACCGGACACTTGAAATATTTCCATTAATCTTTCCAACAATATTTTCACCGCTAGTTTAACCCCATTGTAGTTTTAAATAATTTTTCCGCTGCAAAGTTTTCAAATGTTTTGAACGTTTAGTAAACGTCAAATTTTGTATGTCGAATGAAGTTTTAAATTTATTTGAAATTTCTTAGTCATGGTCAAGTAATGAGTAGCGAACCGGGTTCAGATAACTCGGGGCGTTACAAGAACAGTTGTTAAGGAAACTAATCCGCCCCTTAATCAAGAGAGAGGATGTATAACTTTGGAAAAATTGATCCAACTCCCAATTTCACAGGGGGATTTGAACAGTTGTTAAGGGAACTAATCCGCCCTTTAATCAAGAGAGAGGATGTATGACTTTGGGAGAAGTGATCCAACTCCAAATTTCACAGGGGGATCAGACCAGAAACGAATGCATATGCAACAGAGATGTGAAAGTAGAAACCGCATGTCTAGGATTTATGTTTCAGCATTTCATTTCATTATCGCTTTATTTACTTAGCATTAGGCTAATAGATGAGTTTTGTGATGTAGGTGCTGAGACTGTAACAGGTGAGTTCCCCGAGTGCACAGAAGGATAGATGAAGTTGAAGGAGTACGTCTATGCCACGGTTGGGTGTTCTGATGAGGCGGTTTAACTACTGTCTTTATGTGGAGTCTAATTTTCTAATGTTCTGTTGAGGAGTGCAGAGGATTTTGATGATAGTAATAGCTGAAGGATTTAGAATACTTGAGTTTCTCATGTTATTAAAATTCTGATTTGGTTTTTTTACAATTTGTTAATTTGGGATTTTTATTGGATAAGGATACAAATGTTGGTTTCAAATGGTTATTTGTTGGATTTCAGAAGTTACTCAGGGTCAGGTTGTTTTGAATGTTTTGAGTGAAATTTGCAAGTTCAACCATCGGTGAGTGAAGTCCACCGGTGGATGTTGAGTGTTTTGTCCACCGGCAGATGTTGGAGGATTGAATCATCCGACTGACGTCATCGGAAGATGTCTTCAGTAGAAGTCATCGGAAGATGTCTACAGTAGAAGTTATCGAAAGATGTCTTCAGTAGAAGTCATCGGAAGATGCCTTCAGTAGAAGTCATCGGAAGATGCCTTCAGTAGAAGCCATTGGTAGATGTCTTCGATATAAGTCTTTAGTAGCTTTGTCGTTTTGTAATCGGATGATGTAGGTAGTAGATTTGTCGTTTTGTAATCGGATGATGTAGGCAGTAGATTTGTCGTTTTGTAATCGGATGATGTAGGCAGTAGATTTGTCGTTTTGTGAATGGAAGAAGTAGATAGTAATGCTGTCGTTTTAAACGGAAGAATTATGCAGTCAATTTTGTCGTTTTGTGATCGGTAGATGTGTGTAGCCGACGCGTCGTCGGCAGATGTGAGCGGAAGACGTGTGAAGTCGACGTGTCGATTCTGTCTCTGCTTCTACCGCTGAGTCTTTTGTTCCTACTTCTACCGCTGGCATTGTTTGGCGGTAGAAGCTATCTGTTTATGCCCCTACCGCTGACTTTGTTCAGCGGAAGATGTGTTTGACTTTCTACGAATTTTAAGTATAAGCCTTCATTTCTGTTGCCGAATCATTTCTTAATATTATAGCTGATTATTCAAACGTTGTTTCATAGTTTTACTCAACTCTGTTCTGCTCAAATGATTTTTCCGCTGCAAATTTTCAATGTTTACCTTGTAAAATGTCAATTTTTGTCCATTGAGTGAGGTCTTAGAATTTTCTCAAAAATCCTATAGTTAGGTTCAGTATCTTGTGTAGCGAACCAGGTTCAGAAAACTCGGGGTGCTACATGGAGGTTTTTGATAAATGAGCCGATAATTACGCTTTTAAATAGGCGATTGATATCTTCGCCATTGCATCACATAACGATCTCTAATAACTCTAGCCCTTCTGTGAGGATCTCTAGAATACCATCCAACATTCTAATAAGCAATATTCATAATAATTTATTTTTTTCTTTTTACTTATACTTTTGGGAAATATCAACAAAAGTTTCCCATAAATCTTTAGTTGTATAATCCACTTCAAAATCAGCAATATCTTCGTTTGGATCTTGAGAATCGTCAGCTAAAATATGATAAGATCCTGAATCGGTCATAGAAGTATTATCTTCTAGAATACTTGAATTTTCTATAGAAAATAATTGATCTTTCATCATAGCAAATAATTTTAATTCTTTATCCTTTTTACTCATATCAGGATATTGCTTTTTGATATTATTATACATTTTTTTAATATAATTATCTTCAGAAACTTTTTCGATATCAGGAATAGGTGCCTTCACTTTTTCTTTATAAGAGCTTATAGTTGTCTTGATTCTATCCACACATAAGCCTGTTTCATATCGAGCCCACCATTTAACATAAAAATTTCTTTGAACTTCATATAGACCAATAGGGTCTTGATCAATTTCAAGGCTCCAATTAATTTGGAATTCAGTACAGAACAGAACCATAATATGTCTTGCTCTTTAATCTTTGTTTTCTTGAGAGATAAATCAGGATGATAGTCAACCCATATGAGAAATAATTCTTGTATTTGATCAGGAAAAATAGATAACTCCGGAGAGTGCTCTATCCACCAAATATAAAACCAAGGAGGAAACTTATCCTCACTTTTCATAATTTCTGGATTAATAGTAAAGAACCATGAATGAGTTCTTGTTGGATTCTGATAATAAAATACTTTCATCCAAGCTTCAGTATAATCCCAATAATTATATTTCTGTTCATTCTTCAAACTTCTCACAGCAAATACATTTAATCCATATTCTTGAGGATGAATAACTCTAATAATATAACATTTAGAGTGAGTAATAGTGGATTTCCCATATTCACCAGCATAATGATGAACAATCTGAACAGATTGTGTAACCATAAGAATATGCTCATAATATAATCGATTTTTTCCTTCGATCCTCAAATAATTATGTGAGCCCAAATATCTGTAGCACCCGGTTCCATTGAGTCAAAATTTGAGTTATTGTTAATAACGTACTTTTATAGAAGGGTTGGGGGAGTTATTGATTAGGTTAATAAATGATTAGGCAAGGGCAGAAAGGTAATTGGAGATTTAAAAAAAAAAAGAATAATGTATTTAAGGTTAGAGATTTGGGGTTTAGTGCTCGGTAGCCGCCACTAATTCCCTTATTTCTCTCCCGGCCTTCAGCTCTTCAGCAGAAAACTTTCGGGCGATTCTTCCTCCCTCGACTCTCCTTCAACTTAGGTAAGTTTTCCTCATTCCTCTTAAGTTTAAGCAGTTAGATAGCTGAGGGAGTGCAATGTGGGGATTTTGTGTATGCTGTGAATGAGTGTAGATTCGGGTTGGGGTGAAAATTTGGGAAAAATGCTTGGTGAATAGAACTCCTAACGGTCCACTTAAGTTTCAGAATGCTTCAGAATGGGGATTAGTAAAGATTGGCTTAATGTTCCGTTTATGGTTCTAGGTGAGCATTTCCGAGGCAACTCCTAACCGAGTATACACCAGGAATCCAGGTAAGTAAAGTTTTGCTTGTGCCTTCGGGACTACATCACAAAACGTTAGGATTGTGTTTACTGGGATGTGTCTGTGTGTATGCATCATGTTTTAAAAGTATACGAAAATGAATTTGAATGCATGCTGGCATGGTAAGGATTGAACATATTGAAACAGTTATGTGAATCAGTTTTACTGTTAAGGGAACTAATCCAACCCTTAATGAGACAGTGGATATTTATACTTTGGGAGAGTTGATCCAACTCCCAATTTCACAGGAGGATCTGAACAGTGAATCAGCCTTACTGTTAAGGGAATTAATCCGCCCCTTAATGAGACTGTAACACCCGCGAATTTAGAATTAATTAAATGAGGGATATTATAATTAATTAATAAAATAGTTGTTTTAATTAAAAGTGACTTAAATGTTTATTAATTACGTTTGGGTATTTCTTGGGAAATTAAGCCGTGGGTTATAATTTAAGAGCGAGATTTATCGAAAGTCGAAATGGTCGGAAACACGGGAGGTCAAAACGGTAATTGAGGATTAATTAATGGTTAGTTTTATTGTTATTAATATTATTATTATTATATTTTAAATAAAACAGAACAACAGAATGGCGAAGCATTCTGTTGTTCGTTCGAATGCCCGACGCCGAGAACAGAGGAGGGGAGAGACGGGGAAGGGCGACGATCGACGAGGCGCAACGATCACAGGCGAATTCCGACGCTCTCCGGCCAGACGTCGGCGGCGAGGTATTTCGGCCTGTCTCCGCGCACGAACCGACAGGTAAAGCTTGGTTTTGTGCCCTGTTCTGGTTCAATTCGAGGCCATAGATCGCCGAGCTGCTAGAGCTCCGATCACCGGTCGTTTTTGGCCGGTCTTGGCCTGAGTTTGCCGAACATTATGCTGGCAATCGTTGCCTGGCAGTGATGAGCCCGATTTGGGCGAAAAACAGTGAAGCCGATTTAGGGCATTTTGGGTTTTAGCTTGTAATCTCGGGATTTTTGGTTAGTTTATGTTAATTAGGTATAAGGGGGATTGATTGGTGAGAAAATTGGTGTGAATTGATGGAAAACCGAAAAGGGGAAAATTTCCGGGTTATGGCAGTTCGGGTTTTGGGAGTTTTGACCTAGCTAGGGTCGGTTGTTTTAAAATTCCTTTTGGCAGGTTAAAATAGGTTATGAGAGGAGTACGTGGCCGCTGGAATCGTTCGATTCCGATAACCGACGCAAAAGTTAAGCGCGTTTGAAGTTCGGGTCGATTTTTACCAAACCCAAATTAGTGGCCCGATTAGTTAGACTTTAGTTGAGTTAAGTTAAAAATAGTAGTTTGAGAGTAATTTGTAGACGTAGGTTTGATTTTAATGGTTTGATGAATATTTATCGTAGGTCGAGCTGTAGATGGACAGGTAATCGAGTACCCTCAGTGAGCTAGGACGCCAGGTAAGTAGTGAATTGCGTGTTTGTTGCCTTCGGGCCTACACCATAGAACGGTAGGGATTGGTTGCTTGTTTGCTGTGCTTTGCTTTCTGTTATGCATCGTGTGTCATGCATCATTGTTTTCTAACTACGAAACCACGTGTTTTGCATGTTTGAGTGGTGAGGATGAAATGGAAGATAATAAATGATTTGCAACTTGGTCTCAAGTAGAATAGCCTCGTCGGGCAAGTGGCTCGCTGAGCACCCCGCGGGAGATTTTACTTGAGATGCCCTGCTAATGTACGTAATGTGTCGTGAGTATGAATGCCTCGACCTGTTCGTGCTTGAAGTGCACAATGAGGCTTCTACGATCGATTGGGGGAGATTTGTGTTGGCCGTCCTGGACTGTGTTGGGACGTGTGCCTCCGGTCTAGCTCCGTGGATCAAGACGAGGCCGTCCTGGACTGTGTGGGGGCGTGTGCCTATTTGATTCACCTGAAAGTGAAAGATAAATGCAACCGAAATGAAAAGAAAGCAACAGAGTGTGTAGAAACTGCATGTTAGGGTTGAGTCGAGCATTTAGTGTGTGGTTGTGCATTATTTCTCTACTTGCTAAGCATTAGGCTTACTTTTGTGTTCTATGGTGTAGGTGGCGCGATTTACTCAGATGAGGTAGATGAGACAACCCAGGACTAGACAGCAGTTGGTGGTTCATGGAGCATGCCGGTGCAGGCAGTTGTCGGGGCGCCTCGACCATGGTCTTCGGGAGAATGTGGGATTTTACATTTTAGTAGTTTGTTGTAGATGACTGTTTGTAGAAATGATGGAAATGCTTAAATCATTTTGGTTGATGTTTTTGATAGTTGTGGTATAGCTATGTATATTTGTGGTATTTAGTCATAGTTAAGGGTGATGTATCGCCCTGTACTGTGGACTTTCTTCCTTTAGGGATGTTAGTAATCTAGTTTCTCCTTGCTACTATTTGAAGATTTCGTATGTTGGAAGGTTGAGTAGATAATTGAGTAGAGTATTCTGGATCTGGTTGGGATTGGATTTTATGTAGGTACCTAGCATTTTGGAGGCGCCATTTTCAGGCGTTACTTTGCCGAAATTTTCGGGAAGGACGCCGTGGTGCTTAAAGGTTAGGATTTAGGGAAATTAGTGAGTTTAGGCAGTTAGGTATAACTTAAGAGAGTTTTGAGAGACTTAGATTTAATTTAAAGTATGTTTTAGCGTGAGATTGGTTAGCAAAGTAGCACTCCGAACCAGGGTGGGTTCGGGGGCGTTACAGAGACAGTGAATATTATACTTTGGGAGAGTTGATCCAACTCCCAACTTCACAGGGGGATCTGAACAGAACGATGAATATGCAACTGAGATGAGAAAGTAGAAACTGCATGTTTAGGAAGCTTTATGTTTCAGCATTTCCATTTCATCATTGCTTCACTTGCTTAGCATTAGGCTAATAGATGAGTTTTGTGATGTAGGTGAAGAAGTGATAACAGGTGTGCTTTCTGAGTCTACTGAGGACTAGACTGGTTGGAGGAGTGCATCCTTGTAACTGACTGGCAGCTGATGAGGCGGTTTAACTGGTGTCTGTGGCTGTGAAGGTTTAGTGAACATTGATTTCAATTGAGTATGTTAAACTTTCTAATGAAAGAAGTTGCTTGGATGTTTTCAAAAATATTTGAGACCCTTCTGATATTAGTATTCCGTTAGTTCTAATACTGGATTTTTACTGGATTTGAGAAATGCAACGATTTGAATTATTTCTGAATGTTTCAGTGAAGTGAGTAAACTCTTTTCTGTGATTAGAGTTGTGATTGTAAGCCATGAAGTGGATAAAATGTGATTCTGTTCTCTATCGATAGATGAAGTCTACCGGCAGAGATTGAGTTGTTGTTTAGTTGTCTATCGGAAGATGTCTTCAGTGGAAGCCATCGGAAGATATGGGTTGGAACTTGTCGTTAAGTCGATCGGATGAGGAAATCATCCGGCTGACGTCACCGGTGGATGTAGGGTAAAGTCGATCGGATGAAGAAATCATCCGGCTGACGTCACGGTGGATGTAGAGTAAAGTCGATCGGATGAGGAAATTATCCGGCTGACGTCACCGGTGGATGTAGGGTAAAGTCGATCGGATGAAGAAATCATCTGGCTGACGTCACCAGTAGATAAAGGATGTACTTTGTCATTTTGTGACCGGATGATGCAGCCAAAACTTTGTCGTTTTGTTATTAGGAAAAGCCTTCTATTTTCTAAGCCAGTTCCTTCCGGTTGACTTCGTTCTCCGGATGATGTGTTTGACTTTCTTAAATTTTAAGTAATTTACGCTTAAACCTTTATCCCTTCCGGCTGAATTATTTTCTTAATATTTTATTCAATCATTCAAACACTGTTGCATAGTTTTGCTCAATTCTATTTTGCTCGAAGAATTTTTCCGCTGCAAGTCTTCATGTTTTATCAAACGTTAAAAATTTGAATTCCGTAGAAAGTTTTAAATTCGGTCCAAGGTTTCTTAGTAATACCCGGGTTCAGGTGTAACAAACCGGGTTCAGAAAACTCGGGGCATTACAATATCTCTCTTTGATATACCAAGCATCTTTATGATGTAATAATAAATCTTTTTCATAAAAAGGAAAAATAACTTCGACACAACTTTTCTTAGTATATTGTGCCCCGGATTCTAATACTTCTTTGGCTATTTTAGGGGGAGGAATAGTATTAGTACTAGCTCTACTAGCACTTCCAATAATTGGAAAATGATAATCATATAACCCTATTCGACCGCGACCACGGCCTCTACCCCGACCCCTAAAGGGGTTATCCATTCTGTAAAAATTCACGAGTTAAAAAATCGGGAAGTGAATTATATTCACCTTTAATATATTCAATATTAAAATCAAACACAGATAATTCTGATTGCCAACGAGCAAATATTTGTTTTGATACTAAATTTTTAACATCTTTAGTTAAAATATCTTTAGCAGCTGAGCAATCTACTCGAATAGTAAATGATTGATTTAATAAATCATTTTGAAATTTAGATAAATATTTTACAACAGCTAAAATTTCTTTTTTAACTGTTAAATAATTAATTTGTGCAGGTTTCCATAAACCAGACGTAAATCTAATTAATTCTTCTGTTTGTTTATCAGAATTATATTGTTTTAATATGCCACCATATGTAACACCCGAAAAATTTTCTTGACGTACGTAGCCTTAGACTGGGTTACTTTAAGAATGTTTAATGCTAATTTAGAGTTTTCCTAGATCCTGGAAATAAAAGTGATAATTTGGAAGAGAAAATGATAGAATTGAAGTTGTGACAGCCCGCAACCGAACCCGATCGGGATCCGAGAACCGAGCCGTCACTCCGGGATATTTAACAGAAAACGGGGACTATTTTTTTTTAAACAAACAGAAAACAGACTGACTTTTAAGAGTAAAACCTTAAAGCTTAACAGAGAAGGAGAACATTTCCGGGATTTGGAATCAGAACAGAGAAAAGGAAACAGTTCAAAACTAGACTACAAAATGAATGGCAGAAAGAGAAATGAAACAGTGCAATTGGCAGTAGCAGGAAAAAAGGAAATGAAGGCGGAAGACTTAGGCGGAAGACTAGCGGAAGACTTAGTTTAAAAAAAAAGGCAGCGATGAATTCAAATAATAAATAAACCAATAAGACAGGAGGCAGGGCGGAAGATGTAAATAGTGGATGATGTGAATAAACAAAAGTGAACAGTGACCGGAAGACATAAATTTTGAAGGCATCGGTGTGTTGACTTAAATGATGTTTAAGTCTAAATTGTTTTTGATGATGTGTTTATATGATTAGCTTGGTATTTTGATTATGTTTATTGAATAAGAATTACAAATTATGCATATGATTTTAATATGTTGGAAATGCCCTTGGTAAGGGTATTTTAGTTTTTAATGCATGTGATTAAGTGTACAGGGCTGAGATGTGTTTATAAAAATCAATCCACCGGTCACAAAACGACAAGAGCGGAGTCGTTTACAAAAATCAATCCACCGGTCACAAAACGACAAGAGCGGAGTCGTTTACAAAAATCAATCCACCGGTCACTAGACGACAAAGGCGGATGAGTAAACCAAATTACTCTTCCGGCCACTAAACGACAAAGGCGGATGAGTAAACCAAATTACTCTTCCGGCCACTAAACGACAAAGGCGGATGAGAGAAAATGAAGAGATCCACCGCTCACTAAACGACAAGGCGGATGAGCTAAAACGATGAAGTCCTACGCTCGCTAAACGACAAGGCGGATGACTTCAACGAAATCCTCTTCCGGTCACTAAACGAAAAGGGCGGAAGACGTCTAAGATTTAATCATCCAATGCCGGTTCAAGCGTTTAAAGCTTCATCATCCGATGGCGGCTCAAGACTAACTCAGCTTTGTCTTCTGCCAGAATTCAAATAAACCGCGAAGCTACAGTGACGTCGTTTTCAAGCTTTAACTTCAGAACATTTATGGCGACGACGACTTACAACTACAATCAGCAACGGCTACCTGAACTTGTACGAAAACTGCTCCAACGGTAACTAAACTTCTATTATTGGATAAGGAGCATTGAAGCCAAGCCGATTTGAAGACAGAGTATTTAAGTCGAGCTTAGAGCACGAAGGAACAACTTTTGCAAATTTGAATACTGAGCCCTAAGCTGCGAAAGTGATAACACTCTGTATTTTCTCTACATCTCTCAATCTTAACTGGAGATTCAATTACAGTGAGAGTGTAGTCTGCACTTAATTTTACAAACTCAAATCATTTGTAAAAGGCTGTGGATTGACGCCCGTGAAGTTCAATCCAAATCTGTAAAGGCAGTTGATCGGAGCCCGGAATCCCGATCTGTGTTTTCTCGTGAGGAGAAGGGTAAGGATCTTCAAGGAGTGAGCCTTGGAGCGTGGACGTAGGCAGTTTGGCCGAACCACGTAAAAATACTGGTGTCGTATTTCTCTCTCTCTCTGTTTTCATAATTTGATTACTTGTGTTAAAACTAATAGTTTAATCGAGGGAACAATTAGGGTGACTCGTAATTAAAATTAAAAAAGTCTAATTCACCCCCCTCTTAGACAATACCGATCCTACAATTGGTATCAGAGCGTTGGTTATCATTGTCTAAGCTGTCTTGTAATCATTGTGTGATATATTTACAATGGCAATGACATTCAACACTAACTCCACACACGGAGAAGGTCAAGCTACAAATAGGCCTCCCTTCTTTGATGGGAGTGATTATGTTTACTGGAAAGCAAGAATGAAGATATTCATTCAAGCCATGGACTATGAGCTATGGAACATTATTGAATATGGTCCATTTAAACCCATGAATACTGTAGATGGCCAAAGTGTCCCTAAGATTTCCACTGATCTAACTGAATCAGATAAGAGAAATCTGAGCCTTAATGATAAGGCGATTAACACCCTGTATTGTGCCTTAAATAGAGATGAATTTAATAGGGTACAAGGGTGTGAAAGTGCCCAAGAAATTTGGCACTTATTAGAGGTTACCCACGAGGGAACAAATCAGGTAAAAGAGAGTTAATTGAAATTAGTACAGAGTATGAGTATTTTCTATGCCAAAAGATGAATCTATATCCTCTATGTTTACAAGGTTTACGAACTTACCAATGAGCTTAAAAGCTCTTGGAAGAAGAAGAAGAAGAAGAAGAAGAAGAAGAAGAAGAAGAAGAAGAAGAAGAAGAAGAAGAAGAAGAAGAAGAAGAAGAAGAAGAAGAAGAAGAAGAAGAAGAAGAAGAAGAAGAAGAAGAAGAAGAAGAAGAAGAAGAAGAAGAAGAAGAAGAAGAAGAAGAAGAAGAAGAAGAAGAAGAAGAAGAAGAAGAAGAAGAAGAAGAAGAAGAAGAAGAAGAAGAAGAAGAAGAAGAAGAAGAAGAAGAAGAAGAAGAAGAAGAAGAAGAAGAAGAAGAAGAAGAAGAAGAAGAAGAAGAAGAAGAAGAAGAAGAAGAAGAAGAAGAAGAAGAAGAAGAAGAAGAAGAAGAAGAAGAAGAAGAAGAAGAAGAAGAAGAAGAAGAAGAAGAAGAAGAAGAAGAAGAAGAAGAAGAAGAAGAAGAAGAAGAAGAAGAAGAAGAAGAAGAAGAAGAAGAAGAAGAAGAAGAAGAAGAAGAAGAAGAAGAAGAAGAAGAAGAAGAAGAAGAAGAAGAAGAAGAAGAAGAAGAAGAAGAAGAAGAAGAAGAAGAAGAAGAAGAAGAAGAAGAAGAAGAAGAAGAAGAAGAAGAAGAAGAAGAAGAAGAAGAAGAAGAAGAAGAAGAAGAAGAAGAAGAAGAAGAAGAAGAAGAAGAAGAAGAAGAAGAAGAAGAAGAAGAAGAAGAAGAAGAAGAAGAAGAAGAAGAAGAAGAAGAAGAAGAAGAAGAAGAAGAAGAAGAAGAAGAAGAAGAAGAAGAAGAAGAAGAAGAAGAAGAAGAAGAAGAAGAAGAAGAAGAAGAAGAAGAAGAAGAAGAAGAAGAAGAAGAAGAAGAAGAAGAAGAAGAAGAAGAAGAAGAAGAAGAAGAAGAAGAAGAAGAAGAAGAAGAAGAAGAAGAAGAAGAAGAAGAAGAAGAAGAAGAAGAAGAAGAAGAAGAAGAAGAAGAAGAAGAAGAAGAAGAAGAAGAAGAAGAAGAAGAAGAAGAAGAAGAAGAAGAAGAAGAAGAAGAAGAAGAAGAAGAAGAAGAAGAAGAAGAAGAAGAAGAAGAAGAAGAAGAAGAAGAAGAAGAAGAAGAAGAAGAAGAAGAAGAAGAAGAAGAAGAAGAAGAAGAAGAAGAAGAAGAAGAAGAAGAAGAAGAAGAAGAAGAAGAAGAAGAAGAAGAAGAAGAAGAAGAAGAAGAAGAAGAAGAAGAAGAAGAAGAAGAAGAAGAAGAAGAAGAAGAAGAAGAAGAAGAAGAAGAAGAAGAAGAAGAAGAAGAAGAAGAAGAAGAAGAAGAAGAAGAAGAAGAAGAAGAAGAAGAAGAAGAAGAGGATGAGGATATAGCTCTCATCACTATGAGATTCAGTAGATTCCTGCAACGGAAAAGGATGCAGGGAAAAAGATTTCCAAAGGGTGAGAAGTCTCAAAAGGACAAGGAAATCACCTGCTTTGGATGTGGAAAGCCGGGCCATATGAAGGCAGATTGTCCGCAGACAAAGAAGTATCCTAAGAAGTTCAAGAAGAAGGCTATGAAGGCCACTTGGGATGACAGTGAAGGTGACACCTCCTCTTCAGAAGATGAGGAAGTTGCAAATCTGTGCTTCATGGCACACGAGGAAAAGGTTAGTACTTCTTCTTCAAATATTTTAAGTGATAACGATAGTGATAATGAAGAAGATGAACTAATTGATGCTTTTAATGACTTAGTTAAACAGTTTGGGATGCTAAAAACTAAATACAATCTGTTGAAAAAGGATAATACATATTTATTGGAAAAGCATGCTAAAGAAGTAGACCTGCATGAGAAGGAAATTATTGAACTTAAAAAGAAAAATGAGTCTTTGAATAAACTTGTTCTATGGTTCTCAAATGGTAGCAAGAACTTAACTTTACTAATAGGGAATCATAGAGCTACTCATGATAAAGCAGGTTTAGGCTATGACAAGTTCAATAAGAGAAAAGTTTTTAAGAATTTCTTTGTCAAACCGGCTACTTGCCATACATGTAATGAAGTAGGACATAAGTCCTTCATATGTCCTTTAAAAACAAACAGTATGAAACCAGGTAGCAAGTTACAGTGGGTTCCTAAAGGAACCAAGACTAACACTAGGACCCAAAAGATTTGGGTACCTAAGAAGACCAATTGAATTCTGTCTTGCAGGTTGAGTGCTCTCCTGGAAAGAACCAGTGGTACCTCGACAGTGGATGTTCGAGGCATATGACAGGAGACTCAACCATGTTTGCTGCTGTCAACAAAAAGAAAGGGAGTGTCACTTTTGGTGGAAACCAAAAGGGCAAAATTGTTGGCATCGGCAATATAGGTAACAGTTTTTATCCTACTATTGAAAATGTTCTATTAGTTGAAGGTTTAAAGCATAATCTCCTTAGTATTAGCCAATTATGTGATAAAGGTTATGAGGTGATCTTTAAATCAAACTCATGTGTAATTAAAGATGCATCTAATGACAAAACTCTGTTCACTGGCTATAGGAAAGAAAATATCTATATTATTGACATGGATGTTATTGAGCATGTGAACGAAAAATGCTTTGCTGTTAATTCTTCCCATGATTCTTGGATTTGGCATAGGAGATTAGGTCATGTAGGGATGGATACTTTAACTAAGATCACTAGGGAGAATTTAGTTAGGGGAATCCCTAAGATATCCTTTGAAAAGGATAGAGTCTGTGAAGCTTGTCAAATGGGCAAGCAGATCAAAAGTTCTTTTGCTTCTAAAAATTCTATTTCTACTTCTAAGCCCCTCCAGCTCCTTCACATGGACCTTTTCGGTCCTTCCAATATAGCCAGCCTAGGTGGCAAATTCTATGCTTTTGTCATTGTTGACGACTTCTCTAGATTCACCTGGGTATACTTTCTGAAGTCTAAGGATGAGACTTTTGAAACCTTTTCTAGCTTTAGGAAAAGAGTTCAAAATGAAAAGGGACTCGCCATTGTTGCTATTCGTAGTGATCATGGTGGAGAATTTGAAAATGAGAGATTTGAACTCTTGTGTCTCAAAAATGGAATTGAGCACAATTTCTCTTCTCCTAGGACTCCTCAGCAAAATGGTGTTGTTGAGAGGAAGAATAGATCTCTCCAGGAGCTAGCTAGGACTATACTCATTGAAAACTCCCTTCCTAAATACTTCTGGGCTGAAGCTGTTGCTACAGCCTGCTATGTTCTCAATCGGGTCTCCATAAGACCTATTCTTGAGAAAACTCCCTATGAGCTTTGGAATGGCAAAACTCCTTCTGTCAAGTATTTTAGAGCTTTTGGTAGTAAGTGCTTCATTCTAAATACTAAGGATAACTTAGGAAAATTCGATTCCAAATCTGATATTGGAATTTTTCTTGGCTATTCTCTGTCCAGTAAAGCTTATAGAGTATTCAATAGGAGAACTCTAGTTGTAGAGGAATCTGTCCATGTTAACTTTGATGAGTCTCCTCAACCCACAATCAATGTGGATGAGGATGATTCTTTGGATAATCAACTAGATTCCCTCTCTTTAGAAAAGCCTAGTGATCCTGCTCAAGTAGAAAAATCTCTAGAACCTTCTCTAGATATTATTCCTATCAAGGATGAAAATCCTACTTTACCTAGAGATTAGAAATATGTCAGAAATCATCCAATAGATGAGGTCTTAGGTGATCCTTCTTTAGGAGTTAAGACTAGATCCTCTCTTAGGAATCTCTGTGCCAATGTGGCATTTATATCTCAAGTAGAACCTAAGAAGTTTGAAGAGGCCGAGAGTGATGAAAACTGGATTTTAGCTATGCAAGAAGAGCTAAATCAATTTGAAAGGAGCAAGGTATGGGAACTTGTTCCACGGCCTAAGGATCATCCAATTATTGGAACAAAATGGGTTTACAAGAACAAATTGGATGAAAATGGGATCGTAGTCAGAAATAAAGCTAGGCTAGTTGCTAAAGGTTACAATCAAGAAGAAGGAATAGATTTTGAGGAAACCTTTGCACCAGTAGCTAGATTAGAATCCATTAGGATGCTCTTAGCCTATGTTTGCTACAAAAACTTCACACTCTTTCAAATGGATGTAAAGAGTGCCTTCTTAAATGGTTATATTCAGGAAGAAGTTTATGTAGAGCAGCCCCTAGGATTTGAAGACTTTGCTAAACCGAATCATGTGTATAGACTTATGAAAGCTCTCTATGGTCTTAAGCAGGCTCCTAGAGCTTGGTATGACAGATTGAGGAATTTCCTTGAGGAAAGGAATTTCAGAAAGGGTAACACCGACTCAACTCTGTTTACCAGGCAAAAGGATAAGGACATTCTGCTGGTTCAAATATATGTCGATGACATTATTTTTGGATCAACCAATGTCAACATGTGTAATGAGTTTTCTTCCCTCATGCAAAGTGAATTTGAAATGAGTATGATGGGGGAGTTAAAGTTCTTCTTAGGATTCCAGATTAATCAGTCTCCTGATGGAATTTTCTTCTGTCAAGAAAAGTACATTAAGGAACTCCTTAAGAAATTCGGATTAGAAACTGTCAAATCTTCCAAAACTCCCATGAGTACCACTACTAAATTGGACAAGGATGAAAATGGTTTAAGTGTGGATATCAAGAAATATCGTGGTATGATTGGTTCTCTGTTATACTTGACTGCTAGTAGACCAGATATACTCTTCAGTGTTTGTCTCTGTGCTAGATTCCAGGCTGCTCCTAAGGAATCTCACTTAACTGCTGTCAAAAGAATTTTTAAATATTTAAGTGGAACTCCTAACTTAGGATTATGGTATCCTAAAGGTACTTCTTTCGATCTGGTAGGATATTCTGATTCTGACTATGCTGGTAGTCTGATTGATAGGAAAAGCACAAGTGGCACTTGTCAGTTCTTAGGAGAATCTCTAGTGTCTTGGTATTCTAAGAAACAGAACTCTGTTGCATTGTCAACTGCTGAGAGTGAATATATTGCTGCAGGCAGTTGTTGTGCACAAATGCTTTGGATGAAACAGACTTTGGAAGACTACAATCTGTTTTATGATAGGATTTCTATTCGGTGTGATAACACCAGTGCAATTAATATTTCCAAGAATCCAATTCAGCACTCTAGAACAAAACACATAGATGTCAGATATCACTTTATCACAGATCATGTTCAAAAAGGTGATATTTCTTTAGAGTTTGTTAATTCTGTAGATCAATTGGCAGATATTTTTACAAAACCTTTGGATGAGAAAACCTTTTGTAGTATTAGAATAAGATTAGGTCTTCTCAAGTATGAGAAAAGTTAAGTTTCTCTTCTATTTTTGTCTTTAATATACACATCTTCCGGTCCTTTTTCTATTCACCAGAAGATGTAGATCATCCACAGACCGGATGATATTTTCTAATCTGCCGACACGTGTCTTCAATCGGACAATATCTGTATTACACGTGTGTTTTCATCATGTCGGGCGTGGTTCTCTCTCTCTTTTAAACTCGGTTTCTTCTCCACAACGCTTCATCTTTCGCGCCCTTTTTCAGTAAACTCTCTGTCGCAACCCTTTCTTCCTCTAGGTCATCTTCACAAAAATTTTCCAATGGACCAGATTTTCGAACATGATCATCTCGCTTCTTCGTCTCGAGGTGATGCAGGACCACCGCAAAAGAAAGCCAAACCCAATCCTCGTCCGGCACGGGTGCTCCCTCGGGCAAATAGTTGGCCGTCACTCTACTTCCTAAATGAGGATGCTGAAATCAGGTATCACGGGGATTTTAAGGACAAGAAGTTGATTCCAGGTCGTGGTATGGTCCCCGACGAATTAGTATCTTTAAACATTATAGCACCCTTGACTGATATTGGATTAATAGGGCTGTTTGAGGTTGAGTCGTTCTTTTTTCCCTCGGCCATTAGGATGTTTTATGCTAATCTCAGCTATACCTCTGACCATTCTCTCATTTCAAGCTATGTGTATGGAAAAACCATTGAACTCACTTCCCATTCCATCAATGAGCTTTTGGGCTATCCCCATTTGGATAAACACCCCAAAATTTATTCCATAGGGCAAGAAATTCCACTTCTAAGACTTCCTGATGGCCAACAATTCTTAAAAGAAATTGCTCTTGATCCGCACAATATTTCCAATCCTTTAAAGAGCAAACATTTAACAATTAGAGCTCGTCTTCTCCATCAAATGATCTGCTACAATCTTCTTCCTAAGGGTGGTCATTATGATGACATTAGCAGCATGGAGCTTGTTATTCTTTATCCCATCTATATGAAGGAACCTGTTGACATTGGTTACATTATCTTGAGACGAATGATTCAGAGCGTTTCTTCAAGCCCCTCTACCTCTTTTCCATATAACCTTTTTCTGATGAAGATCTTTCAGCATTATAAGGTTGAATTTCCAGAGGATGAGGATCCCACCTGTCTGAAAACAACCAGCTATTACTCCAAAGACACTTTGACCAGGATGGGAATTAAGAGAAATCGTCAAGGGACTTTTGTTTTGGATCAGTCTAAGAAGAGGACTGCTAAGGTCAAAGCTGCCAGAAAAGGCAAAAAAGACGTGAGTTTGGATGAGGAATCATCTGTTCAAGAAGGTGGTGGTGATTCTGAGATCCCTGCCTTTGATATTTCCCCTCCTAGTCCCCGGGTCACTCGGCCTAAACTTCCTCCACCAGTGCCGAGACGCTGTGCCCCTCCTCCACGGACTAGTCAACCTACTCCTTTAGCCTCAGCTAATCCCTTTGAGGCTATTTCTGCTCCCTCTGCACCTCCTTCTCCTCCACCTTCTCTCTTACTGCCTTCTCAGCCTGCTCTTCCCTCCATCTCTCTGGTGTTTCGAGCCATCTCCTCTATAATCAAACATGGTCCTCCAGTCCAATCCACATTACCAACTCCGTCTCCACCTGCCTCACTTGAGCATCCTCTGCCTGCAGCCAATAAGGAACCTGCTCAGGCCGCTGTTATTTAAAGGGGGAAAAGAAAACTTATCCTGGCAGAGGAGTCTGATCAGGATGATATAGATGAGCCTGCAATCTCAGCTCATGGTATTTCACCCTCTTTGTTGCTGCTCCCACTACCTGCCTCCGCCCCTCTGTCTCCTGTTGATAACTCTTTTCCCTCTGCCCCTCTCCCATCTGTTTTGGTTCCTTCCTTGCCTCCTCCCGTCCAACCATCTGTTCCAACTCCTCCAACCCTTTCTGCCACCCCAAAAACATATCAGAGACGCTTCGTCATGACTGAAGAGCAGTTCAATCTAATGCAGTCCGGCCTTGACAGTCTCGGGATAGCCTTTAGCTCCCTTCCCACTCAGATTGAAACTTCTATTGATAGTAAGCTAGCCCAGCTTGCATTGGACTTGGGCCTCACGATGGATGAGAAGATCAATCAGCTCAAACTGGATGTTGGTGTGGAATTAGCTAAACTGGGTCAAACCATGACTCTCAACCATACACTTTTTACTCGGACCCTCCAGTCTCTTCAGTCTCAAATTGCAGCTCTTCAACCTGCCCGGTCTCCACCTCCTCAGCATTCCTCTGAGCCGTGTGATGCAGATTTTGTCCCTCCCATTTTTTGACCTGAGGGTGTTGCAGATTCTCGAGTGATGCCTTTGGATCTACAGGAGTCTGAACTGGCATTCTCTACCCCTGCTGCTCTTTCTGTACCGGAGCCATCCTTCGAGCCCTCCAGTCCAATGGATACATCTCCTATTGCTTCTATGGTAGTGCCTCCATCTCTTGTTGCTCCTCCAATCGAGCCTTCTCCAAGTCAAGATCTAGTGGCTTCTCCAGCACCATCTCCCATAGCTAATACCTGTACGGACTTGGTGATCTATCAGGAACCTCTACCTCTTGATCTTGCTTCACTTCAAGCTCGGGTGGATGCCTTTTTCAATCCTCCCCTCACATTGCCTTCTTGGGCTGTCCATGCCTTTTGGAAGACATTTTTAGATTCCTGTCATAGGAGATAATCTTGTTTTTATCTATATCCATTTTTTTTTGTTTTGTTGTTTTTTGTTGAACGCCATACTTCTGCTGTATTTCTCTGTTTCTTTTTTATAATGTCAATGGGGGAGAAATATATTTGATGATGGATATGCATGCGTGTAGACTTAGTTGCTATGATTTTTGTATGTATGCATATTTTGGCAATCTCTGGATATGAAAACTCTAGTATGCTCCACGTTTGTTTCTGGTATATAAGCATCTGCTATGGGGGAGCTTAGATTTTGGGGGAGTTATACTTAATCTAATATTGATAGGTTGTCATCATCAAAAAGGGGGAGATTGTTGACTTAAATGATGTTTAAGTCTAAATTGTTTTTGATGATGTGTTTATATGATTAGCTTGGTATTTTGATTATGTTTATTGAATAAGAATTACAAATTATGCATATGATTTTAATATGTTGGAAATGCCCTTGGTAAGGGTATTTTAGTTTTTAATGCATGTGATTAAGTGTACAGGGCTGAGATGTGTTTATAAAAATCAATCCACCGGTCACAAAACGACAAGAGCGGAGTCGTTTACAAAAATCAATCCACCGGTCACAAAACGACAAGAGCGGAGTCGTTTACAAAAATCAGTCCACCGGTCACTAGACGACAAAGGCGGATGAGTAAACCAAATTACTCTTCCGGCCACTAAACGACAAAGGCGGATGAGTAAACCAAATTACTCTTCCGGCCACTAAACGAAAAAGGCGGATGAGAGAAAATGAAGAGATCCACCGCTCACTAAACGACAAGGCGGATGAGCTAACACGATGAAGTCCTACGCTCGCTAAACGACAAGGCGGATGACTTCAACGAAATCCTCTTTCGGTCACTAAACGACAAAGGCGGAAGACGTCTAAGATTTAATCATCCAATGCCGGTTCAAGCGTTTAAAGCTTCATCATCCGATGGCGGCTCAAGACTAACTCAGCTTTGTCTTCCGCCAGAATTCAAATAAACCGCGAAGCTACAGTGACGTCGTTTTCAAGCTTTAACTTCAGAACATTTATGGCGACGACGACTTACAACTACAATCGGCAACGGCTACCTGAACTTGTACGAAAACTGCTCCAACGGTAACTAAACTTCTATTATTGGATAAGGAGCATTGAAGCCAAGCCGATTTGAAGACAGAGTATTTAAGTCGAGCTTAGAGCACGAAGGAACAACTTTTGCAAATTTGAATACTGAGCCCTAAGCTGCGAAAGTGATAACACTGTGTATTTTCTCTACATCTCTCAATCTTAACTGGAGATTCAATTACTGTGAGAGTGTAGTCTGCACTTAATTTTACAAACTCAAATCATTTGTAAAAGGCAGTGGATTGACGCCCGTGAAGTTCAATCCAGATCTGTAAAGGCAGTTGATCGGAGCCCGGAATCCCGAACTGTGTTTTCTCGTGAGGAGAAGGGTAAGGATCTTCAAGGAGTGAGCCTTGGAGCGTGGACGTAGGCAGTTTGGCCGAACCACGTAAAAATACTGGTGTCGTATTTCTCTCTCTCTCTGTTTTCATAATTTGATTACTTGTGTTAAAACTAATAGTTTAATCGAGGGAGAAATTAGGGTGACTCATAATTAAAATTAAAAAAGTCTAATTCACCCCCCTCTTAGACAATACCGATCCTACACGGTGGACTTAGATTTTACACTGGGTGGAAGACGTCGAATAAGACAAAATAGCTGACGTCACCGGAAGACATAAATTTTGAAGGCATCGGTGGACTTAGATTTTACACTGGGCGGAAGACATCGAATAAGACAAAATAGCTGACGTCACCGGAAGACATAAATTTTGAAGGCATCGGTGGACTTAGATTTTACACTGGGCGGAAGACGTCGAATAAGACAACATAGCTGACGTCACCGGAAGACATAAATTTTGAAGGCAGAATTGAACATCTTTTTAACAGAAAGACATAAAAAAAGTGGGCATGAAAACAGAAGCATAAAACTTCAAACTTCAGAGACTGATTTAAAAACATAACTTTAACACATGTTTAAAGAAACACGACAAAACCACGGCAAAACCTTAAGAAAATCAAGTTGCATGGACGGCTCTAAAACCAGAAACCATCCATGCACAGGCCAACAGAAAATATTCCAAACAATTCCAGAATATTCAGAACATGAATTCAACTGTCAAATACAGAGGTTTTAAATATCGACATAGAATCCATACATTGTTTTAAAAATCTCAAAGACAGTACAGAACTTAACATGGATTTCCAGAATTCATTATAACAGAAGTTTTTTTTTTTTTTTAAAACCTACATACAGAACTTCAAAACCTTTCTTTCTCTGAACAAATTTATGTCTAACTGCCACAAACACACCCCATGAGCTCGACCCGCCAACTACATCAGATCATCATCAGCATGAGGCATAAAGTCCTCATTTACAGGATCCGTACCTACAACAGGGAGTTCAACTATGAGCCTAGAGCTCAGCAAGAACATACAATGCAAAGTGATGAACGTGCTATGCATGAATCCTTTTTAAATACATGAACATTACATTACATTACATTACATTTCACTGGACAGGAAGGTATAAGTGGGAGGAAGAGCTGGCGCAACAGGAGTACATGCCACAACAGGACATAACGGGAGTACATAACAGGATGCCAGTCCTCATCCACACTTAACCACACATTTCAAAACAGGTTTTATCTTACTTAACTTCAAACAGTGTACAGAAAACATTTTCATGACTTTCAGAGAAAACGTGTATGCATGAACATTCATAGACAGGCAACAGATTAATAAGCAGAATATAAAACAGAATACACTTAACCTAAAACATAACCTATGGTTTAGCTACCCAACAGAAATCTCGACAACATAAACCTAGTACCCCCGTATTGTAGGGCCTTAAGAGCCAAACCTATACGTATGAACTTACCTATTTTCTCGATGCAGTTAGCCGGAAAGCCTCGGAAATGTTCGAACCTGTACATGTACGTTCAGAAAATAAACAAGCTGCAAATGCTAACAAATAAGTCAGAAGAGTCTGTTCCAAACTCATTCAAACCCTTAGAAAACAAAACGGTGTGTTTTCATCCAAAGACAGTGAGTTTTTTTTTTTCCACAAGATACCATAACCCTAAACTTCGGGAAAAACTCACATTAAACTTGTCCAAACTTGTTAGCATGAGTAGATGCTTACCTTTGACAAAAAACAGAAGGAAATCCAAGAAGATCGAAGGTGCTTCGATGGTTGCTTATCGTCTGGGAGAGAGAATGCCGAGAAGAGGAAGAGGGAGCAGAGAAGTGAAATGAAGAAGGTTTCACGTAGGGGGAAGAACTTAACTTCTTCAATAAGTTGCCACATGTCAATCATCCATTTGATTTCTCCCACCAACTTTCATTTCTTCCTAATTTGCCCTTCCATTGGTTTTAAACTTAGTGTTATACCTAGTTAAACATTAGTTTAGTTTTCCAACAAAACATATATATTGCATTTACATTAAATTAAATCCCGAGAATTGGTTCGGGAAAATAATTACATGCAAAAAGGCCGGGTGTTACAGAAGTACAAGTGAAAGTATGTTGTGTAAATTATATTTGGAGTTATTTTGCTTGGATTTAATAATAAAATTTAAATGAAAAGAGAGTATATGTGAATCAATCACATTGGAATGCATGAAGTAAGGAGAAGAAAGAGTTTTGACATGTCAAAACCAAAAAGAGAAGAAAAATGGTGAATTGGTTGAAAAGTCAAAAAACATGTGTTGAAAATTGAAAGGAAATGTGACCAATAGAAAAGAAGAAAATCTGGGTGAAGAGAAGGAGAACTCACTGTAATACCCAGTTCTGTTAAACCGTTCCTCTATTCCTTTTAAACTAATGGCACAATTTATATGGCAATATTAAATGTAGGGTTAGTGGATGACTAGGCAAGGGCATAAGAGTAATTAGAAATTTAAAGGTGGATAGCGTATTTAAGGAAACTATTATTGAAGTAGCCGCCACTGTTTTATTCCATTTCCTCTCCATTCTCAGCTTCTCAGCTTAGCAGAGCGCGTTAGGAGACCCCCTTTCGACTTCCTCCAGCGATTTCCTCCGAACCTGGTGAGTTTTGCTTCTATTTCTAGCTACATTGTATCTATCTTTGGTGGGAGGGATAATATTGAGGTTTTGGAGAATACAGTAAGCGAGTGTTAGTTTCGGTTTTAAGTTGAAATCGGGAATGCACAACGACTTGAGTTTCCGAACCAGTTTCCCTTAGATTTCTAGTGGTTTAGAATGAAGTTTAGAGAAAGTTAATGTATGCGCTGCCTATGATTTTTTTTTAGGGTTCGAGTAATACCCGAAGTAGCTTGCCACCAAGTTTTTCCAGGAGACCAGGTAAGTAGAGTATGCATGTGCCTTCGGGCCTACATCACAAAACAGTAGGGTTACGCATCTTGAGAATGATTTTGTATGTCATGCATCATGTTTTTGAAAGATTACGAAAATGAATTTCCATGTAAGAATGTGACGTATGAACTGAATGTGACAGACAACTATTAAGGGAACTAATCCGCCCCTTAATCGAGTAGAGGATGTATGACATTGGGAGAATTGATCCCACTCCCAAGGGAACAATGGGATCAGATCAGCTATTAAGGGAATTCATCCGCCCCTTAATCAAGTAGAGGATGTATGACATTGGGAGAATTGATCCCACTCCCAAGGGAACCAAGGGATCAGATCAGTTTATGAACGTATGTGTATGCAACTGAGATGAGAAAGTAGAAATTGCATGTTTAGGAATTTATGTTTCAGCAATTCATTTCATTACTGCTTTACTTACTTAGCATTAGGCTAATAGATGAGTTTTGTGATGTAGGTGTTGAGGATACTGCAGGTGAATTCTCTGAGTTTATTGACGAATAGATGGGGTTGGAGGAGCATTTCTCTGTCTCGAACTGGTATACTGATGAGGCGGTTTAACTGATGTCTGTTGGTGAGAAGGTTTAGTTGACAGTGTTTAAATTTAGAAATGTTAAGTTCCCACAACAGTAGTGGTTTCAATACTTTGAACACGTTTTGAGATTTTCTGATAACGGTAATCTGTTGAGTTTTAAATGTTGTTTTTACTGGATTTGATTAATGCAATGGTTTGAGTTGTTTCTGAATGGTCTTGGAAAAGTAAGTAAATTTCCTTTCTGTAATTAATGTTGTGTATGTATAGTGAGGAGTAGTTGAGATGTACTCTGTTTTCTACCGGTAGATGATGTCTATCGGTAGATGTTGAGTTATGTTGTCTATCGGAAGATGTCTTCAGAAAAGCCATCGGATGATATAGGTTTAATTCTATCGGTAAGAGTGAGTATTACGTTTTGTCGTTTAGTTATCGGAGGATGTCGTTGTTAAACATACCGGATGATGTAGAATAAGTTTTTGTCGTTTAGTCGTCGGTGGATGTAGAATAAAGTCGATCGGATGAAGAAAATCAACCGGCTGACGTCATCGGTAGATGTAGAGAATATTTTGTCATTTTGTGACCGGATGATGTCTTCTGTTTTCTGTTTTCAGCCTCTTCCGTTGACTTGGTTCGGCGGCAGATGCGTTTGACCTTCGCCACTTTTAAAGAAATTCGTGATTAACTCTTATTTTTCTCTTGGTCGATTATTTCTAACTTTTCGCCCGATTATCCAAACACTTTTTATGATTTTGTTTAGCTCTAATTTTGTTTAAATGAATTCCGCTGCAAGTTTTTAAAAAAAAAATATGGATGAAATTTTTAGTCATGTACGGACTTGTGTGACAAACCGGGTTCAGATAACTCGGGGCGTTACAGTATGGTATCAGAGACATTAAGTTAAATCGTTCAAAAGATTACTCTTCAGTGCCAATCGTCGCATGGAAGTACTTCAACAACTGTAAGTGTTTATGTTAACCTCAGTAATTAGATATTTATGAACATAGTTAACCTTGTAGAGGAAGACAGTTTAATGGCCAGACGCCCAGGAAGACCTAGGATACCGAGGGAAATGCCAAACTTGAGGAGTGAGGAGGAACCTAATGTTATTAGGCAATTAACAGACTTGGTACGTCAGTAAACAGACTTAGTGCGTCAGCAGTCCGATCAGTTGGGGGTGTTACTGAACCGAGAGGTACAGGGGAGTGCCAACTCAGGTTCTAGCAATGAGCATTCAGGAGACCGATTCCGAAAGCTTCTGCCGCCCACGTTTGATGGAAAATCATCTAACCCGATTGTTGCCGAAGAGTGGTTGAGGAAGATTGAAAGCATGCTCCGATGCGCCAACGTCGGAGAAGGAGACAAGGTCACCCTGGCAACCTTTCATTTTGCTGGAGACGCCCAGCTTTGGTGGGAGACAATTGAGACCACCACTGACATTCTAACTATGACTTGGTCACAGTTTAAGGACATCTTCTATGAGAAATATTTTAATAGCACAGTCCAGGCAGCAAAGAAGGTAGAGTTTTTGAACTTGAAGCAGACAGGGTCTGTGGCTGAGTATGTTAGACAATTCGAGTCCCTTTCCAGATTCGCTGGACACTTTATTCACCGAAATGAAGATAAGGTGTTTCAATTCATGAATGGACTAAAACCAGAAATGTACAGAGGGGTCAAGCTTTCTGGTTATAAAGGATTGCCCTTCAGTGATGTTGTGTCCACAGCATTGGAGGTGGAAGAAGCTGAATTGAAATGTGCTGGACTAAAGGAAACTCCGAGAAAGTTTGTTCAACCACCACCGCAGAGAGGAGTGAAGAGGTCCAATGAAGGCCAGCACAGCCAAGGGATGGGAAAGAAGGTTCCGGATACCAAGACGTTTCCTCAGTGCTCTAAGTGATTGAAAAATCACTCGGGCGAGTGTAGGTTTGGATCGGGTAAGTGCTTCAACTGCGAAGAGGTTGGGCACTTGTACAAGGATTGCCCAAAGCCCCGGATCGTTCGATGTTTCCATTGCAACAAGGTTGGCCATGTCAACAGAGACTGCCCAGCTTTGAAGGGTGGACCAGCCAAGATCAAGCCAAGAATATTCTCCATGATGGAGTCAGGTGATGAGGACCAGCCTGCTGTAGTGACAGGTACTGTATTGATTAACTCTGTATCTGCTTTTACTTTGATAGATTCGGGTGCAACTCATTCTTTTATAGCCTCTGCATTCGCTGATAAGTTAGATGTACGGATTACTCCTTCTGAGCATGTGTATAACGTAGCATTACCTTCTGGTGAGCACATGCACTCCAGTCAAATGATGCCTGATAGTGTGGTGTTGGTAGGGAACATGAATTTGTCTGCTGATCTTATTGTTATGGACATAATGGGATTTGATGTGATCCTAGGAATGGATTGGTTGTTTAAGCATTATGCCACTATAGATTGTAGGACTGGAATTGTTAGTTTCCAACCCCCTAGTGGTTTAAACCATACTTTCCAAGCCTTGAAGAAGAGTAAGAAGATGACTGTAATGACCTCTGTTAGTTGTAGACCCTCCCCTTGCAGAGAGTATTTGTGCTTTTTGGCCAGTGTTTTAGACACACAAACAGTAGAAAAATCAAGCCCCAAAAATGTTTTAGTTGTCCAAGATTTTCCAGAAGTATTTCTAGATGACCTTCCCGGTCTGCCACCAGATAGGGAAATTGAATTTGTGGTAGATGTTTACCCCGGCGCTGAGCCAGTATCTAAGAATCCATATAGGCTAGCACCCACAGAACTTAAAGAGTTGAAGAAACAGTTAGAGGATTTATTGGAGAAGAGGTTCATACGCCCTAGCTTTTCACCATGGGGTGCACCTGTCCTTTTTGTCAAAAAGAAGGATGGGTCAATGCGTATGTGCATAGACTATAGAGAATTGAATAAGCTAACTGTCAAGAACAAGTATCCACTGCCAAGGATTGATGATTTATTTGATCAGCTTAAGGGTGCAAGAGTTTTCTCTAAAATTGACCTTAGGTCCGGTTATTACCAGTTGAAGGTTAAATCTGAAGATATCCCAAAGACTGCCTTTCGCACAAGGTATGGACATTATGAGTTTTTGGTTATGTCTTTTGGTTTGACAAATGCGCCAGCAGCCTTCATGGATCTTATGAATAGGGTGTTTCATGAGTATTTGGACAAGTTTGTCATTGTATTCATAGACGACATTTTAATTTATTCTAGAACTAAGGATGAGCATGCAGGACACCTAAGCTTGGTGCTAGGATTGCTGAGGCAGCACCAACTTTATGCCAAATTTTCTAAGTGTGAGTTTTGGTTGGACAGAGTTCACTTTCTTGGTCATGTGATCTCTGGTGACGGGATATCTGTTGATCCAGCCAAGGTTCAAGCTGTTAAGGAATGGCCCCAACCGAAGAATGCTACGGATATCCGGAGTTTTCTAGGACTAGCGGAATATTATAGAAAATTCATCGAGGGATTTTCAAAGACTGCCACACCCCTTACTATGTTAACAAGGAAAAATGTGAAGTATAATTGGACCGATAAATGTGAATCCAGTTTCCAGACCTTGAAGCAGAAACTGACCAATGCCCCAATTTTAACTCTTCCTGTCGAAAATGGTAAATTTTGTATTTATTGTGATGCTTCCAAAATTGGTCTTGGTTGTGTGTTAATGCAGAATGGTAAAGTAATAGCTTATGCTTTTAGGCAGTTAAAAGTACACGAAAAGAATTACCCCACACATGACTTAGAATTAGCTGCTGTGGTTTTTGCATTAAAGATTTGGAGGCACTACCTGTATGGACAAACCTGTGAGATATTTTAGGATCATAAAAGTCTGAAATACATTTTCACGCAAAAAGAACTGAATATGAGGCAACGTAGGTGGTTAGAGTTTGTCAAAGACTATGATTTCGAGATTAAGTACCACCCTGGCAAGGCGAATGTAGTGGCTGATGCTTTGAGTAGAGTAACCCCTTTAGTCTCTGCACTGACTCTAGACATACCGATAGCCTTAGAGACAGAATTCCAAAGATTTAACCTGGAAGCTGTGTCTAGTGTGTCAGCCACGCTTTTGGCCATATCTTTGAGGCCAACTATTTTGGAGAAAATAAAGGAAGTTCAAACAAATGACGTTGAATGTAATAAGTATAAGTTGTGCATAGATTCTACTGATAAGTCAGATTTCAACTGCTCAGCTGATGGAATTCTCAAGTTTCGAAGTAGATGGTTTGTTCCGGCTGATACTGAACTTAGAAAGGAAATCCTATCTGAGGCACATTCCTCCGGACTTTCTGTTCATCCTGGAGGTACGAAAATGTATAGAGATCTCAAGCAACATTATTGGTGGCCAGGTATGAAGAGAAGTGTGGCGGAGTATGTGGAGTCATGTCTGGTCTGCCAGCAAGTCAAAGCTGAACATCAGAGGCCTGCTGGAACATTGCAACCTTTACCAGTTCCCGAATGGAAATGGGAACAAATAACTATAGATTTTGTTATAGGATTACCTAGAACAGTAAAAGGTCACGATGCAATTTGGGTAATAGTTGATCGTTTAACCAAATCAGCTCATTTTCTGCCAGTGAAGATAACATACTCGATGGATCAATTGGCCGAGTTGTATATGCACGAGGTTGTTAGACTGCATGGTGTTCCAAGCACCATAGTTTCAGACCGAGACTCCAGATTTATATCTAAGTTTTGAAAAAGTTTGCACAAGGCTATGGGGACACAGCTTAGTTTTAGCACAGCCTTTCATCCTCAAACCGATGGACAATCCGAGAGAACTATCCAAACGTTGGAGGATATGCTTCATGCATGTGTGTTGGAATTCCAGGGTTCTTAGAGTAAGTATATACCATTGATTGAATTCTCTTATAATAACAGTTTTCAAGCAACAATAGGCATGGCACCATACGAAACATTATATGGACGAAAATGCAGATCTCCTTTGTACTGGGATGAAGTTGGTGAGGCACAGTTGCTTGGTCCTGACATTGTGCAGCAGACTGTGGAAAAGGTTGCCCTCATCCGACAGAGAATTCTGACAGCTCAAAGCTGCCAGAAGAGTTATGCTGATAAAAGACGGAGAGAATTAGAGTTTGAAGTAGGTGATGAAGTTTTTCTTAAGGTGTCACCATTCAAAGGAGTTGTGAGATTCGGGAAGAGAGGAAAGTTGAACCCCAGGTTTATTGGACCATTCTTAATTTTGAAAAGGGTTGGGAGTGCAGCCTATCAGTTGCAGTTACCGGCTTCTATGGTAGGAATCCACAACGTGTTCCATGTTTCTATGTTAAAGAAGTGTGTAAGGGATCCATATCAGATTGTGGAACAGCAGGACATTGAGGTTCTTCCTACTCTTGCATATGAGGAGAAACCAGTAAGGATCTTGGATTATGCAGTGAAGGTGTTGCGCAACAAGGAAGTTCCACTAGTGAAAGTCTTATGGCACAATCAGAACATAGAGGAGACAACTTGGAAGCGCCAGCAAGACATGATGGACCAACATCCAGAATTATTCAGGTATTGAATTTTGAGGACAAAATTCTCTTAAGGAGGGTAGATTGTAATACCCGGTTCTGTTAAACCATTCCTCTATTCCTTTTAAACTAATGGCACAATTTATATGGCAATATTAAATGTAGGGTTAGTGGATGACTAGGCAAGGGCATAAGAGTAATTAGAAATTTAAAGGTGGAAAGCGTATTTAAGGAAACTATTATTGAAGTAGCTGCCACTGTTTTATTCCATTTCCTCTCCATTCTCAGCTCCTCAGCTTAGCAGAGCGCATTAGGAGACCCCCCTTCGACTTCCTCCAGCGATTTCCTCTGAACATGGTGAGTTTTGCTTCTATTTCTAGCTACATTGTATCTATCGTTGGTGGGAGGGATAATATTGAGGTTTTGGAGAATACAGTAAGCGAGTGTTAGTTTCGGTTTTAAGTTGAAATCGGGAATGCACAACGACTTGAGTTTCCGAACCAGTTTCCCTTAGATTTCTAGTGGTTTAGAATGAAGTTTAGAGAAAGTTAATGTATGCTCTGCCTATGATTTTTTTTTAGGGTTCGAGTAATACCCGAAGTAGCTTGCCACCAAGTTTTTCCAGGAGACCAGGTAAGTAGAGTATGCATGTGCCTTCGGGCCTACATCACAAAACAGTAGGGTTATGCATCTTGAGAATGATTTTGTATGTCATGCATCATGTTTTTGAAAGATTACGAAAATGAATTTCCATGTAAGAATGTGACGTATGAACTGAATGTGACAGACAACTATTAAGGGAACTAATCCGCCCCTTAATCGAGTAGAGGATGTATGACATTGGGAGAATTGATCCCACACCCAAGGGAACCATGGGATCAGATCAGCTATTAAGGGAATTCATCCGCCCCTTAATCGAGTAGAGGATGTATGACATTGGGAGAATTGATCCCACTCCCAAGGGAACCAAGGGATCAGATCAGTTTATGAACGTATATGTATGCAACTGAGATGAGAAAGTAGAAATTGCATGTTTAGGAATTTATGTTTCAGCAATTCATTTCATTACTGCTTTACTTACTTAGCATTAGGCTAATAGATGAGTTTTGTGATGTAGGTGTTGAGGATACTGCAGGTGAATTCCCTGAGTTTACTGACGAATAGATGGGGTTGGAGGAGCATTTCTCTGTCTCGAACTGGTATACTGATGAGGCGGTTTAACTGATGTCTGTTGGTGAGAAGGTTTAGTTGACAGTGTTTAAATTTAGAAATGTTAAGTTCCCACAACAGTAGTGGTTTCAATACTTTGAACACGTTTTGAGATTTTCTGATAACGGTAATCTGTTGAGTTTTAAATGTTGTTTTTACTGGATTTGATTAATGCAATGGTTTGAGTTGTTTCTAAATGGTCTTGGAAAAGTAAGTAAATTTCCTTTCTGTAATTAGTGTTGTGTATGTATAGTGAGGAGTAGTTAAGATGTACTCTGTTTTCTACCGGTAGATGATGTCTATCGGTAGATGTTGAGTTATGTTGTCTATCGGAAGATGTCTTCAGAAAAGCCATCAGATGATGTAGGCTTAATTCTATCGGAAGATGTCTTCAGAAAAGCCATCGGATGATGTAGGCTTAATTCTATCGGAAGATGTCTTCAGAAAAGCCATCGGATGATATAGGTTTAATTCTATCGGTAAGAGTGAGTATTACGTTTTGTCGTTTAGTTATCGGAGGATGTCGTTGTTAAACATACCGGATGATGTAGAATAAGTTTTTGTCGTTTAGTCGTCGGTGGATGTAGAATAAAGTCGATCGGATGAAGAAAATCAACCGGCTGACGTCATCGGTAGATGTAGAGAATATTTTGTCATTTTGTGACCAGATGATGTCTTCTGTTTTCTGTTTTCAGCCTCTTCCGTTGACTTGGTTCGGCGGCAGATGCGTTTGACCTTCGCCACTTTTAAAGAAATTCGTGATTAACTCTTATTTTTCTCTTGGTCGATTATTTCTAACTTTTCGCCCGATTATCCAAACACTTTTTATGATTTTGTTTAGCTCTAATTTTGTTTAAATGAATTCCGCTGCAAGTTTTTTAAAAAAAAATATGGATGAAATTTTTAGTCATGTACGGACTTGTGTGACAAACCGAGTTCAGATAACTCGGGGCGTTACACTCACGTTGGAGTAATGAGTGAATAAAGTGTGAGGTTAAATTGTAAAATAGAGAAATTTGGTGGAGGAAAATCAAAAGGTGGAAAAATGGTTAGATTAAATGAAAATTTTGTATGCTTTTTCCCTCAATTCTCCACGGTTTTCTTCCCCTTCCTCCATAGCCGATCCTCCTCCTCCCTTTTCTTCAATCTTTGCAAGGATTTTGAGTGGTAAGTTAAGTGGGTTTTGATTTTTACATAATTAGGTGTTGATTTTTGGAGGTTTAAGGTGTTTTTTGTTGGATTTAGTTAGGGTTTGGAAAACCCTAAATGGGAGCTCCAAAATTTTGGTGTCTTTTGGCTAGTTTCTTCCCAAATTGATGGTTTAAACCTTTAATGATGTTAGTATAGGAATAGATTTGAGTTTTGGTAAAGGTTATGAAAAACCCGGTTTTGTACACTTGGAGCACCGGTTTTGTTTTGGTTTTTCCGACTTGGCCAATGTGTTTAGTTGGTTATTTTGATAATTTTAATGGATAGTAGACGAGTAGAGGTTTACAGATTGGGGTGGCACATCAAAATCTGTTGAAAAACGAGAAAGTTATGGCCGTTTGAAGTTGGACGTTGAAATTTGTAGTAAAAATCGGGTTTATGAATTTATTTTAAGTGTTGTTTAGTTTAGTTAGAAAACCTTTAGAGTTTATTAGTGGCTTATTAAGTTGAATTTTCTGTATTTTAGGTCCTCGAACTAGCGAAGTGATTTGACAAAGTAAGCAATTAAAAACCGAGCAGTCAGGTAAGTAGTGGTTGCTATCCTTTCGCCTTAGGGCCTACACCATAGAACGGTAGGGTTAATGGTTATTTATTTCGTGTTGTGTTGTGTTGCATATTCGTTGACATGCATCATGGTTTTACACGAGTTTCTTGCATGGTTTGATTGTGAGCGTGAAATGTAATCAGATAAAGTAAATTTAGAAATGCATCTTGATTAGTGTGCCTTGTCTGAATTACGTGCTGGAGTGTAGCACCCCGGAGGGACCTCTATGAAAGATGACCAGCTAAAATATGAAATCTTGATTAGTGTGCCTTGTAGGGATTACGTGCTGGAGTGTAGCACTCCGAGGGGATCTCTATGAAGGACGATTGACTAAAATACGTAAATGTCGTGAGTATGAATTCCTAGACGGTGATAGGATTCTACGATCGACGAGGGAGATTATGTATGGCCATCCTAGACGGTTATGGGATGAGTGCTATCTGGTCTTGCTCTGGTGGTTCTGAGTATGGCCGTCCTAGACGGTTATAGGATGTGTGCCTACTCGATCCACGCGGCTTATGAAATGATTAAAGCAACAAACAGTAAACGAACACAACTGAGAGTTAGAAACTGCATGTGTTAGGTTTGATTGCATTGTGTTGTCGCATTTGTTATTCCCTACTTGTTAAGTATTAAGCTTACGTTTTGTGTTCTATGGTGTAGGTGACGAGATATATACAGGTGAGGTTGAGTGTGAGGATCAGGACTAGGAGCAGTCAGAGATTCACGGGGCTCGCCGGTACAGGCAATTGTCGGGGCGCTTCGACCTGGTTCTCGGGATGTGTGATTTGTATTTTGGGTTTGATATTTTGTAGTTGTTTTTGTTAAATTTGATTTGGTGTAAATATTTATGGTTTTGGCACAATTGTAGACTTGGGTTAGATGTTTTATATATATATTTACAGGTTTTTGGGTTTTGCAAATTATAGGCGTTATGCCGCTCGTTTTGGTTTTAAAATAAACAACGTCGGGTTTATTTTCTCTATTTTTTTTATTAACCGTTTTAAGTCGGTTTTCTGAGATTTTTACAGGGCATGGAGTCGGGAATGTCAGGAATGTGTGGTTAAATTTTCAGGTGATTTGGAGGTGTTTGGCTCGAGTAAAAATGAAGAAAATTGAGGAAAATTGAAAAAAAGTGAAAAATTGGCGTTTTTGTGACACGGGGTCCCTTAGAAAAGGGGCCCGTGTATAACCCACAAAAAAAATACTCGGTTGTACTCGGTTGTGTGCTAGTGATTAATACTTGAATAAGGGAAGGAAAATACTAAAATAAATGCAAGAAATAAACAAGGAAATTATCAAGATGATGGCCGAATTATATATGATGTTAGAAGGAGATGATATTATTTGTTAGGAATGAAAAGAAAGCATAAGGCCAAATAAAGAAGAAAATAACATAAATAAAGGTGGGTGTGTGAATATTGTGGAGCTGAAATTTAAAGGTGATGTTGTGTGCAAAGTGAAGACAATAATAGTAAAGAAATACCCTTGGTGGATCCGAGGAGCGAGCTTACGGTTTAAGCTCCCGGATACACGTTTCCCGTGAGGAAAATGACCACCGTAGGCCGGAATTTTCTTCCTCGTTTCAACTCCCAATGGAGAAGATGAGGGAAAGTATAAGAGCTAACCTAACAACCCTAGCTAGGCTAGCAATGGAGGCTAACTCCTCTTGGTTCAAGGAACCAAGGAAAAATACCCAAGAAACCCAAAGATATTTAGGGGAAATAGTAGTATATTGATAGCCAAAAGTTGTTTACAATCACTAATACCATGCATTTATAGAAGTCCTATGTGGATTAGGGCCATTGGATCAAGAAAATAATCAATGGCATGGAAAAAAACTCGAAAAAGGCCGAAGTGGACCGATCTGTGCGCGCAGGGGCGCGCCAACCAGCGAGCAGCGCGCGCCCACTGGCCTCTCCGCGCGCGCCAACTCAGCAGCAGCGAGGCGCGCCCACGTGAAGCTGCCCGCGCGCGCTCCAGCGTGTCTGCCCGCACTCCTCCGCCTGCCCGCGCGCGCGCCAGCAAACTTCAATCTTTAATCCGAGCCATTTTTGAGCCAATGGTCCAGATTTTGCCAAGTCACCCATCCATGCCCTCACCCACTCATGTACCTGCAAAACCATACCTTTGGATGTAGGCTCTTCTTTGGGCCGGGTATTTCTTTGAGCTCGATTTGTGGAGGCCTCTTTTCCTTTGAATTGTTGAACTTCCAACAACCCATAATCCACCACCATACATCTAGTCCTAACCATTCAATCTAATGCATGCAATGCAAATTATAAATCCTTACAAAAAGGCTAATGTATGCCAATGAGTTTGAAAAATAAAAATTACAATTTCAAGCCCCGGGAAGACAAATTCCCATAGGGCTGTCCTCAAGCTCCGTGCGAATGCTCCAACGGATGACATGGCAAGGCTTCTCCTCATCCTCCATAGTCGGCTCCCAAGTGAAGTCCATGAGTGAATCGAAACCTGCAAAAAGAGACAAGTCGTTAGAACATTGAACAGTTAAATTTTGTGCCCAGGTTTGTGATCTTGTAACGGGCCCCCGAGGCACGTCATTTTGGCCGAAAAACCCAAGGAGGCCCGATTAATCGGCGCTGGGCGCGCAGGCTCGTGCGCGCCGCCCAGCGCGAGGCGCCCAGCACCATTTTTTGAATTTTTTTTTTAAATTTCCTATTTCTACTATGTTTTGACCCGACCTTTTTCGACGTATTTTACGCACGTTTACCGACATTTTTCGAGAGTTCAAAAAACCCAGAAATCGAGTCAAAAATTTATCGAAAATTATTTTAAACGTCGTTTTAAACGCGGTTTGAGTTAGCAAAGTAGCGCACCGAGCCGGGGCGGGTTCGGGGGCGTTACACCATAACCAATATTGGATGCATCAGTTTCAACAATCTTTTTTCATAAAGAATTCGATAAATTTAAGCAAAGTAAAGCCGTAGCTTTTTGCTTTAATAATTGAACCGCTTTAGTATGTTCAATTGTCCATGGAGATGGATTCTTTTTTAATCGTTGATATAATAAAATAGTATCTTTTGCTAAATTTTTATAAAAATCACCCAAATAATTTAAACTTCTTAAAAATCTTTGTAATTGATTTTTATCTTTAATTTCATCAGAAAATTTAGATGCAAATTCAATTGTTCTTTGAATAGATATAATAGTACCTTGATTAATATTATGTTCCAAAAATCTAACAGTTGTTTGGAATAATTTCATTTTTGGAGCAAATAAAACCAATCCATTATATTTAATAATTTCTTTAATAATTTTTAAATGTTTAATATGTTGATCTAGAGAATCAGAAAATACTAGAATCTCATCAATATAAACTATACAGAATTTATTATGTACAGAAAAATATTATTCATAATATTCTAAATTCTGAAGGGGCGTTTTTTAAACCAAATGGCATAGCATTCCATTCATAATGCCCTAAAGGAACTACAAAAGCAGTTTTATATGTATCTTTTTCTGCTATTTGAATTTGCCAATAACCAGATTTTAAATCAAATTTTGAAAAAATAACAGCAGATTGAAGACGATCTAATAAATCTTTTTTAATAGGAATATGATATCTTATCCATTGTAAGACATCATTTAAAGGTTTATAATTAATCGCTAACCTTAGAACACCTCTTTCTTTTTCAGCATTATTATTAACATAAAATACTGTACAACTCCAGGGAGATTTACTAATACGAATAAGTTTTTTTATCTAAAAGAGTTTCGATCTCTTTTTGACATAATTCAAGATAATCTTGTTTCATTTGGCTAAGTCGAGATTTTGTTGGAATAAATTTTTCGATGAAATTAGGTATATAAGGTAATTCAACAATATGTTGTTTTCTATCCCAAAATATATTAGGAGTGTCTCCACATACTTCATTAATAAATTGCATCTCAATATTTTTAATTTTTTCTATGATATTACGCTGTTTTAATTGATCTTCAATTTTTAAATAATAGATTTCATATTTAAAAAAATTAAGATGTTTTTTTTAGCTTGATAAAATATTTTTAATTCATTAATAAATGTTTCTTCAGGATGCATTATAAAATCATATCTTACATCTTGATTCATAAAAGTGCCTATAATTCCTTTTTCATTAATTTTTTTTATAGGCATAATTTTATTTAAAAATGGAGTTCCTAATATAATTTTATGTTGTAAGTTTTTTACTAATAAAAAAGTAGTTGATATTCCTACTTTATTATTATAAACTTCAACATTAGATAATTTATAAGATACTTTTAATTTACTGCCACCAACAGCAGTTAAATGTTGTTTAGTTTTTTCAAAATATTTAGTAGGAATAAGTCCTTCTTTTATACAATTAATACCAGCACCACTGGCTATAGGGCGATAACATTGACAATATATATATATATATATATATATATATATATCATATGTTACTTACATGCACTATAAATAGAGAGAGAATGAGAGTTGTGAGCGTCTTCGGCTCCTCCGGTCTATGACATTTTTAGTTAACGAAAATCCAACCTTCACTCATGTGGTAATCTACTTCACTAATTTTCGCTTTTCTATCTATTCTTCTTGCTCCATTATCGTCATCGATTTTCTCTATCTTTTGTTCACCACCAATCCTCTCTCAAACACCAGCAAATAAAACTTTAAAACAAGTCAAATTGTGCAACTCAGCTCCGGCGAGAGACCAAAAACGACGAGAATTGATTGAAAACCAAGTCTGAACCAGGCACAAACCGAAACCAAAATTTAAAATGTAATCAAACTGAACTAAATAAAACTGAAAGTCGAGGTTCAGTTTTTGATCGATTTTTTGAAGTTTGCTTGGTTCGGTTCTCACATTCCAAAAGCCGAACCAAACCAAACCAACTTCACCTCTAATAGTTGGGATGATTGATGCAAAGACCTTTCAAAAACACATTTATTTTTTCCTTCCAAAAAACAAATGTGTTTCCGAAAATGATTGGTTTAAAAATCAAACCAAACCAAAATTAACACGCTAATGGAAGAGGTGAAAATGCTCATTTTTCTGTTATGTATTCCTCTATAAATAATTACTGTACGCGAGTAATGATAAGCTTATTCTATTTTATTAGTTTTTAATTCTTACATTCTTTATGACACTCAATAATCGATTTAATTAACGACTTATTTCTAATTATTTGTAACGTATCATTATAATTGCACTAATTATTGAGTGTCACGTGACATAAGATAAATTTTAACAATTAAGAATAGAAGATAAACGTAGTTTTATTCGTTACCCAAAATGTTATATAAAATTTTATGGGCTTGGGCCATACCATGATATGGGTGTCCTTGTGGCAAATATTGTACCAATGATACACGTGCTTAAAATCTAGTTTAATCTTTGACCAATGCATTATGAATCTTCACTCTTTTTTATTTTATAAAAATTATTGTTAGAGTTTTGAATTAATTTAAATAAAAAATAGAATTAATTTAATTTGTTATCCATAGTGAAAAGAATAAAAACAAAATGTGAGGATAAAATTATTGGGTGGTGTGCCCTGATGACCCGACCAATAGGTTTGGAGATAAGACTTAGAAATGTGACAACAAACACAGATTTCTGTTTTTTGAAATGTGGGTCACCTTATGGAAATCAAAACTTTGAACCAAGTAAATATTAAAGATGTTATTTTTTAGACGATGAATTGAATTTACCTTCTTGGTTATATTATCATTTTCTGTCTATAAATTGGTGTTTTAACTGTCATGTCAATCCACATTGCCCAGATGAATTCCCCCCCTTAGCTTCAGTCTTCTTCTTTGCTTCTAATTTTTCATTTCAGAAACCCACTGATCAGGGGTCTTTTCATTCCACAAATGTTCATGGACGAGTCCGAAGTTTTTGACAACGATCCTGCTGTGAGTGGCTACGAAAGTGAATCGTCAATTTTTGAGTACAGAAAAGAGAAGAAGTCGCAAAGATTGTTGGATGTTTTGAAATATTCTTTACTCAAATTAGCTATTAATGGAGCTGACATTGTTTTGATGGATTCCAAATATCTCAAAGTCGGCGCTCTTGAAAATAGGTTCGATTCCTCTTTCCGTGAACAAAAATGGGTATGCGAAGAACCGACGTATTCTTCGCTAAAAGAGGTAAAATACTCGGAATATAATAACAGTACGATGGACATTTTAGCTGTGTTTTCACTAGCAGCGATGAAGATCATCGGGTTTCAGTACAATTTATTTCTGAACTTTCTCAAATTCCCATTTCGATTGTGTTATTTTTCATTAATGTTGTTGGTCTTCCCGTTTCAAACTCTCAGAGAGATTAGAAGGTGTTTGACAAAATGTCTGTTCAGAATGTGCGGTATAAGTTATAGGTATGTTGTCTCTGTTGCGTTTGGGTACTTGGATGCACAAAGATCGAGAGGAATAAAGATGGGTAAAGCTGCGTTTTGGGCTATGGCCGGCTGTTTCATGCTCTTAGGACTGCTTTTCTCGAGCTTTATCGTCGGAGGTTTTCTGATGAAAATTCTGGTGGAAAATCCGATTCAGATAAAGCAGGCTCTGAATTTTGATTACACTAAACCCAGTCCTGTCGCCTTTGTGCACATTGCGACGTATTCTGCCGGAGTTGGATCGAAAGATGCCATTGAAGCCGAGAATCGAGCAAAAACCCGGATAATTCCGTATAATCGGAAAGTGCAGCTCATTGTTACGTTGACTCTGCCTGAATCGGAGTACAATAGAAAGCTTGGAGTTTTCCAGGTATGCTGGAATTTGTTGTTCTGTTAATCGTTCTGTGCTTCAAGTGGATGTTCTTGATTATAATACAGTTTTAACAAATTCTCTGTTTTGGCTTATAGGTGAGGGTAGAAAGCCTGTCAGCAAATGGAAACGTGACAGCCAGTTCAAGCTATCCATGTATGCTGAAATATAAAAGCAAAACCATATACCAAATTGAAACTTTATTAAAGATTGCTACGCTCATTACTGGGTTACAATCAGAATCACAGATTCTCAACATAAAGACGAGCCACTTCACGGAAGGACTCGACCCTACGACCTCCTTGAAGGTGACCCTTGAACAGCGAGCTGGAATCCCGGCCGGAGCTGGTTTGCCGGAAACCTATGGGGCGTCGATAGGACTCGAGTCCGAGCTTCCTAAATTGAAAAGGGTCATTTGGAATTGGAGAAGAACACTCTTTGTATGGACGAGTTTCATGTTGTTCTTCTTGCAGTTGGTGGTCGTATTGCTGTTCTTTACTCCAATCCTTGTTCCTCAGGTGAGATCGAGTATTTTTAAGAGACGGAAATGTTCTAATTTGAAGATGATGTCTTGGTACAGAAAGGGTTGAGATTCAGACGAACGATTTTTCTGGTTTTTTTTTTCGAAATAAATAAACTTGAACGATGATTTGTAGGCAAAAACTGTGTTTTTGTTGTTGTATTATTAGATTTTGAACATGTTAACAATGTTTCATTAATGAAGTTGTTGCTGACTCGAAATCAAAGTCGATATCCCCTCGATGTTGCCTAATATTGTTACTTATAACATCGTTGCTTGGCTAAGAATAATGTTAGTTTACTTTGTCATTATACTCTCTTAAAATACTTGTTGACGTGTCAGACAATAATTGATATAATTAATGTAATTGTTAGAATTCGTTGTGAAGGTCAGGTCGGGTCGGGCCCGCATATTAATATAAAAGTTTTATATTTTATCTATATATTGATTTTTGAGTCACAAAACTCAATTGTACATTGATTTATTAATAGTGAATTTCTCCTATGCTTGTCATTTTTTTTCCGTCTATGATTTTTTACGTAAATCTTAATATCTCTATTTTTTTGCGTTTAATTTTTTTTTTTGATTATTGGCGTTCGATTATCAACACTTTGTATCAGAGTAATGTTGATACTAAAAGTAATAAATTAAGTTAATTACATCAATCATTGTTTGACACGTCAGCAAGTATTTTAAAGTAGTGGAATAATAAAAAATAAAGGTAACATTACTCCTTTACTGAAAATCGTTAGTCGCTTAGACTTAATTTCACTATGCTGGGATGGGCTCTCGACTCCATGGTTGGGCTAGGTTCCTTGAGCTGGGATGGGTTTATTCTCCTGGGTTGGGATAAATTCGCTTTCGATTGGGCTGTGCCTCTTGAATTTAGAATGGAATTTCTCTCTCTTAAGCTACATTCGTCTTGAGTTAGGCTTTCTCCTCTTTAATTAAGTTTTTTAATTGAACTCTATCTTATCATAATAGTTGTTTTGTTAATGAAGTATAGTTTAATATCGAGTTTGTGATGACTCGGATGTGTAAGTATATGTACGATGGCTGCACGAACCGGAACTCGGATGGCGGTACGTCCGCGCTGGCGAACCGAAAGGTGACTGGTCGTAAAAAGGGGATCGTCACAATCCCACGTTGCTTGAGGAAGTATGTGGAAATGAAACATATGTAAAGAGACCCTTCTCAAGATAGCAAAATGCATTTTGGAGCACAATTGGCAATGGATCCCATAAGAACTTCGAAGTTAAAAGTGCTTCGGCGAGAGCAATCCCAGGTTGGGTGACCGACTGAGAAGTTCTTGCCAAACATAGCCGTGAGGGGAGGATATTGAGCTGCGGCCCAATCCCCGAGCGGACAATATCTTGCTGGGAATATGGGTCATTACAAATGGTATCAGAGCATGTACCCAATCGAAATGTGGCCAACGAGGACGTTGGGCCCCCGAGGGGGGTGATTGTGATGACTCGGATGTGTAAGTATATGTACGATGGCTGCACGAACTGGAACCTGGATGGCATTACGTCCGCGCGGGCGAACCGAAAGATGACGGGTCGTAAAATGGGGGTCGTCACAATCCCACATCGCTTGGGAAAGTATGTGGAAATGAAACATATGTAAAGAGACCATCCAAAGATAGCAAGATGCGTTTTGGAGCACAATTGACAACGGATCCCATAAAACTCCGAAGTTAAAAGTGCTTCGGCGAGAGCAATCTCAGGTTGGGTGACTGACTGGGAAGTTCTCGCAAAACAAAGCCGTGAGTGGAGGATATTGAGTTGTGGTCCAATCCCCAAAGCGGACAATATCTTGCTGGGAATATGGGTCGTTACAGAGTTTGACTCCGTCCACTCCCATAGACCATATGAACTACGAAGAACAGAGAACTCTAGCTCGACTGGCGTTTGGTGTCTTCACTCTCCTGTCGAAGGAGCTGCCGACACAAAGTGTAACACCCGGTATTTTGGCCGTGTAATAATCTGTTGAATTATTGTATGGATTTAAATTGCCATAAATACAATAACTATTTTATTGTAAATTTGGAGCATTTAGTGAAGGGAGAACCAGACTAATGTGTAACTAAACTAAACACTAAGTTTAGAATGCATGGAGGGGTAAATTAGGGAGAAATTAAGGTTGGTGGAAGGTTGCCAATGGTTGAGTGACATCTGACAACTTGTTGAAGAAGCTAAGTTCTTCTTCCTACGTGAAACCCTCTTCATTTTACTTCTCTGCTCTTTCTCCATTCTCTTCTCGACACTCTCTCTTCCAGTTGACAATCAATCATCGAAGCTACTTCGATCTCCTCAGCTCCTTTTTGTTTTTTTTTCTACTAGGGTAAGCATCTTTTAAATGCTAACAAGTTTGGACAAGTTTAAAGTGAGTTTTGGTTGGAGTGAAGGATAGTGATACTTTGGTAAAACTCACTGTTTTTGGATGAAAACACACCGATTTGTTTTCTAAGGGTTTGAATGAGTTTGGAACAAATTCTTCTAACTTATTTGTTAGCATTTGCAGCTTGTTTATTTTTTGAACGTGCATGTATAGGTTCGAGCATTTCCGAGACGTTCAGGACTATCAACTCTGCAGCAACAGGTAAGTTCATATCCGTAGGTTGGCCATTAAGGCCCTACATCTCAGAGGTACTAGATTTTCTTTTCTGTCGGGAGGTTTCGGGTAGGGAAAGTTAGAGTTAAGTTCTGAGTTATCTGTTTTCTCTCTAGATTCTGTTGTATTATTCTGTTAACTGCTGTTTCAAGTTAAGCACTGTGAAAGTTCATGCATACACGTTTTCCTGAAAGTTCATGCAAAACAATATTTTCTGTACACGGTTTTGAAGTTAAGAAAGATAAAACAGAATCTGAATGTAATATATTGGTTAAGTGTGGGACGGGGACTGACCCTCTGGTTTTATCCCTCCCTGGGATTCTGAAAATTTGTCTTTGCCAAGGACCCTCTGGTTTTATCCCTCCCTGGGATTCTGAAAACTACTGAATGTGCCTGAAAGTGCACCTACTGTTTGTCAGTTCCCCTATAAGCCCCACTTATACCCCTCTGCCACTGAAACGTAATGTTCTGTACTGTCACTGTATTTCTGAAAACCGCATGCATAGCATTTTGCATCACTGCATATCTATTATGTTCTTACTGAGCTTTAGGCTCATAGATGAACTCTCTGATGTAGGTACTGAACCCGAAAATGAGGACTTCGTGCCTCAGTCTGATGAATAGGTGGCTGGTGGATCGAGCTCATGGGGGTGTGGTTGCTGCAGCCAGACAAATTCTGACCCGAGGTTTAAGTTTTTTGTAATGTCTATATCTGTAAAGTCTTCTGGAAGTTCTGGTTGTGTTGTAAATTCTGTAAAAACTCTTCTTTTGGTAGATTCTGCAATTGCATGTTAAGTTCTGTACTAATTCAGAGGTTTTACTTTTAGAACAATGTACAAGTTCTGATGTCTCAGCTTTAGAAATCACTGAATTTGACAGTTGAACTCATGTCCTGAATGTTCTGAAATGTTTTAGAATATTTTCCTGTTTTAAGGTTTGCATGGATGGTCTCGAATTCTAGAGCTATCCATGCAGTCTGTCTTTCTTAAATCTGTCAATTGAAATCTATCATCTGCAAAGTGTGTTTCAAAAATCTTGTTTTGAATCGGGTTTTGAAGGTTTGAAACCCTAATGCCTTCTGTTTTGATGCTCCCTGCCCGTATGTCTTTCTGTTAAAAGTTGTCAAACTCTGCCCCTTTTAGACTATATCATCCGATCACGTCCACTGCTGTTTAAGTGTATATCCACCGGTGACGTCACCCACCTCCACCGCCCAGTTCAATTATCTCATCCGATGACGTCTTCATCTCATCCGGTGTTGTCTGCTGTCTGTATCTTCCGGTTGACGTCATCCATCTTCCGGCTGACGTCATCACCTCATCTGAATTCCGTCTGCTGTCTGTATCCTCCGCCTAACGTCACCCATCTTCCGGCTGACGTCACCACCTCTTCCGCCCAGTTTTACTCAGCCTCTTCCGCTGAACCCTGTTCATTTTTTTTGTCGTATCTGAATCCACCGCTACCCTTTTTAAACTAAGTCTTCCGCCAGTTCTCTGCCTACGTCTTCCGCCCAGCTTTAAATTTCTTCTGTTTGCCTCAGTTTATTCCTGTTCTTTCTGTTTTTCCTGCTTAATTCCATTTCTTCATTTTAGTCACTCATTCCTGTAATCTCAGCTTTGAGTTAGTTCCCGTTTCTCTTTCTCTGTGATTCTGAAATTTTGTTAATCACCGTAGTCCCTCCCTTTCTGTAAAATTTTATGTTTAGGGTTTTGCATTGATAGTACACGTCTTCTGTCATTTTATTGCTGTTCTTCTGTGAAGTCCTAAAAGCTCAGTTGGTTTTCATAAGTTGTCCAGTGCATTTGGTAAACGTTTTTCCGTCCTTTTGTTCCAGTAACGCTGTCTGTTCAAAAAAATTTATAGTCATCGTTATCCGTTTTTTGTCCCGGAGTGACGGCTTGGATTTCGGACTCCGATCGGGTTCCGATTTCGGGCTGTCACACAACGAGAATCAAGCGAAAATTGTCGAAGACTTGTTCGTCGTCAACTTCGTTTACCAACACTGACTGCTCGCCCAGCAGACTGTGCGATCATCGACCTATATTTCAAGAATAATAGAGGAGAGAAATCCATCAAAGAATAGCTCTAAGAGGAACAAGACGTAGTAGAGATTTTATTCTCAGAAAGCTTTTATCCATATGCAAAAACCAGAACCGAACCGAACCGGAACCGGAACAGTTGAACACCGGTTCGATTCGGATCCCATAACCACCGAACCGACCGTGCTCCCCCCGTGACTGTCCACTCCTGCAAAACCTCTTCATTGTTAAACCCTCCCGTTAGATTCTAAAGGCCGAGAAACAGTCGGCGGCTCTCCGCAAGCTAAAACTAAAGCTCAAGTTCAAATTCCGATTGACGGGTAGGAGGTTTGAAGGTTCCCTCTCCTCTGCTATGCTTTCCTCTCGAGCTCAATTCTGATTGAAGTGAAGCACCGAGCACACCCCTCTGAATTCGGATTTGAAGGTTCCAAAAGCTCACCCCACTGAGCTCACCATTTTCATCACGTCCGAGTCTCATGTTTTCTGGATTTTATGAGACTTAAAGGGCCATTTGCCTCTAATTTAGGGCACGTTTTATTTGTTATTTTTCGGATGTAGTTTGTTCCCACTTCTTCTCTTGCATATTTACTACCTTTAATCTAGCAGTAGATTGGATGCGGGTATAGAATTTAACAAGAAAATGTCACTTGTTAATTTTTCGAGTCGTTTTGGTATAGTTTAAATTGGTCTGTCCACTCTCCTGACAAATCTTGCCATTTGCTAAACCCTCCTGTCTAGATTCTAGAGTGAGAGACAGAGACAGAGAGGGAGGGACGGAGAGAGAAAATGTTTCAGAGCAGAATTATATCCTCGTTTCTGAAAAGAACGAAAGCTTTCAACGGAATAAGCAATAGGGTCAGAGAAACGACACCATGTAAAGCTATCGGTCTCAAGCCACCCACTTCTATCTCTTCCGGTGCACCAAGGAAATATTTCTCCAGCTTTTTTGGCTCCAGTTCTTTATCCAAGGTTCTTAGTTTATCCTTTCATTTCAGTCAATTTTCATTTTTTTTAATATTTTTGGAAATGTCAACTCTTTTTAAACAGCTTAAAGTTTACTTTCAGTTATATGATATAACATTTCATTCGTTAGAATAATTAACCATGCATCTTGAAATTATACTAATTAAGTTCAATGTAAGATGCTAAAAAAATTACATAATGTTCTCTTAGATAATCCCTATTATCTTCATAAATCGATAAATTCGTTAGCGATTTTAAGATTTTTTAGAAGAAAAAATGTTTGTATCGGTGCAAGAATTATTGAAAGCTGTGCTGTATATGTATTGACACAACTAATTTTGTGGTGTCTCAGGGTAATTGTGTATCATCACTGAGGAATAGGTCAACTACAACATCTGCTAATAAGGAGGGCTTGAAGCTATTGGTAACTGCTGGTCCCCGTGCTCAGAAAATGGTTGGAATATGGCTTTTTGGTTCTGCTGCATGGGTGTTTAGCATGGTGATTCTTGGTGGTATTACGAGACTAACTCGATCAGGCCTTTCAATGACAGATTGGAAATTCACTGGTAGCCTCCCTCCTCTATCCGACGACGAATGGTTGCGCGAATTCGAGAAATATAAGCAGTCTCCTGAGTATAACCGGTGGGTTCTATTTTATATCCATACCATTCAAGTCAAATATTTATGAAATTAAAGATTTTTAGGCATTTAGTTTCTATTTCTGGCCGTGGGGAATAGTATGAGCTACCTGATACCATCCAACGCATCAAATAATGCTATTTCGTATCTTCGTTCTCTTTTCAAATAATTTTGCTTCCTATGCCAACTACCCATATAGCATTACGGACATTTTTGTTAATCTATGCTTTTGTGGACCTTTGTTTTTAACTTGTGGAAATAAATCTAAAGCGTAGAAATGCTAAACTCAAAAGGAGGATAAAATTTCCTCCAAGAAATATTGCTGCAGTTATGGGTGTTTCACTAAACTTGATTTTCTAATTTTTGCAGTGTAAACAAAGGCATGAGCATTGAAGATTTCAAATTTATATACTGGATGGAATATGCACATAGAATGTGGGGAAGGGCTTTAGGTGTCATGTTTGCTTTGCCATTTTCATATTTTCTTCGAAAAGGATATATTACTTTACGATTGGGCCTTAGACTATCTTCTCTTTTTGCCCTTGGCGCCGGGCAGGGTCTAATAGGCTGGTGGATGGTTAAAAGTGGCTTAGAGGTTAGAAGCTTGTTTATTTCTTGTCATTGTCATTCAGGGTTAAAAGAATGAAGAGTTTTAAAGGCATTTCTCCTTTGCAGGAGCCGCCATCCGAATTTGCTCAGCCAAGAGTAAGCCCTTACCGCCTTGCAGCTCATCTTACTTCAGCATTCCTTATCTACTGTGGTCTTTTGTGGACCGGTCTTTCTGTTGTCATGCCTGAACCACCTGCTGAATCACTAGCATGGGTTCATGGGGCTGCGAAAGTAAAGAGACTTGCAGTTCCTGTAGGCTTACTTGTTGGTATTACAGCTGTTTCTGGAGCATTTGTAGCGGGAAATGATGCAGTATGTCCTCTTATTATGTTCTCACTTTTATCGTTTGTGCAATGTCTTATTTTTGCAACAACAAAAATGTGACTTTTATTACCTGTTGAATTTTCAGGGTCATGCTTTCAACACTTTCCCAATGATGGGGGATACGTGGATACCGGATGATGTTTTGGACATGAAACCACTAATTCGGAACTTTTTTGAGAATACATCAACAGTTCAGGTAATTTGTTAAAGTTTATGTTTATTGCTTTGTTTTATTTTTTAGGCTGCATTTTCTATCGTAGACCAGACAATACAACCAGTGTTTAGAAAATAGGACAGAGGTGAATAGACTTTTTGTTAGTTACTAAAATAATCGATGTTCGTTTCGCAAAATTGTATTTTCTATTGATCGAATAGCGTCATTTAAAACCATCCTGGAAATCATATGGGTCCCCAGTGTTATGATGCTCCAGAATGATTAACCATGTCTTACATAGTTATCATTTTTAGGATAATAGTAAAATTTCAGCATCGGAGACAGCTACGACTTTATCGTCTGTGTTCGAAAGTTGTAAGTTGCAGCATTAGGCATCTAATGGTGTTCGCATGGCAAGTTATGCAACTTGAAGCTTGGACTTAAAGACCAGTTTTAAGAGTTTTTGCATCGAGTAAAATTTCTGAAACTAAGTGTTACTTTTCAGCTCGATCACCGCATACTGGCGACGACAACTTTAATTTCAATCGGTGCGTTATGGTGGTCAACAAGGAAGTTCGACGTACATCCCGCAGTTAGATCATTGATTGGAAACACCCTTGGCATGGCTGCTCTTCAGGTTATTTCTTGTTTCTGGTTGTTTATTTGGCCACCATTTTGATTGTTTTGTAGCAGAACACAGATTTTTTAAAGGAAAAGCATAAAGACGAAGAGCTACAAATATGAAATAGTTCATTTGGCCTAAATCTTAATTATTTGGGTATTGCTGTGGTTATAGGTCACGTTGGGGATATCAACGCTTCTATCGTATGTACCTGTTTCTCTTGGCACTGCTCATCAAGCTGGCGCTTTGGTTCTTTTAACTTTTATGATCCTTCTCAATCACACCGTCCGAAAGCCGTCGTCGTCCCTTCTCAAGACATTGCCTCGAGTTGCAAAGACAGCCTAGACAACTTTCATTTTTAATTTATTCGAACAATTGGTGGGATTATTGGAGCACTAACTGCTAACAGACAATTTTGTCTGAATAAATGAGTGATTTTTGTTTGGTTTTTCTAATACAGCTCAGATGACAGAATAAAATAGGAACATAGTTTCTCATCTTTCGAGTTTAATATGAATCACTGTACGATTACGTTTACGAAGAAAGAATCGACCGCCTCTCCTCGATTTGAACTGATGAACTCTGTTTTGGCTGATACAGTTCAGAGGGGAGCATTTTGATCACACATGGTGGTTCCTGCAGGAGAAGATACGTAAAAGCTTCTGAACATGTGTAAAAACTTGTAAACAGACCAAGGAAGAACATATGCATGTCACTTCAATATCTCGTTCTTGATCCAAATAGGTCACAAAATTTGATTCTCTCAAATATTTCCTTTGTTCGACCGAGTGAACTGACCAAATAACGACCCTATTCTGCAATTCTTCGTACAGAAAAAAGATGCGCAGAATCGGTCTGATTTGCTATCTTAAAGTACCTAAATTGTTGATTAAAAATTATGGAAAAAGTATAAAACAAGATTCAAATTGTATGCACCATTACAATGGAAGCAAACCTCATGAAACAGTTTGGCTTAGCTTCAAAATCTCTTTCAGCAATCGGCTGACAGAAGTCTTTAGGTCATCGGGTATTGCGAGCTGAGGATGAACAGATTCTAACGCATAGACTGAAATGACCTTCATGACTACACTCAACTTCAAGTTCTTCGTTCTGTACTCGTCCGCACACTTCGATTCGGAAATTGGCACAATTGCTTCAAGACGCATTTGCTACAAACCTGAGACAAATCCAAAACAGGGAAAAATGTATTTTGATTTGGTCGTTACATTTAGACATCTTTTATCAGACCACACCCAGCAGATCTATTGAGGGTTAATTGGAAAATCAAAAAGGTAGTTGAATGGCTTACAGTGTCTTCTTGAATTTCGAAGAATTTACGAAGACTTTTAGCTGCAAAAACAGTCTTTCTTGCAAGGGAAGGGCAACCAAAGAGGGCAATCTTCTTCAAGTCGCCACAAGACAACGATCTGCAAATAAAGAAGGCAAATTACATATAGTTGAAGAAATATAAACAATGTAAAAGATTATGCTAAAATATGAAACTAAACTCAATTTCACTCACTAATGATGATGCATATATCTGAATTTTATCAGATTGGAAAAAAAAACAATCATCAATTGTCGCTACTTGCTACTTCCTGCAGTGTACAACTTAATGGCACTAAACAAAACAAAATGAATGTCGGAAATAGGACGTATGTTGGAAATCCAATTTGCTTAAACAACAAACTCCGTGCTCTATAATTTTAGTCCCCTAAAGGAATCTTCTTCACAATAACGTTTCATCACTGATAAAAGATAAAGATTTCATACTCCACTCTTGATTCGGCTTATAATGCAAAAGTTACCAATCCACCAATACGAACACAAAAAGTGACTTTTCTCCTCGATTCCCCAGCTAACATCCATACTATTTTTTAGAATTATGGGCCGTTCATCTAGGGTGCACATCGACTAAGATCACAAGGCCTTGAAGTTAATGGTAATGCAAGGTTTGTTCTCTAATTCTACACCATAATCTTACCCATGACGTAGCGCATATATATTACTCATTAATTGGTATAATAATTAACATAAATTACAAATATTTAAAATAAGACATTAATCATAATGACTGACACATAAGGGCCATATCATGAGATAAAATTGAAGTGCAGAATTAGATGATAAACTTAATATTACTTGAAATTAATACTTAGGAAAACTTCTATTAAACAAGGTGGGACTCAAAACTAGGAACTCATGGAGATCCAAACCCAAGTTTGAGTAGCATAAAACGAACTCACAACATCAAATGACCATAGTCGAATAAAGATTAAACTCAATACATGAAGAACAAGACATTAATTCCAGGAAGAAGGAAAAAACGCAGCAGAAAATTGCACTTTTCATCTGGAAACACGAGAGCAAGGGTAAACCACCTCCATAACAAATGCATAATCAATTAAAACATTTATCTTAGATTGGAAATCTACTTACTTTGCAATTTCTTGCTTGTCCCTTCCAAATTGCGCAGCCGCAGACTTGATGAACCCTCGGGCATAACTACTCTTAAAGCAGATGAAATCCAGTTTGTTATCCGGCAAGATATTAGTAGCCTTGTTGAAATATCCTTCCACGTACAAATGGCTCACAAACACCTCCATATCCGGCGAAAGTTTTTTGCATACTGAAAGGTCTTCTCTCCTCTCCTCCGGCTTTTTCAAATGCCCCTTTTGTGGGGCAAATAATGCAGATAATTTCATCGGTTCGCCTTTAGATAAATCTTTCGCCTTTGGTATCTCTTCGGTTTTTGAATTCGATTTCAACTTCTTTATTGATCTCTCCAACTCCCTTAGCTTTCTCTTCACCTCACTGTCTCCATTTTCACTTTCGCTTTCGCTGTTTTCCACCAAATGTGACAACCCCACTGCTTCCTTGAACATATCATCCAAACGTTTCTTCTTCTTCGCCTCCGAAACTTCGGCTCCGATTTCTTCATCAAATTGAGGAGAGAGAGCATGCAAGCTTCGAAAGAGTGAGGGCAGAAAGCTGGATTTGGGGGAATAAGTAACGCGGTAGTTGCAGGGAGAGTATCCAGGTTTAAGAATGGTGTGGAAATGGTGGTACAGGCTTCTGTACCGAGACATTAGAAGGCTGATTGTAGCTATCTAGCAAAGAAATGTCGAAATGGAAGCCATTGTAGAAGGAGAACAAATATGTAGGGGTTTTTGGGAGGTGCAAGGGGCACGAAGAGAAGCGCTCGCCTGAATACTTCTAGTACGACATGTAGTTGATGGATTCTCCGACATGTGGGGAGGCCCAATAATTAAGTAGATAATTAGAAGACTAATATTTTTTAAATTTAATTAATAAAATGGTAATATTAAGCATTTATTTAATTAGTTGCAAATAAATATTTGGTAAAGCGCATGTTTGATGTTACCACTTAAAGCTCCCATTTCGAGTCCAAGAGAAACTGAAAAGACCGTGCTACTAGTCCTAGCCGGCATCGAAGCCAAGGTTCACGTAGATCAACTTGAACAACGTGTAACAGTGTTTGTCGTGTCTTCTTTGTTCTTGTGATTTGATCAACTTATCATTCAATCGATGATTCATAAAACTTATTATTTTAAATATTATATTATATTATAATAATTTTATCAGTAATTGAATGAAACGTAGCCGTCACATCAAATTATGTGATCAAAACGTAATGTTACTCTTTCAGAGCGAAAGCAATTTTGTCACATCAAATTACGTGATCAAAACGTAACGTTACTCTTTCAAAGCGAAAGCAATTTTATGTTGAACTCTAATAAATTTTAGGGTAATTATCGATTTTAATATTATGTTATGCACTTTATTTCAATTAACCCCTTGTACTAAAAAAACCGGCAAACCAAACCATGTACTTTGATTTTGTTATCAGTTTTGACATTCCATCAATAATTTCATTAAATCCTCATTTAAAAAATTATCAAAAGTTATTGAATTTATTTGTAATTTTTACCACATGTTCACTACCTAATGAGAAGATAATCTGAAAAGTTTTGTAATTTTTTAACACATGTATGATTTATTGTAATTTATAAAAATATTATAAAAAATCATACAAATTATATAGTATATTATAATAATTTATCAGTAATTGAATGAAACGTAGCGTCACATCAAATTATGTGATCAAACGTAATGTTACTCTTTCAGAGCGAAGCAATTTTGTCACATCAAATTACGTGATCAAAACGTAACGTTACTCTTTCAAGCGAAAGCAATTTTATGTTGAACTCTAATAAATTTTAGGGTAATTATCGATTTTAATATTATGTTATGCACTTATTTCAATTAACCCTTGTACTAAACAAACCGGCAAACCAAACCATGTACTTTGATTTTGTTATCAGTTTTGACATTCATCCATAATTCATTCAATCCTCATTCTAAAAATATCAAAAGTTATTGATTGATTGTACTTTTACCACATGTTCACTACTCTGAAGCTAATCTGAAAAGTTTTGTAATTTTTTAACACATGTATGATTTATTGTAATTTATAAAAATATTATAAAAAATCATACAAATTATAGAAAATCATGAAAATATTTCTATTATCTACCCATGATAGTGTAAACATGTGAAAACATTTTCAAATAAATCCAATATCGTTTGATATTTTTTTAAAAATTAATTTGTAAAGTAAAGAAGAAACTAAGATTAATTTTAAAAAAACACTAAAAGATATTGGATTTATTTGAAAAAAATTTCACAAGTTCACCACATCATGGGTAGATAATAGAAATATTTTAGTGATCTTCTAAAACTTGTATGATTTATTATAATAGTTTTATAAAATACTAAAACTTTCCAGATTATCTTCTTATTAAGTAATAAACATGTGATAAAAATTTCAAATGAATCAAATATTGTTTGTTGATTTTTTAAATGAGGATTTAATGAAATTATTGATGGAAGGTCAAAACTGATAACATAATCAAAATACAGGGTTTGCTTTGCCGATTTTTTAGTACAATGGGCTAATTGAAATAAAGTGCATGCTATAGAATTAAAATCGATAATTACCGTAAATTTTAAGAATAGAACAGTGACATTAAAATGTAAGTAATAAAATGAAAAAACTCCTTAAATAACACACGGTAATGAGCAGGCCGAGCTGAACACTGGGCCCAAAAAAGCACCGATCGTCGCAGTCTATGAATGGAAAGCTACCATTCCAACAGCAGAATGGAAATGGCGGGAAATGTTGAGCCGTCGCAGAGGGTAACTCGTCGATAATTTTTTGGCCTACGCTTTCTTCATTAATCTTCTTCTTTTTCTTCTTCTTGGAGACATACTCAATCTGTATTAACTGCAAAAATGGCTGAAATTGAAACCCTTGGCATACTTCAAGATATCGACGCTCTAGTCTCCGATCGACTTCAAGTGGTAAGAACATATCTGGTTTGTAATTGTGGCCTGATAGTCAATAAATTCTTACGACAGTTGCTTAAATCTGCTAGAATTATGATCTATGATTTGTGCTGGTTCTGAGCTTTACATGCATTTGGCTGGAACTCGGTGCTTTCTTGGTTCTGAAAGCGACTTAAACGTGGGACATAGTGATTTGAAATGAACCCATCTTTTCCGCTATCATTTTCTTCTCGTAATACAGTTCTTATTCTCATTAGGTTTAGAGAACTGGACGGATAGGAAATGAAACAAATTGCTGTTAGGAAATGCATATGCCATTCTGATTTTGACCCTTGTGTTGGTATTAATTGTAATCCATGGGGCAAGGGGTTATGCTCAGCTTCAGTGATGTCATTAATAGGTCTTTTGTCTGGTATTGGGTTTTTAGATTGGTCCATGTCATTAAATTGATCGTTAAAAAGAAATTGCAAATTTATTTAATTCGTCTGTCATGGTTTAGTATTAGCCTTTATTTGAAATTCATGGTTTTTTTTTATATGCAAATTTTCAGTTTTATAAATTAGACAGCTCTTTGGATTTTCAACAGAACTGTGTTGAATAACCAACCAAAAAGTTAGAAGGCTGCATGCTTCAGTTTGTATTTGTAGTTTACCTTAATCCTTTATGTACCTTTCGGCTGAAATTGCTGATCTAAGTTGTAAAGACTTTGATGAGATGTGACTTTATGAAACATTTGTCTGTATAAGTACGCGGTCATTTGAAATTGACCATTGCCTATCTGAATCAAAAAAAAGTTTTGAGTAATTTCTCTAGTTTGGATCTTTTCTTTTCCTATTAATGCAACTTATGATTCTTAATATTGTTATTTGTGAAAATAGATTATTATGTTGGATTCAGGACAATTTTAGACTCAAATACTACAAATTCTTTTGATTGAAATTTAAAGATTTCTGGAAATTGTTTATTTAATATTATTCATGATATTTCTCCCCAGGTTTCCTACAAGTGGCTAAGTCGCAATTATTTGGTGTCATCTAACGTTGCAAAGAGGTAGAATTTACTTTTTGCATGAATGCTTCATCGATCAGTAATTTGCTTTTTGAATGTTTTAATAGTTGTAAATTACTATATAGATTGCTTCAGGACTTCGTTGAAAAGTGTGAAACTAGATTGCAAGTGATTTATACCTTGTCTGGCTGGTTGATGAAGGATCCATTATGCTATCATGTGAAGCTTGTTTGTGGGCCAAAACTTGCAGGTCAGTTTCATTTCAATTGTTGATTGCTTCTCATCCTATATGAAACTAAGATGATTATTTAGTATTTGCTTAGTTCTATATTTGTTTGTTGCTGGAGTTATGTTTTTTTTAAATTTTGTCTACAGTTCCTTCTGAATCTTTGTCTGCTATTTGCTCAAACCATGTAACCCCCCTATTTGTTCTATTCGTTTTACTTTTATAAAATTGTTTCAGTTACTTTCTGATTTTTTATTGAGGAAAAAAGCAGTATGTTCATTTTGAATATGTGTTAAATATTCAATCAAGCATCTCTCAAAGTATTATACTACCATCACAGATCTTTTTTGGAAACAACTATTGCGCAGGCAGATGGAACATGTTATTTTCAAAATCCCAGACTGCGTCAACATTTTATGAGATTCTGTTAGGAATTTGACTCTGGACACAGGAGATTCAACACCAAAAATGGTGTTGAATTAGAAACTTCTTATTATCAAATTGAAGAGAATTACAATTTGATAACTCCAGAGGTTTGAGATTTTGGAAATCTCACTTATATCTTCACTACAATTTTCAGATACCCTCTCCTCATTCTTAACTATTGTTGCAAGTGAAATGGAGAGGGAGAAAGAGTTGGACTTACAACAAGGGTTGGTTGAGGCGCAATTGTAATTGAAGAATGGCCTCTTTGAGATGGCAAAATTAGTTAGGAGCTGCGTGGTGAGGTGTGTTGAGGGGGACATAGAAGGGAGGAGTAGTGAAGAGGATCATCATTATTTTGGAATTGAATTTGAATGATTTAGTAAGCAGAAAAAGTAGAGAGAGAACAGTAGCCAAATCTATGGATTTCCAGATTGTTGTTGTTTCTTAGGGTTCACTACGTATCAAATACCTAGGTATGTAGAAGTTCTTTAGCTACTATCTACTTGTAACTTCCTTCATTTGCAGTTGCCTTCCACAGACAGTTAGTAATTGAGTTCTTATCAGATTTGTTTGGAGGATATTGATGATTGGAAAGACTGATGAAGATTGTTTCTGAAAGACCAAACACTTAGTCTCCTAGTATCAACTGCTCCATCCTTCATAATTCCCTTATTTCTATTTCTTTTTCTGTTGGCGTTCAACCATGATCAATGTCTTAAGTACCAAATTGAAAAGACATTAATCTTTTATAAGGCATGCAGCGTCCTCTTCATTTGAAGAAATAATTTCAATTGATCTGAATTCCATTCAAGCAATTTTAAAAATTTGGTGAAAGGATATACCACAGCTGTTATAATAACTATGCTTTGCCCTCTATAAACTTATCATCATCGTTGGATAAAATAAATGAATGGAAATAATGTGCTATTTTGTATTGCTTTGTTCAGAAGCTAGGCAGGATTTCGTTGGAAACTGCTCGGTTCATGTTTATAGTGTGCAAGCTTGCATTCCAAAGGACCCAGCTGCTCTATGGAATTTTGAGTTTGTACAAGCGGAAGAGCTTTTTAAGCAGCCCTTAGCAGTGGATAATTGCTTACGAGATAACAGGTGAAGTGCACCCATCATTTCATCACTTTTTTTTTCTTTAAAAAAGGAATATCCTGGCATGCCCAAGGGTAATGATTTGTCATCTCCTATGCAAGACAAAAACTTCAAGTTATCCTTCATGACCCGACTAATTTTATTTTTACATATTCACTTTTGGTTGTTGAGTAATTGGCAAATTTTGAGGTTTGTAAAACTATTTTCTCACCTTCCATTGAAGGAGCAGGCAAACTCTAAAATGTGCCTTCTCAATGCCCAATAAAGGTCTATACATTTGTAGACCTTCATTTTAATTTGACAAGCACGGAAGATTCATCTTCCTTGACTCCCTCTGTTGTGGCCTTTCAGATTTTGTGGAATTACTAACTCCTTTGTCAAACGCAATGTGGAGGGAGTAGCCATGAGCTCAGCATCGCTGCCATCCAAAAGTGCAGGAGGAAATGGACAGCTCAAAAGCGACATGGTGGATAAAAAAATAACCGTTCCACAACCTCAAGAAGATAAAGTTCAGGAATATGACCCAAAACTTGGTGTACCGTATGCTGTGAAAAAGGAAGTCAGCAATGAATGTTATGTAACAGGATCTCATCATCAGGCTAACAAGCATCCTTCAAATGAAGAAAAATTCAATTCCCTGCCTGGTATAAAAAAGAAAGCCCAAAATGATAAAAACTCCGCTTCTACTGGCAGTTCATTGGCGAATATGTGGGGTCGTGCATCTGTTAAGTCAAAGCCTTGTTACCATGGGGATGCTAATAAAATTGTTCCAGTTTCAACTGGTTGGTTTCTTCACATATTTTCTTTTGGACTTTCATTTGAGACTTCCTTTTAGTGCAATGGAGATCTTTGTCTAAATCTTGTCTCAGATTCATTATACTTTGTCAGCAATAGCGACCTAGCATTATTTCTAATTAGATCAGTGCAGTTATTCAACACCATCACTTTTCTGACCATTGTCTAATCTTGATTATTCCTCAGCATCTAGTGCGGAGGCTCAAATTTGTGCTCGTGAAGCAGTAGAGATTTTCCACGGTGATGATGATCACGAAGATGTCAAGTTAAGGAAAGCCTCCAATGGTGAAGGCAATAGAAAAAGGAGGGTAGTCTTCGACTTTTCAGATGATGAATATGAAGATGCAGTCGATTTAGGATTACCAGATAATCCACCGAGGGTGGCCTCTCAAGATCCGGATAGAGGTACTTTTGTTTCAGAGACTACGAGTGGGAACTCTGGCAAACAGCTTGATGATAAACCAATGTCCAAGGGAGATGGAACGCCTGAGAGAGAATCTGTTGCAGGAAAAGTTTCTTTAGTTACAACAAAAAAATTGGAGGCCCAGAGCTGCTTGCATGATAAAGACTTGAAGAATAATGATAAGTTTACAAATGCTGCTCCAACTTCTCCAAAGAGGAGAAAAATGTTGAAAACACACATCGATGAGCGCGGCAGAGAAGGTATATCCCAATTTGGAATCTTCTATGACTTGCTTGTGAGCGTTCTTCGTTTAATCCATTGGAAATTAAGTTTAATATATAACTAACTCCTTAATAATTATCAAGTTTTTCTTCAATTTATCCAATTTTTCTCAGCGGCCATTTGTAGTAATTTACACTATCGCTGTGTCTCTCAGTAATTGTTAAAAGCTTCAATTTTTGTCAATTTTACTTCTAACTCTGTATAAGTGTTTCCTGGGAAGTAATAAAAGATCTTTTGTGGAAACTAGGAGTTTCAGAGTCATAGTTATATGTAATTAATAAAAATCTCTGATCTCATTTATTTTATTTTTCTAGTCATTTTATTTTTTTGAATCATTTTGTATTTCTTTTTATTTTATCAAAGTGAATAATTGTTTAACAATCTAGTTACTGAGGTGATCTGGGAGGGTGAAGAGACAGAAGCAAAGAAAGAAGAGATCTCTTTGATGAAGAATTCTAGTGAGAACACAGTCAAGAACGCTGTTATTAATAGGTCAATCCTGTACTCATCATCTTTTAGCTGTATTTGCATCTTGCTTTTTATATATTTCTGACCCACTTTTCATTGGCACGCACAACTTTCAGGCGTACCATAATTGTGTGTTTATTGCTTATGCTTGAATTTGTTCATTGATTTTGATTTCCCAGTTTTACATCCATAATTGTTCCCTGGTAATAGTCGTCAAAATTTCGGACCCACATCCAACTTTTTTTTTCAAACAAGCATGTTGATCAATCCAATTCCAGATTTCTCCCTGTAGAATAAAATGACCACTATTGGTACTATAAATGCTGTAATGCATATGCAGTTGACGTTTCATTTGTCTAAAAAGTTACAAAGTGAGGTGAATACACATTGGATTGTCTTATTGCATTTGAGTATATAACTCAGTGTGACAAATCCTGATTTCTTTTGATAAATTATTTAATCCTACTTTGGCTTGTTATCTAAATAATCCCCTTTTTTCTTCTTGTAAAAAAAAAAAAAAAAACGCAGGCCTCCTCCAGCCAAGAAGTCACCAGCCCTTGGATCAAATGCTAGTAGTAAAGCAGGAAGTAAGAAGGGTGGAACAGGGAATAATCCCAAACAAGGAAATATTCTGTCGTTCTTCAAGAAGGTTTGAATTGTCTATCTTGAGTTCCTTTAAATGTAAGTACAAATCTACTTTAAGTCCAGCATAGCTTTTAATTTTACCTCCATCTCCTTGTTTTCTCTTCTTAGCTTCCTGTATTGGCTTTGTTTCATCTTTTTCTCCATAATTTTGAGTTCAACTAGTTGGAAATTCAAAGTGTATGTACTAGATTAAGTTGTTACTCTCTACCATGATTGCTTACAACTCTGTCCAAAAATATTGTCAAAATTTGAAGATTGTAAACAGGGGGCAAGTTTGCATAGATTTTGTCAGAGAAAGGGGTAGGAATAAAGACATTGAAATGAATTCACATTGATGTTTACCCATGTATTCAACAAGTAACGTTAGGGGGGGGGGGGGGGGGGGTCCTAGCCAAATGAATGCATAGTCAATTGATCAGACGCGGCATAGCTATCGACTAATGTACATAATTTACAATCAATTGATCAGAAATAGATGTGTATTCTTCATGTACTTTCTCAAATCAAGTAGGTTGGCTCATTTATCATGTGCGTTCTTCACGTACTTTCTCGAATCAAGTTGGTTGGCTCACTTAGAACATACTTGGGTAGTTCATATTTTGCACCTGCAAATCAAGTTTAGTGAGAATATAATTAGTTCAAACCCAAAGGATGGAATGAAAAACAGCTTGATGCAAAGATTAATGGATGCTCCCTTTTCTATCCATAGGCAATCCAGGATATTACTGGGGTGCTTAATCAGTGGCAAAGGTAACAAAAAAAATCAAGATGATTTCAACCACAGTTCACGAGGGTCATTCAAGCAATGTCCGAAATCCTTGATCAATAATTAGAAAAATCTATTCTCGGAGTACTCCATGGACTTATTTGAATTGGTTAGTGTTATTACTTCACGTATAACAAGGGATATTGCAAGAAGTGGGTAAAAATATTCCAATTATGTCAAGTTGAAAAGGGATGGCTGGGTTCTATTTCTTTCAGGAGGCAATATGAATGTTCTTTGTTATGTTCTATCAACACTCTAAAATGGTCAAAGAGCATGGAACGCGAACCGTTCAAAGTTAAACAATGGGATATGCAAGTTCATAAAGGGAGGGGGGAAGAAGGAAGTGTGAACTAAATACCTCTCTCGTCATAACATATTGTCATATCAGCACTTCGAATAATTACTCCCGCGCTTTCCACAATGGCTTGTGCAAGCGAGAGATCAGCTTCTGAAGCAGCTCTAAGTGCATCCCATATTTCTGTTTTTTTTTTTTAATATAAAAAAACGTTGTGTATTAAAGAACAAGAAGTTAAAAAAGAAGAGAGGAGAAAAATCTCTCAAAAAAAAATTAAAAAAGAGCACATGAAAACACTTAGTTTATAACAATTTTCTTTCAATTATATAGAATCAAGCTAAATGGATAAATAAGTTCATTTAGTGAGTGCATCCCAAATCTCTTGAATCCAAAGAAACATTGGCATTGAAACAATTAAATAAATATCTAAAGAGAATATTGTAAAGTTTGAAGAACACGAGACATTTAAAAACACCAAAACTATCTTACTGCAGTTTTGGTTAGGACCTAATATGTTCTATAATGACGATTAGTTACAGAACACTGAACCTCTTTATTTGTAGCATTGACATGGATAATTTTCTCAAATTTTGCAGGATTGCTTGTCTGTTAATTAGTTCATAGTGACTGAGTTATTCATTTCAATATTCATCCTTCCTCGGTTTTTTCTTCTAAGAAACTTTATATTGAAAGTGAAAAATTACAATAACTCGAGAGATGAAACAACTAATAAAAAGCAATTTCCTTCTTAAGTTTCTTGATGTACACTAATTAAAAACTTCTCCATACATCACTATTCATGATCCTCTTATTGATCACAAATCAAACTATTTTACTAATAAACTCATATCAAGTGACACCAAGTAAGGAGTAACCTATTTTATAGGGTAACTCATATCAAGTGACACCAAGTAAACTCAAGTAATAAAAGACCACAAATGATTGAAAGAAAGTTGATTGGACAAAGGGAGGAGCACACCTTTCCTACCACCATAGTGAGGTGCAGTGTCCCAAAACTCATCACGAAGCTGCGCAAGTTGAGTCTTTGTTAAGGGCTGCGGATGCTTCCAGGGTTTTGGCTTTCTAATTTTCTTCACAATCCCTAAATTAAAATAGGCGTCTTCATCAACATTAGCATTTCATGTGCAAGGAAGAAAAGTTCTATGATGAAAATGAATTTGATCTGAAGACCATTTGTGAGCAAAGATAATATTTTGTGCTCGTAAAAGATGTGTAGAGTCATTAAATTACAGGTGTGGATGACTCCATTGACATCAATTTTAAGAGATTGTTCTATTAAAATGAATCTCTGTTTAAAACCTTCTGTTTCGCTGTTCTAGCAAACTGAAGTTCCTTCAGATGACGAAAAAATCAGATTATTAACAGCAGTAACTTGAATGGAAGATAACAAAAAGTAGACAATTGACATGATTTATCAAAAATAATGATTGAAACCCTCTTTTTTTTTTTCCTTAAGCATGCAATACCAAGCCAATTTCTATGGAGATTATTCCAAATCAGAATCTGAAAGGAAAGATTTGGATTTCATAAACAAGTTCAGTCCAAATATGAATTTGAAAGGGGAAAAAAAAAAAAAAACCACAACTGCAACTAGCTATTTATCCAAACAAGGCAACAGGGTTTTGTTAAATCAACAATTTCAATCCCTCTAGTTCTACTACAATCACAAGCAAAATATTTAAACGTCTTTGAATTGATCATCCAAAAAACGAAAACTAAACGCAAAATTCTTGTTCAGGACGAATTAATTGTTCTTCTTTTCAAAAAAAAAAAAAAAAGGTGAAGAAGCAATCCGTGGAATCCAAGAAGCAGAAAAGCCAAAAATCCATGGAAATGCTCATTTTCTCGAATCCATGAACCATTTTGTTTTTTAGCTCTTTCAGTTCTTCCGACGATTCTTTTCTTACTTAACAGCAAAACAAGCTTCACATCCATAAAATAATTACAGAGTACACACTCTCAAGCGCAAAACAGTACCGAAAAATAGTCACAGAGAAAAAGGAAGCAATGGAAGACTTAAGGTTACCGTCCCCTTTAGTCTGCGACGATCCAGCGCATCCCATTCTACTATGCGCAAACAAGGCCCCTGGAACGAAGAACATACAAGCGAGGAGAGAGAAGAGAGAGAGAGAGGAGGCTAATGGAGGCCCATAAAAGTCAAAAAAGGGGAGAGTGGGGTGGGTGTTCTCTCGTGATTCATCTCCTCACTTCCACGTGGATGATTAAGCTTCTTAATTATACTTTTGCCTTTGTCATTTGACAGGTAAATGACCTTTTTACCCTTGTATAAATACGATTCCGTAAGTACACGTCTTTTACCTACACGTACATTCTAATTTATACGCTTTGAACCTACGTTCTGACGTATTATTTTCGTGTCATTCATTCATTCATTAGATACTTGAGCAGAACTACTCGATATTGCCATCATCAGACTAGATCTGAATGTTAATTTGCACTAGCTGTTCTTGGTACAAAATGAAAGCTAAAAGCAGAGAGCTCGACAAACATTCACTAAACCAAACATTCTAAGACTCACAAAAACTAAGAAAACTCAGGTTTGAAGATTTTTCAGAAGTGGAAAGGAGCGTTTGATCCATATCTATTCCTCACATTGTACTGCTCAAACCTTGGATTTTCGTAATCAACTTGCTTCATCTCCGATGCCTTTGGCTGCTCCGATCCGAAAGCGACCTCTCCACTCTTTCTCTCTCGGCCGATGCCTTGGCCTCTCCTTCTGGCTCTTGGACCTGCTATAAGGAGGGGCTTCGCTTGGTCCGTAAAACTCTGCATATTCTTGCCGTTTTGAAGCCCTGTGCTTGTTTGACAAAGATGGGTCCTTAAAGCTGCTTGATTTCAGTTTTGGAGGCTTCATTTCAGAAAAATTTTCGGACACATTCGGAGAATGGACTCGACGGGCTTCTGCAAGTGGAGTTGGAGTGTTCTGTCGTAGAACCCTTGGAGAATTGGGTTCATCTTCAGGCATTTTGAGCCTGTCTTTCAATGGAGTGAGACCCTTCTTGGGGCTATCAGGTTTGAACCGAGCTGGGACGAAGGAGAGAAAAATGCCGGCCATTGCTTCGAGTGCTAGCTTGGATAGATCGATGAGGAGCTGACCAAAAGACGGCCATCCAGGCTCCTCTTTCGTTGTATCGACGAAAGAGGTGATGTTTTCCTTCATTGGTCGTTCTTTGAATTCACTCTCTAGAGATTGCTGCTGTACAAAGTTGCAATTACACGAACAAAAGTCATCAGAAAAAGATTGCCATATTAAGTATAAGCAAGTGATTATCTCTTGAGCTCCTAGAGAGAGAGAGTGAGAAAGAAAGTTGAATAAAATGGGTAAGTTCTATGATATTAAGTCCACCAATTAACAAAATCAAGCTTGAAGAGAAAAACTCGATTTATGGCTCGATACAACAGAAACTCAGTAATTTGACCCTCGAACAAAACCGACATGAACTTTAGAAACTCTTCTAGACTGCAGTTGAAAATGCCAGTCTCCATTTATGTTAGAGAGAGCTAAGATGATAAAGGGTGAATGACAAAAAAAGTAGAAACACTTTCTTCTATGTCTGAACAGTAATCACCAACAAATCTTATACTTTTAACAACCAATCAGACAAAAATTACCGGTTTAGCGGAAAACGAGGTACCCAAAGCCCTGTTGAAGCATAAATGTGGCATATCCGAATATAACTGCACCAATAACCATTAGGATATCTGCAAAAAGATACCAATTTCCAATGAAAAAGGAGAAGAAGCTTTGTCTACAGAAGATTATCATTTTACTGCATAACCATGAAAAAGAAAAGGCCAAAACTTCAGTTGTACTACATAGCTCAAATGATGCAAATGTCAAATGGGTTCATGGACAACATGCCACTGGAGGAGACTAAAAGAGGTTGGTCTCAATAAACAATAGAGGAAATCAGAAAATAGGCAATAATCCAAACCTGTTGAAGAAATTGAACTGGATTCAAAATCGCAATCGTCCTGATTTAGAGAGATCTGTCGAAGTGCGGCATTTCCTCTGTCGACAACTAACAAGGAACAGGTGGGCCGGACATAAAGCACATCAAAATCATTTGAGAACTTTGCATCTTCACTGGGCCCATCCCTGTACCCTGCCACATTTGATTTTCCCCCTGCAATAGTTGTCACCCCTGCAAGGAGTTTTCTCCTGGGTAATGTTCTCTTGTTTATTTATATATTGTAAATTCAAGTTCTCTTGTTAGAATATGTAATCCTTCTTCAAAATGACTCATAAAGACCGCTAAAATAAGTTCTATTAAAATAGTTTCAATAGCGATTATAGAAATGATCTGTTTAACGGATCCCAAAACTTTATATGAATGATTTGAGATCATTTTGTAATATACACAAGGGAAATTTGCACATACCAGAGTCGCTGATCTTTCTGATGGCAAGATTCAAAGTATCAGCAACATATACATTTCCTCTATCATCCATTGTTACGCCTTTTGGATGATTAAAACGAGCTTCACTCGGTTTACCATCAGCGTGCCCTGTGTAACCTTGAAATGACCCAGCCACTAATCTTGCTCTACTATCTGTCCATAAAAAATAAAATAAGAAGTGATGAATTACGTGCATTAGATACTATAAAAATGAAGGCTAAATCATGCGTCATTTACGAAATGTGTTCTTGAAATTTTGCACAGAAAACCCCAAAAATGTTATTATTATCTTTACCAAACTCCTTTCAAAATAAAGATAAATTAAGACAAGTTCGCTGTTTCTCATAAAGTTGTGCATTCCACGAAGTCCACTTTACAATGGCTTTCCTAGAGATGAGTTTATAGTTTCTTGATCTTCTGACAAACACTATAAACAAACATCAATTGAAAAACAAAGAAAAGGACAGCTTACACTGGGACAATGGTGGAGTAATCTTGACAATATTGCTATTAACCTGAATCGACAGCATAAAGTTCACCATCTTCAGAGACACGAATCTGGTAAGGAACCACACCAATGTCATTGCCCTCTACAACAGTTTCGACTAAGTACCCATTCTCAAATTGAAGAACATTTCCATCTGTCAAAAGCAAACCAACATCAATATCATTTAAATTTTATCACTCAATATAAGTAATATCCATTAATCTCAACATTTTCACTTTAGATCACCTGTTTGGAATGGTTTGGAAGCGGACCTGGTCCATTTAAGAAGGGAAGACAAGTGTCTAATTAATGGCCCTGAGTAATCAATTTTTTACAGTAAACCATGTCAAAGAACAAACAACGTTTAGATTACAAACATAATCATCATACAAGGAGCTTAGCAATGTGTTTTCTAACTGATACAAAAAGGGGAAAGTGATAGAGCTTTAAAATGCAATAGAACAAATGGAAAAACTGGTGAATCAGATAGTGTAGTATCTGCCTCCACAAGTACATCATGAAAGTCTAAGTAAAAGAAATTACACATTAAAGCCAAATTATGAACAAATTCAAGAAATGAAGAGGACCCAATTGCCAAACATATCAGAATAGTAGACACTAGAACAACAAGGGTGAGCTTATTATCCGCTCAAATTAAAAAATGGCATTATTCTAGTCAAAATTATGAACAATTTCAAGAAATGAAGCATACCCATTTGACAAATAGATCAGATATTCGTAAGTAGCAAAAATGGAGAGCTTACTGTCGGCTACAGATAAATTATCAAAAGTTGTAGTAAAAGAAATAACATTAGACAAGTTAAATTAAAACCAAATCGAAGAAACGAAGCAGACCCATCAGCCAAACAGATCAGAACAGGATAAATTAGAGCAAGAAGGGAAGATTTTATAACCAGCAGGAGCAGCATAAGCTTGAAGATGGAGCGAGTAAGTGACTGCAAATGTTATGCAAGATGAGAAGAAGAATGGAGCTCCTCATGGCCCTCTCAAACCCCGAGAGAGAGAGAGTTTGAAGTGTGAAACTGGGTTGGGAGCTTGATTGAAGTTAGAGAGTGAAGCAAGCAGACACAGGTCCACAGTCCACTCCACGTCCACGACACCCTTCTCTCTGCGCAAAAGCTGGCTTTCCTCCTCCCTCTTTTAACTTGTGCCTTTCCTTTTCTCCTTAATGAAAATTAAACTTTTCAATTTTCCTATATTAAATTTCTTCAATTATATCTTCTTTCACCTACCCACCCTTGTTAAAATACTAGCTCACTCTCAAATAATAATTAATGTAATTAATATAATTTTAAAATAAGTGAATAATTTAATATATTTTAAGTTTAATTTTTTTAATAATTTATTAATTTTTTTATTAGAGTCAAAACTAGATAATTTGAGTGGAGACAATCAGACAACGAACCGGACCGAAAGCCAAAGTCTTTATTTGATTCAAATCTAAATTAAGAGCTAAATTAGCTCAAGGGTTCATTTGTATATATCATCGTCACGTTTTAAGAATAAGTCAAACTTACTATAATCGAGCATTATTTGGTTAATGATAATCTCTAAAACTTAAGATATATTGAACGGTAGTTAATTTTAAAGCTTATATTATTAACACATTCACTAATCAATATACTCATCTTCATTTACACGATTTTAATGTAAGATATACATTGTATATAGTTTTACATATTCATGATAAATACAACATTTTGATTAAGAAATGATGTTTTCACTAATCAAAGTGGTCAGAGTAATTAACAAAAAAAAATCTTAAATTATGAGATCAATAACAAATTTAGCATCAAATTACGTAACAAAATAACCATCGTCGTTCAGTTTTCCGTTAAAAATTTGTTTTGCGCATGCCAATTTATTAATTTTTTTAATAATTTATTAATTTTTTTAATAATTTATTAATTTTTTTAATAATTTATTAATTTTTTTAATAATTTATTAATTTTTTTAATAATTTATTAATTTTTTTAATAATTTATTAATTTTTTTAATAATTTATTAATTTTTTTAATAATTTATTAATTTTTTTAATAATTTATTAATTTTTTTAATAATTTATTAATTTTTTTAATAATTTATTAATTTTTTTAATAATTTATTAATTTTTTTAATAATTTATTAATTTTTTTAAAATATTAATCAAATTAAAAAAAAACACATATTTGGATTTATAATTATTAGAACACTTTTTAATTTAATCTCTCCAATATTTTAAGTTTTCATTATTATTATTATTATTATTATTATTATTATTATTATTATTATTATTATTATTATTATTATTATTATTATTATTATTATTATTATTATTATTATTATTATTATTATTATTATTATTATTATTATTATTATTATTATTATTATTATTATTATTATTATTATTATTATTATTATTATTATTATTATTATTATTATTATTATTATTATTATTATTATTATTATTATTATTATTATTATTATTATTATTATTATTATTATTATTATTATTATTATTATTATTATTATTATTATTATTATTATTATTATTATTATTATTATTATTATTATTATTATTATTATTATTATTATTATTATTATTATTATTATTATTATTATTATTATTATTATTATTATTATTATTATTATTATTATTATTATTATTATTATTATTATTATTATTATTATTATTATTATTATTATTATTATTATTATTATTATTATTATTATTATTATTATTATTATTATTATTATTATTATTATTATTATTATTATTATTATTATTATTATTATTATTATTATTATTATTATTATTATTATTATTATTATTATTATTATTATTATTATTATTATTATTATTATTATTATTATTATTATTATTATTATTATTATTATTATTATTATTATTATTATTATTATTATTATTATTATTATTATTATTATTATTATTATTATTATTATTATTATTATTATTATTATTATTATTATTATTATTATTATTATTATTATTATTATTATTATTATTATTATTATTATTATTATTATTATTATTATTATTATTATTATTATTATTATTATTATTATTATTATTATTATTATTATTATTATTATTATTATTATTATTATTATTATTATTATTATTATTATTATTATTATTATTATTATTATTATTATTATTATTATTATTATTATTATTATTATTATTATTATTATTATTATTATTATTATTATTATTATTATTATTATTATTATTATTATTATTATTATTATTATTATTATTATTATTATTATTATTATTATTATTATTATTATTATTATTATTATTATTATTATTATTATTATTATTATTATTATTATTATTATTATTATTATTATTATTGTGGGTTTCCCCAACAGGTTCCCACGACTTAACGAAAAACTAGACGACGACGATTGTTTTGTTGACAGAGCATATTTTAAATGCGATTTTACTCGTGACTATAATTTAAAGCCGAATTTGTTAATAACCTCATAATTTTAATTTTTTTTTTTTGTTTATTACCCTTAAAATTGCATACATCTATTGAAGAGTTTCTTTTTAAATACAACCATATAAAATTCCACCAAAATGACGAAATCCAGTCAGAGATCGCCGACATTGAATGGCAGCTTTACGAATATATAGTAACCAACATAATCTATATTATTAATGCGTCACACCTTTCAAAGCACATACTCCCCATTTTTTATTATTATTATTAATTTTGCATTATTAGATAAACAAGTAATTTCCGAAAATCGAAAGTTTGATCAAGATCTTGAAAACGCAGAGAGAGAAAAATATCCCGAAACTACCCTTCCAAAGAAAACCCTAGAAGAGGAGAGAGATGGAAAAATAATAAAACATACTCCACTTTCCAATAACTAATCAACTTTGATGCTTGGTCTCCTCGCCACGTGGGCGGTCGTGATTGATCCCCAAACCACGAACTCCGAACTGCAATTCGGCGGCTGCAATCAGGAACTCCACCGCTTGCCGCGGGTTCAGAAGCTCGACCACGTTGGTGATGGTTCTCAGACGTAGAGCATCGGCTTTCTTAATGATGGTGACCAACGGTAGTAGCCTCTGATTCAGATCCATGCAATCCTTCAGCAGCTGACCACCGTCGTCTTGCCACTTCGATAATTCGTCTGTTATCTCGTTTTCCTCCTTCACCTGTCCACCAGCGCTCCCAAATTTCTATTTAGCTCACACTATGTTACCTATAATACTATTAAAGTAGCTTTTATTTATTTAAAAAATAAAGCTTTTTAATCCAATCAAAATAAATAATAATTAATATAAGTTTCCCAAAAATACGTTTGAATTTCTACGAATTAGTTTTGGTCCGTGAACACGTAGAAAGTAAGTGCTTCGCAGCTTTATTAATTAATAATTTAATATAAAGTCATTAGTTTAATTGGCTTGAGTTCATCGATGTGATAGTTTTAAGCTGTCTCCAAATAAAGAAACACAAAACGAGGAGGAGATGAATAAAAGTACTGTTTCACATTGGAGCTCACTGACTCGCCGGAACTGGGACTGAGAGAGGTCGCCGAGGTCGCCGGTGTGGTGGCCGTGGAGGAAGTCAGCGATGCGAGATTCAAAAAGAATCGGAGGATTCCGAGTAGATGAGGTGAAAGGCGGTGGTGGGCCGCCAGCCGGCTATCCAATGGAGGGAGCGTTCGAGAGAGGTGGCCCACGGTGCGGCGAAGACGGCAAGGGCATCATGGTCCGTGGCCAAGGACTTGACCCGGTAGTACTCGGCGTAGCTGCACATGAACTTGCCGACCAGACCCAACAGACTCTGTTCGTAGCCGTCTTGGACGGGGACGTCTGTGGACTCAGAGGCTGTGCGTAGGAGGTGGACCAGGTGGTCGAACCATGTGTCGTAGAAGTGAGAGAAACGACTGTCCATGGGTAGAGAGAGAAAGGCAGAGAGAGAAAGCGGGAGGGTTTTGCGGTTGAATGTTGGCACATGCAAGAAGAAAGGTCGATGAAGGGTGAGTACGTGGAGGAAGAGGGCGGGTTTAGGTGATTAGTATGCCAAGTAAGCACGCTCTTTCCTTACATGAAGAGCTTATCGTAAGTTTAGGCATGTGTAATGTGTTGACCCAAATGAAACGACACGTATCTCTTTGGGTTCCAACTGAGTCTACCATAACATTAGACCACGCCCTATCACTATTTTTACAAGTTTAACCCAATTTAGATGAAAAATAATATGTCAATATCTGGCACACTCGATAAGGTTGCGTCCAAGTTGGACGTTGAGAATCACTCGTATTTTTTTCGAAGAGTGAATGACACGTGAGCGACGTATCAAATTGTGAGATTAAAATGTACATGAGGAAAAAATAGACTCAGAGTTAGTTCAAATATTGTCCTGAGTTACTATAACTCTGAGCAAGCAGTTTTGAAGAAGTTTTCCCCAGTTTATGCTTAATCTAAATCTTAGATAGGAAGAACTAAACCAGGAATAGGCCAGTCTAAGAAAGACTAGCCCCATCTCGGCTCTGGAGTTTGTAAGACAATCATTTGACCGTAAAGGAAAGAAATCCACGTCATATCCTTCAAATATGAAAGATCAATACTTAAAAAATGGATGAATGCAAAGTACTGGAAGATGAAAATCTACTTAAGCAAAGGTATTTATGCAAATCTAGAATGATAGCAGCTATTAAATATGCAAAGGATCAGACTACTCTGCATTGTGTCATCCATCTAAACATGAGAAAAAAGAGGTTTAACATGAAACGAAGCAGCATGTTCCCAGCAATTACATAAATGGAAGATGCAAAGATAGTTGTTTCGTACATAGTTAATCAACAAACGCATGTTTGGTGTTGCCGGCGAGTGGATATAGATGTAATAGAAAAGATTCGAATTGCATTTGGTAGATCTACAACTCATAATGGTTGGAAGTAGCTAAAAAAATCACTTAAATGGGATTCAAACATACTCAGAGATGGTACAAGAACCGAGAAAATTCATTGAAAACAACTAGATTTTTTATCAGCTATAAGAAACAACTAGATTTTTCTTTCCCAAGAATACTAATCAGTTAAAAATTTAGCTACTGTTTTCTTTTATTTTTCATTGCTAAAATCAAAAGGCACCACAATCGCAAGAAACATGATTGCCAGTGATAGATCGGACCTAAATTACAATTACACAATTCAGTAACGAATAAAAAAAAGAAGAGGGTAACCAAACTAAAGCTGAGATTCTAAAAACCATACTCGACTAGCCAAAAAAATGAACCTGCGATCAATCCAAAGCTGTATGCGCCGCATTGACCTTATCTTCAGACAACTGATGATCGAGCTGCTGCAATTGCTGCTGCTTCAAAAACTGTTTTCGCTCAATCTCTTTCCACTTGTTTATCGCGATTGTGCATAGGACTGGTCACAATTAAATATTCGAATTAGTTTACAGACTACACAAGAGTAAAGTTACATCGGCAAGAAATCTGTAAACTTACATCCAGCGCCGATGAAATAGAAAAGACGGAGGACCTTAGGGCCGGCGGGGCCGGAAATCTCTTCTCCGGTCATCTGCTTTTGTCTCTTCGCAAATCCTGGATTGTCTAGGTTTCTGCCATTCTCTTTCTCCAACATTCAATCAGGATTTTTACACAGAACGAAGAACCGTACCAGAATCGACCTATTTGGTCCGGTTCTTGTCGGTTTTTTTTAAAATGAATTTCGGTTTGATTTTTGACTTTAATGATAAAAAACCAAAGTGGACAGAAAAATGAAAAAGTTGCAAATTGAACCTAATTTTTCATTATGTCAAAAAATCTGAAGTCGAAAAATCAGAGGAGAGAGGAGAGGATTGTCTCGCGATCGCCATCGCCAAAGCTGAAGCCGAAGGCCCAAATCCTTCAATCTTTAGTTCAACTTTAATATTCTCTCTCAGACGTCGCTGGCGCCTTTAATCTGAAAATTTTAAACCGGTGCTCTCTAAGTACCAACAACATATATTTCTTGCACCCACTTCTACTTTACGTTCATTGTGCTTTTGTTTTTAGGAGACTCTTCGGACGTGGCCGAGAGCATTTGTTTGTATTAGTTTTTCAGTATATTATCGCATTTTTCTGTTCTATTTTGTGGGTGTTTCCTTGTTATTAATTTGCTAAAAATCGAAGTTTCAGAGAAGGCAAAAGCATCGCCGATCGGTCGACAAATTTGGAGCGATCGATCAGCTAAAACAATGAACCAGAAGAAGCCAACAGTAGAGGTGCCAATCGATCGCTCAAATCTCAGGCGATCGATTGGCTAAAGAATAGAGAATCAGCTGAAGAACATTTTGAGTACCGATCGATCGGTCACATCCAGTCAATCGATCGACTAATGAAGCATATTGACGATTTAAGAATAGAAACGTTACCGATCGATCGGCCACATCTAGGCGATCGATCGGCTGAAGAGACGTTCGTTAAACAGATGAAGTGCCGATCGATCGGCTGTGTGATTACAAGATAAATATCGACCAGAAGCATAGCCGATCGTTCGGCCAAATTGAAATGGAAAATCGGAACCGCACCAGAATCGGAATCAAAATTCTGGTTCGATCCTTAAAAAAAATTTGATGGTACCGGTTCTAAAAATTGAATATCGAATATTATTAATCCGATCTTAATTTTTCTCAAAATTAGACTGGACCAGACCACATACACTCCTAATTTTACGAAAGAAAACATGCTTTATAGAAAACTATGACACACAGAATTTAATGTGCAATTACTTCAATACCATTTTTTAATTGACAATCTTAAAATTAAATGTAAAATCTTATTATACATAATTTTGTGTCATTAAAGGATTAAATAATAATTAAATTTTTTAAACTTATGTCTTAGAATATGTGTTAGTACATAAAAATTAATATTTTATATTAGATAAAGTTCACGTGTGAAACTTAAACTTAGGGTGGGCACATAGAAGAGTTCATAAGTCTAGTTAGGTTCGGTTTTAACATAGAACCGAGCCAAACCGCTTTAAATCCGTTCTATTATTTTTGAAATTGTACTAGTATTTTTAATGACCAAAACCTAATTTGAACTGAATTTTGGTTCAGTTCTGGTTTGATTCCGGTTCTACTCATAATATAAATAATATATATATATATATATATATATATATTAATTTATATAATAATTTTATTTCAATTCCAAATTGCAATTTGTTGTGCTACTCTACAGAACAAAGATGAAAACAAATAACATTAGTTGCACTGTTATATTTAGTATTTAATAATGAATAATGCAAAAGGACCTACTTGAGGGTCCAAAAGGGCTCTGTTTAGAAAATAAAATAAAAAAAACAAATATTTTATTTCAACTAAAAAAAATATAAATATCTATAAACTAATCAATCAAAATCTAAAGTATAAAATCAAACTAAAATATTAAGTAAGAAAAGAAGTTAAAAATCAAACTCAAAATTAATCAAAATATAACTAAGCAATAAAATATTAATTGTAACAAATCAAAGTCGTCAATGAGTTCCTAGTTGTCCATTCTCTCCGTTAGTTGATATAAACTCTAAGAGATATAACTTTCAAAAAAAAAATATATATATTAATGATAGTAATTAGTAAAAAGAAAAAGTTAGTAGAAAAATAAATAAAAAAACATAAAAATTTTAATTCATTAAAGAGTTTCAACTTGTCTATTTCCTCCACTAGTTGATATAAGCTCTGCAATATACAAAATTCGAATAAATTATGTAAAATATAGTAAACTAATAAAAGAAATATAAATTAATATAAAGAAAAATAGAAAACTCACCTTGATCAAATGTTAACCATGTTAAAGAAAGAAATGTTTTGAAACTGTAACGTAGTTCATTTTAAAAAAGACTAAACACATGCAATTTTATGGTGCAGTTTTCTTTTTCTTGCTTTTTACTTCAAATAATTAGTACGTTTCAAATTATTTTCTTCAGTTTTGTGTGATTAATCAGAGTTGAAGTTTGGTGGAAAGTGTTAATACACAGTGTTATTTCTGTCAGAGTTCAGTGTTCTGGATTTGTTTTGAGCTGGATCGAGTAGCTCGTTAGATCTCTCACGTGAAATTCGTGTCAAAGTGGAAATTGTTAGAATTTGGGTGACCCGAATTCTAGTTGAGCCGGGTTGAGCCCATAATCTTATTAGGTTTTGTTTCTCTATAAATACTTGTAAGCTAGAGCAGCAAAACCTGCTGTTGTATCTTCGATCTTCCTAGTAGATTCGTTCCTCTGCCCATGGTTTTTTCCCGAAAGGATTTTCCACGTAAATTTGGTGTTACATATTCTATTTTTCTTTTTCTCGTTATTACATATCAGAGCTTCAGGTTGAAGCGTTTTTTAAAAATATGAATTTGATTATTCGAAGGTATCAATCGATCTCGAGTTTACAAATTCGGTCAGTGAAATTGCAACTTCGAAGGAAAAAGAAAAAGTTTTTTTTGTTTTGTTTTTTGTTCGTTCTTTTTGCCGTGAAGAACAGAAAAGAAAAAAAAAACAAGGGAATTTTGTTCTGGTTTGTCTTCTTTGACAGTGAAGAAGACCAGAGAGAGGAGAAGGACTTTCACAGGAGAAACGCCGGCCATTCTTCAGCATCTTGCCGCCGATCGCAAAGAGCAGACCGACCACAGAAACCGTATTGTCGTCGCCGATCTAAGAAGAAACAGAAGACGCCGAGCTCCGAGAGGGAGCTGCCGAGCGCGTCAAAGGAGTGTCGGTGCCGTCCACGCAGGGGAAAACAGAGGAGCCCTAGTGAGGGCCACCGTCTGCGGCAGAGAGAGAGAGACAGAGGAGAAGGGAATATCGCTGCTCCTCTGGTCACGTCGCAGAGAAAAGGCCAATACTGTCGGACGCCGAAGGAGGAGAAGAAGACGTCAATTTGCTCCGCCACGCGCCAGATTGAAGCATCGTCGTCTGCCGTCCGACAAAGAAAAGGAAGCTATAGGTAAGGGCACCGTTCGACAGAGAGTGAGCTCCGAGAGGGAGCAGCCGCGCGAAGATGAGAAATCTCTCTATCGTCGTTTTGGGCAGAAATAACCAAACTGCCGTGGTGAAGAGGTCACTGCCGAGAACGAGCTGACCGCCTACAATAGGGAAGAGAAAGGGTGCTGTCGTTGCTGGTTTATGCAAACTGATGGAGATCCGAGTGCCCTTCGAGACATTCTGATTCTCATATGTGGAAGCTTACGAACAGAGGAAGAAAAACAGAAAATGACGTAAAGGTGAGATATGATATCAGTCAAAGTGGGAGGTGGGTGAGTTGGGTAATAGCTCAGAGAACGCCTGTTGGATTGAAGGGATTCCTTGCTGGCCGGTAGTCGTCAGATTAGCGCTACATCAGAAAGCTTTTTCTCGTGGGAAGCAGCTCCAATTTAGGACTCGTGCCCTCCATTCGATGTTTCTCCGGCAGAAGAAACCGACAGTGGAAATGGGAGAGTACGAGGAACCCGAAGCTGGCCGAGGAGTTGAATCAATGGCTCTCGGGGCATGTCCTTCAGCAGAAAGACAACAGCCTTTGGGCACGGGTTTCGCCGCATCCCCGCTTTCTGTTCGCGACAAAAAGAGGCGAAGGTGACTGAGAGTATTCCCGAGCAACCCAAGCTCGGAATACAATGGGTGGTGGTTCCACCGGGTGCCACGCACCGCCAGGGACAGCACCGTGAAGAGAAAGCTCCTAAAGCTTCTCTGGAGAGAAGATTGTTTCACTCAGTTTCCAAATATTTCATTTATTAACCAAACTTTTACAATGCTACAAGAATAGCTTATATAAGCTGACGATGATCGGTGAAGGACAAAAATAACAGAAGAGAATGCTTCTGAAAAAAAAAAAAAAAAGAGTCGTTGAGCGTCGAATTATAGCCGATGGCAGGTGAAGGAGGCCATGCGTTCTTCGGCCGAGCGAGGAGCAACTTCTAGGCAGTGTGCTTCTCACGTGCACAAGTAGGCAGATCAGCTTGTTGACGTGGCTCCAAGCTGTTGATGACATGCCCATCTTCCAACTGCTGATGATGTGGAATTGTGGGTAGCAGCTCCTTCCTTTGCTAGTTCCTTCATCTTTTCCTAAGACTAAAGGATCAAATTCAACTACATAAACTAGTGGCTAAAGTTTGCCAATTTAAAGGAAGAAATTAAAGTTTTCTAATAAATACAAATAATTCAAACTTGGTTACAAAATTGACGAAGGGAAGACAAATTCCCTCTCCTTCATTCCAAGCTTTGAGAGTCTTTTACCTACAAAATTACACAAGTCCATTAGATAGATAAATAAGTAAATACTTACCTTGATTTGTGTTTTAACGGTTCGAACCGTAGGCACATTATGACAGGTCATTGGAACCCGGGGCATATCACAAACAACTTTTTGAATTTTAGAAAATAAGAAATTTTTAGTTTGTGCTGTCCGCATGAAGAAAAAAAGAAACATAATTGTTTCTGTTGGGAAGCTATCAAGCTGAAACTTAATGAAGAAAGTGGAATCCGGCTAACAAAGCAAGTGAGAGATGAGAGGACAATAAGTGACACCAACTTATTGTTTCCATCTTCAAAGCTTGGTCCCCTCCAGCATTTATTGGTAGGTGGAATTGAACAGGTGGTTGTAATCGGGTTGAGGATTAAATAGGGCGTTGAATTGGAAAGCTAGAGACTGGAGAGAGGCATTTTTGTTGGGTTGCACATAAAGGTGGTTGAACATTAATGAAGGAGGTTAGTTGAAGTGAAGAGAAAAACAATTAACCATCTTCATAAATGCTCAACCACCTTTATGTGCAACCCAACAAAAATGCCTCTCTCAAGCTTTCCAATTCAACGCCCTATTTAATTCTCAACCCGATTACAACCACCTTGTCCAACTCTACCCACCAATGAATGCTGGAGGGGACCAAGCTTTGAAGAGGGAGACAATAAGTTGGTGTCACTTATTGTCCTCTCATCTCCCACCTACTCTGTTAGCCGGATTCCACCTTCCTCATCAAGCTTCAGCTTGATAGCTTCCCAACAGAAACAATTCTGTTTCTTTTCTTCTTCACGCGGACAACACAAACCCAAAATTGCTTCTTTTCTAAAATTCAGAAAGCTGTTTGCATAAACTAGCAACGACAGCACCCTTTCTCTTCCCTATGGTCGGCGGTCAGCTCGTTCTCGACGGCGACCTCTTCATCGACTGGTAGTTCGGTTCTCCTCGGATGCGGGCGCAGTAGCTCCCTCTCGGAGCTCACTCTCTGTCGGACGGTGCCCTCACCTGGTATTAGAGCGAAGTTGGTTATCGAACATTCTGGAGAAAAAAAAATAGTGTTCTGGATTCGCTTTGAGTTGGGCCGAATAGCCCGTTGGATCTCTCACGTGGAATTCATGTCAAGGTGGATATTGTTATAATTTGGGTGACCCGAATTCTAGTTGGGCCTATAATCTTATTATGTTATGTTTCTGTATAAATACTTGTAAGCTAGAGCAGTATAACCCGCAATTGTATCTTCAATCTTCCTAATAGATTTGTTTTTCTGCCCGTGGTTTTTCCCCGAAAGGGTTTTCCACGTAAATCTGGTGTTACGCATTCTATTTTTCAGTCAAATGAATGAGGTCGTTAGGTGATTGTGTGAAAACAAAATCGCAGTTTTCTACAAATTCCTCGGGTTCTTTTTCCACTCCACAGCACGCTGCACGTTGCCCTCAGTTTTTCTCCAAGGCCTTTGTTCTTGCGAAAAAAAAGGGTTAGCCACTGTGTTGTTATCGAGCAGTGATGAAAATGAAAAAACCCTCAGGTGGAAGGGTTAGCCACTGTCGTTGTTGCCGAACAGTGAAGAAAGGAGAAGACCCTAAGGTGATAGGACTAGCCACTATCGTGTTGCCGAACAGTGAAGAGAGGAAAAACACCCTCAGGTGAAGGGATTAGCCACTGTCGTCGTTGTCGAACAGTGAAGAGAGCAAATTTTTGGAAGATTTGTTTCCTTACACCGGAATTTCTTTGAAGGTGGAGATTGTCAGAGTTCAGGATTCGCTTTGAGATGGGCCGAGTAGCCCGTTGGATCTCTCACGTGGAATTCATGTCAAGGTGGATATTGTTAGAATTTGGGTGATCCGAGTTGGGCCGGGTTGGACCCATAATCTTATTAGGTTTTGTTTCTCTATAAATACTTGTAAGCTAGAGCAGTATAACCCGCAATTGTATCTTCAATCTTCCTAATAGATTGTTTTTCTGCCCGTGGTTTTTCCCCGAAAGGGTTTTCCACGTAAATCTGGTGTTACGCATTCTATTTTCAGTCAAATGAATGAGGTCGTTAGGTGATTGTGTGAAAACAAATTTTGGAAGATTTGTTTCCTTACACCGGAATTTCTTTGAAGGTGGAGATTGTCAGAGTTCAGGATTCGCTTTGAGATGGGCCGAGTAGCCCGTTGGATCTCTCACGTGGAATTCGTGTCAAGGTCGAGATTGTTAGAATTTGGGTGATCCGAGTTGGGCCGGGTTGGACCCATAATCTTATTAGGTTTTGTTTCTCTATAAATACTTGTAAGTTAGAGCAGCAAAACCTGCAGTTGTATCTTCGAACTTCCTAGTAGATTCGTTCCTCTGCCCGTGGTTTTTCCCCGAAAGGGTTTTCCACGTAAATCTGGTGTTACGTATTCTATTTTTCTTTTTCTCGTTATTGTTTGATTACTAACAATGTCGTGTGTGATATTCCCCACTAACAATGATGTATCCAAATTCTATAAATAAGAACAAAAATTGCAAACTTTATAAGCAATTCAAAAATCTAGATTTTCAAATTTGATATATCAAAAATATTTGTATTCACTATCATTCAAATTTAAATTTCAAATTTCTTGTATTGTTGAAACTCAAAATCTTCCGGGTCTTTTGTTAGGATTCCAGTTCTCACCAGAAATTTTTTTTTTCTTTTATGAACAGTAAAAAGAGACGACATCTGTAGAAAATTTGTTCAACGAATCAGTCAGCAATCTAATTAATCAACAAATGCTTACAACAAAAAGGATAATTACAAATATTGTCAAAAAATTGAAAAGTCTGAGCAAGATGAATATTTCTTCCTTTTTCCAGAGATTCGTTCGAGGAAGAAAGAAGGGTTCTGAATTCTTACCTCTGATTGACTGTCTCCGGAGGATCTTCGGTGACCACAAGATACTAGTTCGACAACAGTCACAACTCACTTCGCAAGGCGAAAGAGTGAAGACGACGAGAGTGAAAAATGAAGATTCTACATCTGACTGATGTATTAATAGAGGAAGTAAAGAAAATTAGGAAATTAGGGCTCACAACTCAACGAACCGGATTTTTCAGCTGTTTTTTTTTTTTATTTTTAAATCTAAAATTTTATCGGTTTGGTTAGATTTACACGGGTTTTGAATCTGTCAAACCAAAAACCAAACTGATTTTATCGGTTCTAAAAAAATGGAACCAAAATTTGGTTCCAAAAAAATTAAAACCAACCTGAACCTGACCGAACTGGTCGGTTCCAGTTCGATTTGAACAAACCCATGGGCATGAGCCGTTTCGGTATGTGAAACACGGTCCGATTCCAAAAAGATTTATTGTTTAAAAATTATTTATATTTTTGGTTCAATTTAGAATGAGTTTTTCATGATTTTAGGTCAGGTTTTAATTCATTTTGGGTTGGATTTTTTACCTACAGTCTGATTCGATTTTCACAATTTTTAAGCTCTGAAATCATGAACCGAACCAATACTTGCGATTCTTGAAATCATGAAATCTCATTTGGTGAATTGAACTGCCCGAACCGAACTGCAAGGTTCGGTTAAACTCGTAGGCCAATCTGCCTATTTTGAACTTTACTATGTTGTATTTTATTTAATTACGAATGATTGCATGGGTAAAATATTTTATGATAAATATTAATTTGTTTTCTATTATGATAAATATTAACTCAAATTTTAAATTTCATTAATTTACAACTTGTACTTTCAACACAAACTCTCCTGTTACACCCTCTGGCCTCTTCTTGCTACGTCCCTTGAACACTTGTCTTATGCATCCCACACGGTTAGAAGAAACCACTCGCAGAAGAGGGGAGAACCTCTTCAAAATCTTCATCGTCCATATATTTGGTCGTGGAGATAACACTTCTACTGCTGAAGATATTGATCTTCAAATTTGCAGTCAATCGGCGGAGGCTATTATGTGTGAGCTTTTACCAGATCTGCCGATGGCCACTTCCAGTAGAACAAAAAGTACCATTTTTTCCCCATGATTATACAGCAACCCGCCATTTCTATTCCATTTAGCTGTTCTGATGCAGGTGGCTTAATATGGGTGGAAAGTTATAACTCTCTGCAACATTCTGTAGCTTTTGCATTTCTAGCTCTTCTTTTCAGCGATTATATGCTGGCGTCGGGGATTGAAACGATAAACTGTGACGAAAAATTATACGGGCCGGATGATCTGCGAAACTTCGCGTCTTCTCAGGTATGGAAATGACTGTAAACGAGTCAAATGATATGAAGGGTGAGCTTTTATTTTTCTGATTGAAGCAGGCAGGTTCCGCACTGGGTAAAAATACAATGGAGATGAGCAATCTGGTCGGCCTTGGTAGCTGTCACACGGTTAAATTCTTGCCCGAATTTTCTCCAAGTGTGATGGCGCCAAGTCCTCGACTAGGCCAGTCCCTCCCTCAATAATGCGGATAATAAAAGACACAAGTGTTTACGGGAGAACCCTCCCAACCCTCCTTGATTTCCAAAAACAATAACTATGAACAATTTTCTCTCCAAGGCACACCACAATGCTCAAGAAGCTCTCCAACTCGGATTGTCTTTGGCTTGGTTGTGTAGGATCGAGATTGTCTAAGAGGGGGTGAATTAGACCTTTTTTTTTAAATTTTTCTTAAGCTATAGACAGACAAACACAATAATAAAAATAACAGAGAAAGAGAGAAAAACCAACACAAGAGTTTTTACGTGGTTCGACCAAAACCTGCCTACATCCACGCTTCAAAGTTCCCCCTTGAAGATCCTTAACCTTCTCCTCACGAGAATAAACAGATCGGAATTCCGGGCTCCGATCAACTGCCTTTTACAGATCTGGATTGAACTTAACGGGCGGCAATCCACTGCCTCTCTGGTTTTACAGGTTTGAATGAATGAATACAACAAACTACAAACTCTCAAATCAAATTCTCAAGTTTAAGAATCGAGAGATGTAGTTGAAGAGTACAGAGTATGATTAATCGCAAATTAGGGCTCAAGAGTAAAATTCACAAAAGTTGTTTCTTCGTGCTCTAACCTCAGCTTAAATACTCTGTCTGATTTCTGCTTCACAGAATTGAATACTTCATTCTTCAAATGGAAAAATGTTACCGTTGGGAAGCATCCGTACTGAAGCAGATACCCGTTGCATCTGAAATTGTTGTTCGTCGTCGCCATTAAAGTTCTGGAGTTAATGCTGAAAACGACGTCACTGTAGCTTCGCAGTTATATTCAAATTTGGCGGAAGATCACCGGTGGGAGCAGCTTTAAAAAATCGAAACGTCATCGGTGGATGCAACTTGAAAAGCCATCGACAGATGTATCTTCAAACGCCATCGGCAGATGCAGCTTAAAAACGCCATCGACAGAAGCAGCTTGAAAATGCAATCGGCAGATGTATCTTCAAACGCCATCGGCAGATGCAGCTTGAAAACGCCATCGGCAGAAGCAGCTTGAAAACGCTATCGGCAGATGTATCTTCAAACGCCATCGGCAGATGCAGTTTGAAAACGCCATCGGCAGAAGTAGCTTGAAAACGCCATCAGCAGATGTATCTTGAAAACGCCATCGGCAGATGCAGGCCTTGAAAACGCCATCGGTATGTGTTGCTCTAAGATGCTGAACCGGCATCGGCAGATGTAACCTTGAACGACTTCGCCTTTTATCGTTTAGCGATCGGCATGTGTGATTCTTTAAACTCCACTGTTTTTGTCGTTTACCTATCGGTGGATGCCATTCTTTTCTTCAACCAGTGGATGTCTTCTTTGTCTTTTAGCTATCAGTTAATGTGAACATTTTATACAATTTTAGCCATGTACACTTAACCACAATTGTTAGAAAACTAAAATACCATTTCCAAGGGTATTTCCAAAACGATTAATTTTATATGCAAAACTCATTATTCTCATTTAATAAACATAATCAAATATATTACTCATCATATAAACACATCATCAAAAACATATTTAGACTTAAACTCTATTTAAGTCAACAATCTCCCCCTTTTTGATGATGACAACCTATAATTTTGATTAAGTATAGCTCTCCCCCATAATCCTAGCTTCCCCACAGCATATGCATACATTTCAGTTTCATTCCAGTTTTTCAAAAACATGCATACACAATTTCTCAAGCACTATCAATCAATCAACTAGTTCTCCCCCATTGACATTATCAAAAACACAACAAACAGAGGGACAGCAGAAGCAATGCATTCAACATAAGAATACCAAATAGTAAACATCAGAAGATTCAACATGAGAGTTGTAACAAAAGAATATCATCTATTTAAAGAATGCTAAAAAATTACTCCAAAAAGCTTGTTGAATCCAAGAATGCACTTCAAGGGTCGGATTGAAATATGCATCTACAAGTGCTGGAAGTGAATGAATGTCATGAGGGATGGGTGGTTGATAGACCACCATGGCCTGGTAGGGAGCCGGAGGTGGAGAAGGGTCTGTGTACACCACCATGTCCATACATGAAAGAGGCTCGACAGACAAACCCGCAGTAAAAGCAACAGGAGGAGAGAATACAAATTCAGCCTCCTGAAGATCCAACGACATTAAGCGCACATCTTCAGTAATTGCAGGCCTGGAAAAGGGAAGAAAAAGATCTTCATAGCAGGCCTCGGGGACACTGACAGAACTGGATGGTTCGGTTTCAGGTTCAGGATTCAAAGCGTCAACTGAAGATCGGAGAGACTCAAGTTCCCTAACAACAAAGCGTCTATCAGCAGCGATTTTCTGAGACAGCAAATCAAGACCGGTATCTAAGGCAATGCCCATATCCTTTTGGTTCTTGTCAAGCTGACTTTGAATGGAGCTGAGTGCAGTGCCAAGGCTGGCAATGGAAGTCTTCAGTTCAGAGTATTGGTCCTCACCAATGAAAAATCTCTTTTGATATGTCTTTGGAGTTGCAGGAGTAACTGATGGAATTGGTGAGGAGACTTGAACATGTGGGGCTGTTAGGACTGGAGGAGCATGATGGACTGGAGAGGGAGGAGGTATAGCCTGTTGGACTTGAGATGGAGGAGGTGTAGCCTGTTGGACTGGAGATAGAGGAGGTATAGCTTGTTGAACTGGAGATGGAGGAGCTGGAGGAAGCAGAGTCGGTAAAAGAAGTGCAGGTGGAGGAGATGGAGGATTCTCTGGAATGGGAAGGGGCACAGATGAGGGAGCAGAGATTGCCTCTGAAACATGTGCTCTTGAGGAAGGGGCAGGACGCCTTCGCACTAGAGGAGGAAGTTGGAAGCTAGAAGCCTGAGATTGAGAAGGGGAATTATTAAATGCAGGTATCTCAGAGTCATCCCCTCCTTCAGCAGTGGACTCCTCTGGCAGGATAAGTTTTCCCTTCCCCTTTTTGACAGCTGCTGCCTTAGCAACTTTTCTCTTAGAAACATTCAAAACAAACTCCCCTGTTCTTGTTCTCTTTATTCCCATTTTGTTCAGGGTGGTTTGGGAATAGTAACTTGTGGGTTGAAGACGGAAGGGGTCTTCATCCTCTGGAAAGACAACCTCAAGCTGCATAAATATCTTCATGAGAAGCAGATTGTAAGGAAAAGAGGTAGCCCTGGATGATACTACCTGAATCATCCTTCGAACAACAACATATCCAAGATTGAAGGGGGCCTTGTGGTAAAGTGCAAACAGAACAAAAAGCTCCATTGCACTTTCTTCGTCATGGTGACCACCTTTAGGAACAATATTGTACCCTATCATTTGATGAAATAACCTGGCCGTTGCGGTCAGGTGTTTGCCTTTAAGATGATCAGTGGAAAGGTTGGGGTCAAGAACTATAATCTGTAGAAAACTTTGACCCTCAGAGGTACCAAAGAAAGGAGGCTCAGTGCCGGACACATACTGGTAGGGGCAACTATCTAAATGGGAGCACTCCAGAAGGACATTAATGAACTGTGGAGTAATCTCTATGTGCTTGCTATACACATAGCTCTTTATAATAGAGAGATCAGAGGTAAAACTCAGATTGGCATAAAACATTCTGATGGCTTCTGGGTAATAGTACGATTCTACTTCAAATAGTTCTAATAACCCGAGATCCTTCAAGGGTTCTATGATATCCATTCCAGCTAAGTCCTCAAAGTAAATACCTCGATTGGGAATTAAAGATTTGAACTTAAAGTCGTCATGGCACCTTAACTCAGCAACTTTAGAGAGAAAGAAGAGAGATGACCACTCTTTTGCACGAGAAATCTCTCGTGGGGGACGAGCAGAAACTTTAGCCTTCTTCTTAGCTGGTTTAGGTAAAGCGAGAGACGATGAAGCCAGATGATCCATTGGAAGGATAGGACTCGAGAGAGAGAAATGGTAGGGCAGGTTTTCAGAAAGAGCGCGAAAAATGAAGCGTCTCTGAAAAGAGACAGAGTTTAAAAGATAATAGGGCATCGCCCGACGAGAGGAAGTCACACGTGTAAGACCATTAGCCCAATGGGTCACACTTGTCGGAAGATTGAAAATATATCTTCCGATGCCTTCAGAAAATATGCATCTGCCGATACCTATCGGTATCAATGCATCAGCCGATGCCTTCACAGACAGAAATGCTCTAACACTCAGGAATTGTCCAAATAGAAGAAGAATCTTAAATTTTCTCAACCCGAATGAGACCTAGTCTTATTCTAATATTATTGAAGGTCTTTTCATCTAAAGGTTTTGTAAAGATGTCGGCCAGTTGATCTACTGAATTAACAAATTCTAAAGATATATCATCCTCTTTGAACATGATCACGGATGAAGTGATATCTAACATCTATATGGTTGGTTCTAGAATGCTGAATAGAATTTTTAGAAATGTTGATAGCACTGATGTTATCACACCGAATAGGAATCCTATCATAAAACAGATTATAATCTTCCAAAGTCTGTTTCATCCAAAGCATTTGTGCACAACAACTGCCTGCAGCAATATATTCACTCTCAGCAGTTGACAATGCAACAGAATTCCGTTTCTTAGAATACTAGGAGACAAGAGATTCACCAAGGAACTGACATGTTCCACTGGTGCTTTTCCTATCAACTAGACTACCAGCATAGTCATAATCAGAGTATCCAATCAGATCAAAAGAAGTGCCTTTAGGATACCACAAACCAAGATCATAAGTTCCACTCAAATATTTGAATATTCTCTTGACTGTATTTAAGTGGGATTCTTTAGGGGCAGCTTGGAATCTAGCACACAGACAAACACTAAAGAATATATTTGGCCTACTTGCAGTCAGATATAACAATGAATCAATCATACCACGATATTTCTTAATATCAACACTAATTCCTTTTTCATATTTATTCAATTTAGTTGTGGTACTCATGGGAGTCTTTGAAGACTTAGAAGATTCTAATCCAAATTTCTTAAGAAGTTCCTTAATGTACTTTTCTTGACAGAAGAAAATTCCATCAGGAGATTGACTGATCTGAAATCCTAAGAAGAATTTTAACTCCCCCATCATACTCATCTCAAATTCACTTTGCATGAGGGAGGAAAATTCATTACACATGTTGACATTAGTTGATCCAAAAATAATGTCATCGACATAAATTTGAACTAGCAAAATGTCTTTATCCTTTTGCATGGTAAATAGAGTTGAGTCAGTATTTCCCTTTTTGAAATTCCTTTCCTCAAGGAAATTCTTCAATATATCATACCAAGCTCTAGGAGCCTGCTTAAGACCATAAAGAGCTTTCCTTAATTTGTAGACATGGTTGGGTTTATCGAAAGCTTCAAATCCTAAGGGTTGCTCAACAAAAACTTCTTCATTGATGAAACCATTTAAGAATGCACTCTTTACATCCATTTGAAAGAGTGTGAAGTTCTTGTAGCAAGCAAAAGCTAAGAGCATTCTAATTGACTCTAATCTAGCTATAGGAGCGAAAAATTCCTCAAAATCTATACCCTCTTCTTGAGAGTATCCCTTAGCTACTAGTCTAGCCTTATTTCTAACAACAATCTCATTTTCATCTAACTTATTCTTGAAGACCCATTTAGTTCCAATGATGAGATGATCCTTAGGTCGTGGAACAAGTTCCCATACCTTGCTCCTTTCAAATTGATTTAGCTCCTCTTGCATAGCTAAAATCCAATTTTCATGACCCTCGGCTTCTTCAAACTTCTTAGGCTCTATTTGAGATATAAATGTCACATTAGCACATAGATTCCTAAGAGAGGATCTAGTCTTAACTCCTAAAGAAGGATCACCTAAAATTTCATCTATTGGATGGTCTTTGACAAACTTCCAATCTCTAGGAAGAGCAGTATTTTCATCCTTGACAGGAATAGTATCTAGAGAAATAGGAGAAAGTTATAAAGATTTTTCTACTTGAAGAGGATCACTAGATTTTTCTAAAGAAAGAGAATCCAGTTGTTTATCCAAAGTATCATCCTCATCCACATTGATTGTGGGTTGAGGGGACTCATCAAAGTTGACATGAACCGACTCTTCAACAACTAGAGTTCTCTTATTGAAAACCCTATATGCTTTACTAGTCAGAGAATAACCAAGAAAAATTTCAAGATCAGATTTGGAATCGAATTTTCCTAAGTTATCCTTAGTATTAAGAATGAAGCATTTACTACCAAAAGCTCTAAAGTACTTAACAGAAGGGATTTTTCCATTCCAAAGCTCATAGGGAGTTTTCTCAAGAATAGGTCTTATGGAGACCCGATTGAGTACATAGCAAGCTGTTGAAACAGCTTCACCCCAGAAGTACTTAGGAAGAGAATTCTCATTAAGCATAGTCCTAGCAAGCTCTTGGAGAGATCTATTCTTCCTCTCAACAACACCATTTTGCTGAGGGATCCTAGGAGATGAGAAGTTGTGCTCAATTCCATGTTTGAGACACAAGAGTTCAAATATTTCATTTTCAAATTCTCCTCCATGATCACTACAAATAGCAATAATGGTGAGCTCCTTTTCATTTTGAACTCTTTTCCTAAAGCTAGAAAAGGTATCAAAAGTCTCATCCTTAGACTTCAGAAAGTATACCCAAGTGAATCTAGAGTAGTCATCTACAATAACAAAGGCATAGAGTTTGCCTCCTAAGCTGGCTATATTGAAGGGACCGAAGAGGTTCATATGAAGGAGTTGGAGAGGCTTTGAAGTAGAAATTGCATTCTTAGATGCAAAGGAACTTTTGATCTGCTTTTCCATTTGGCAGGCTTCACAGACCATATCCTTCTCAAAGGATATCTTAGGAATTCCTCTAAATAAATTCTCCTTAGTAATCTTAGCTAAGGTATTCATACCTATGTGACCTAATCCCTATGCCAAGTCCAGCAGTCATTAGAAGAATTCACAGCAAAGCATTTTTCATCAGACACAACAATATCATCTAAGTCAATAATATAAATATTTTCTTTCCTATAGCCAGAAAACAGAATTTTGTCATTTGGAGCATCTTTAATTATGCAAGAATTTGACTTAAAAATCACTTCATATCCTTTATCACATAACTGGCTAATACTGAGTAAATTATGCTTTAATCCATCAACTAATAAAATATTATCAACAATAGGATTAATGCTGTTATCTATGTTGCCGATGCCAATAATTTTCCCTTTTTGGTTTCCACCAAAAGTAACACTTCCTTTCTTCTTGTTGACAATTGCAAACTTGGTTGAGTCTCCTTTCATATGCCTCGAGCATCCACTGTCGAGGTACCATTGATTTTTCCCAGGAGAACAGTCAACCTGCAAAACAGAAATCAATTGGTCTTCTTAGGTACCCAAATCTTTTGGGTCCTAGTGTTAGGCCTGGTCCCCTTAGGAACCCATTGTAATTTACTGCCAGATTTGACATTGTTTACTTTTAAAGGACATACAAAAGATTTATGCCCTACTTCATTACAAACATGGCAGGTAGTGGATTTCACAAAGTAATTCTTGTAAACTTTCTTTTTACTTGATTTATCATAACCTATTCCTGCCCTGTCAAAATTTACTCTCTGTTTACCTAATAACATCTTATATAACTTGTTGCCATTAGTAAATTTCAAGACAATATTATTTAAATCCTCATTTCTGCTTTTAAGTTCAATTATTTCCTTTTTTTGCATATTACTCTCCTTAGCATGCAAGTCAACTTCTTTTTTGCATGCTTTTCTACTAATCCTACATTATCCTTTTTCAACAGATTGTATTTAGTTTTAAGCATCCCAAATTGCTTGACTAAATCATTAAATGCGTCAATTAGCTCACCATCATCATTATCACTCTCACTGTCACTTAAAGAAATACTAACCTCATTATCGTGTGCCATGAAGCATAGGTTGGCTACTTCCTCATCTTCAGAAGAAGAAGTGTCGCCTTCACTGTCATCCCAAGTAGCCTTCATAGCCTTCTTTTTAAACTTCTTGGGATTCTTCTTCGCTTGTGGACAGTCTGCCTTCATATGACCTGGCTTTCCACACCCGAAGTATGTGATTTCCTTCTCCTTTTGAGATTTCTCAACCTTTGGAAATCTCCTTCCTTGCATTCTTTTTCTCTGGAGAAATTTACTGAACCTCCTTATAATGAGGGCAATATCCTTATCATCATCTTCTTCTTCTTCCTCAGATACTTCTTGTTTACTGGAAGAGGCTTTCAGAGCAATATCCTTCCTTTTATTGATCTCATTTTCTTTGAGATCTTCCTTATCATTGACCCTCATTGTTATCTCATGAGTTATCAGAGAGCCAATGAGCTCTTCAAGCTTGAGCACCTTTAGATCCCAAGCCTCTTGTATTGCTGTCACCTTTGGTTGCCAGACTCTAGGTAGGCATCTCAAAATTTTTCTTACTTGTTCCTCACCTGAATAAATCTTACCGAGAGCTTTTAAACCATTAGTAATGTTAGTAAACCGAGTAAACATAGATGAAATAGACTCATCCTTTGACATGGTAAACAGCTCATACTCGTGTACTAACATGTTCAGTTTGCTCTCCTTCACCTGATTTGTGCCCTCGTGTGTGACCTCTAATAAGTGTCAAATCTCTTGGGCACTCTCACACCCTTGTACTATATTGAATTCGTCTCTATTCAGAGCACAGTACATGGTGTTTATAGCCTTGGCATTTAAGCTCAAGTTCTTTTTATCTGTATCATTTAGTGTGTGTGAAGCTTTGGGGATCTTCACACCATTCTCTGTTTTGACAGCAATGTAAGGACCATTTTCTATGTTATTCCATAATTCATAGTTCACAGCTTGAACGAATATTCTCATTTTAGACTTCCAGTAGACATAATCACCACCATCAAATAAGGGAAGTCTATATGTAGCTTGACCTTTTACTTGTGTGGAGTTAGTGTTGAATGCCATTGTAAATATATATAATACAGAGTGTTTAAACACAGCTTAGACAATGATAACCTTGCTCTGATACCAATTGTAGGATCGAGATTGTCTAAGAGGGGGGTGAATTAGACCTTTTTTTTAAATTTTTCTTAAGCTATAGGCAGACAAACACAATAATAAAAATAACAGAGAAAGAGAGAAAAACCAACACAAGAGTTTTTACGTGGTTCGGCCAAAACCTGTGTAATACCCGGTTGTACGGATTTGTATATTATATTATTGGATGACATTTTTGTAAAATATGTCAAATCAGGTCCGTTTCATGAAAAGAAAACGTCATTACGATCCTAACGAATAATAAGAATTTTAAAGAATTTACGAGAATTTTCGGAATAATAACGCTATATTCCGAGTAATTACTTTTCTCGTAATATAATTTTAGTAAAAATAGTAAACGAGATCCGATTTACGAACGGACAGTTTTAATAGAACCCAGATAATAAGTTGGATTTATTGGCGAAATAAGAAATTCGAAACAGTTGAAAACACGAGAGGTAGTGACGTTCAATAAAATAGAGTATTATTATTATTATTATTATTATTATTATTATTAATTAAAACAACAGAATGGTTAAAAACCATTCTGTTGTGTGTTTCTTCACCGCGACCCGAGCACCCGAGAGCGACGAAGAGGAAGCCGAGCGACGATTCCGGCGACCACGCGATTCCGGTCACCGTTCAGAAGAGCAGACTCCGACGAGCTGAAGCCAAAGCTCGGTTCAGCCTTTCCGCGCCAGACTCGATCGAAAACCGGTGAGTTCTCCCCTGTCTCTTGCTCGGTTTGTGGCCGAGAATGGCGAGCTCTGTTGAGCTCCGATCGCCGGCCCTTTCTGGCTGTTCTCGGCGTCGTCTTGCCGAGCTTCATGTCGGCAATGATTGCCGAACAGCTGGGTGCTCAATTTGAGCAAAAATTCAGAATGCCCTATTTTGGCATTTCGGTTTTTATGGTGTGTAGCTCGGGATTGTGATTAGATTATGTCAATTAGGTATGAGAGGGATTAATTGGTGAAGAATCGGAGGAGAATTGATGAAAAATCGAAAAAGGGGATTTTCGGTTTAAAGGGGCAGTTCGGGTTTTTGGATAATTGACCTAGCTACGGTCGTTTGTTTTAAAATTTCTTTTGGCAGGTTAAAATAGGTTGTTAGAGGAGTGCGTGGCCGCTGGAATCGTTCGATTCCGATAACCGACACGAAAGTTACGCGCGTTTGAAGTTTCGGGTCGGTTTTTACCGAACCCAAATTAGGGTCCGAAATTAATAGGTTTATAGTAATTAACGGTATAAAGGACGTATTGAAAGTTATTGGACGGAGTTAGAGTGAATTGCGAGAAATGTTAAAATTTAAGAATTTTCGGGTTTTTAGGAAAACTCGTTAATTGTGATTTTAAACTATCGAGCGTTAATCGTTGTTTAAATACTTCGATTAGTTAGGTGAATATTTTAGGAAAATTCCTTAGTTAAGGTTTTTGTTAAATTTGGACATTTAATTATTTAAGCTCGTATTAACGACAAATTGATGAAAATTGCGTAGGTGAACAACGCTCGTGGACGGAGCAAGAGCTGCAACAGGCACGAGGTAAGTTCTCGTGATTCTTCTCTGGCCGATTGGCCTACACCGTACGTCGTGATTGTCTCGAGGAGTTTTGGAGATGTACTTATTTAAATTGTTTTGGTTGGGTAGTTAGGAATAGTTCTTTTATAGGTTACATTCTTAATTGCTTTGTCTTGATGGTACACATGTGACTGATTACTTTATGTTATATTGAACTGTTCACGCATCATGTGTTTTAAAAGAAACATAGAAAATGAATTTCTGCATGATGTTTTAAAGAGAACGACGGTGCGACCTGGAGAGGGGCTATTGATCTATTGTGTAGGCACGCAGGGGTCTGTCACAATACCGCATCTATTGCATACTCATACTGTTTACTGGTCACGCGAGATGGGGCTCAGGCACGGCTGTACGTGTTGTAAGCGTGTACCCCCCCCCCTCCCGTCTAGCCGGAAAGAGTAGTCCGACCGCTGGATGTGCTCTCTCTCCGGTTAGGAGGCTGAGATCTCGGTGACACCTACAGAGTAACGATAAAGAAAATGCTGCATGATTTCTGAACTCATACGCATAGCATGCATTTACATGTACTAGGGCTTACTGAGATTTTATCTCATAGATGTCTGTATGGTGTAGGTAATTAAGAGGAAGCAGGTGAGGACGATATCCCTCCTCCTGAGGCATGATGCAGTTGACGGGGAATGCTCGCGGGAGTGTGTTGGCGCAGTCGACGCTTACCTGACCCGTGGGGAAGTATGTATAGGCTTTGAGGGTTTTGGGATGTTTTGGGCTAATGGTTGTATAGACATTATAGGATGTTTGGTTCTGATAGTTGATAGGTTATATATTGATGGTTGTATAGAACACTTTAGGATGCTTGGTTCTGGATAGTTGATGGGACATATATATAAATGTTTTAAATGTTTTTGAGCTGTTTTGTAATTTTAAAATAGGAGGATATGTTAAACTTTCAAACGGAACCACGCAGTTTATTTTCATGAAAACGTACTTTGTTATGGTTGTATTTCGAGTCGGTGTTGGGGTGGTATTTCGGAAGATGTACGAGTATCGGGTGTTTGATGTTAAGTTGTATTTTGTAGGTGTTCGTGTACGTATTGGTTTAAATAATCGTTTTGAACGTTTTATTAAATTGATTTTAAAATGTTTTCAAATTGTTTCCGCATAAACGCTAAGGATAAAGGAAAATGAAAAATATGGTACGGTAATTTAAGGGTAAATAAGGGTACAGTATTAGGGTCGTGACAACCTGCCTACATCCTCGCTTCAAGGTTCCCCCTTGAAGATCCTTAACCTTCTCCTCACGAGAATAAACAGATCGGAATTCCGGGCTCCGATCAACTGCCTTTTACAGATCTGGATTGAACTTGACGGGCGTCAATCCACTGCCTCTTTGGTTTTACAGGTTTGAATGAATGAATACAACAAACTACAAACTCTCAAATCAAATTCTCAAGTTTAGGAATCGAGAGATGTAATTGAAGAGTACAGAGTATGATTAATCGCAAATTAGCGCTCAAGAGTAAAATTCGTAAAAGTTGTTTCTTCGTGCTCTAACCTCTACTTAAATACTCTGTCTGATTTCTGCTTCACAGAATTGAATGCTTCATTCTTCAAATGGAAAAATGTTACCGTTGGGAAGCATCCGTACTGAAGCAGATACCCGTTGCATCTGAAATTGCTGTTCGTCATCGCCATTAAAGTTCTGGAGTTAATGCTGAAAATGACGTCACTGTAGCTTCGCGGTTATATTCAAATTTGGCGGAAGATCACCGGTGGAAGCAGCTTTAAAAAATCGGAACGTCATCGGTGGATGCAACTTGAAAAGCCATCGGCGATTAGTGACACCTACAGAGTAACGATAAAGAAAATGCTGCATGATTTCTGAACTCATACGCATAGCATGCATTTACATGTACTAGGGCTTACTGAGATTTTATCTCATAGATGTCTGTATGGTGTAGGTAATTAAGAGGAAGCAGGTGAGGACGATATCCCTCCTCCTGAGGCATGATGCAGTTGACGGGGAATGCTCGCGGGAGTGTGTTGGCGCAGTCGACGCTTACCTGACCCGTGGGGAAGTATGTATAGGCTTTGAGGGTTTTGGGATGTTTTGGGCTAATGGTTGTATAGACATTATAGGATGTTTGGTTCTGATAGTTGATAGGTTATATATTGATGGTTGTATAGAACACTTTAGGATGCTTGGTTCTGGATAGTTGATGGGACATATATATAAATGTTTTAAAATGTTTTTGAGCTGTTTTGTAATTTTAAAATAGGAGGATATGTTAAACTTTCAAACGGAACCACGCAGTTTATTTTCATGAAAACGTACTTTGTTATGGTTGTATTTCGAGTCGGTGTTGGGGTGGTATTTCGGAAGATGTACGAGTATCGGTGTTTGATGTTAAGTTGTATTTTGTAGGTGTTCGTGTACGTATTGGTTTAAATAATCGTTTTGAAGCAGCTTGAAAACGCCATCGGCAGATGTATCTTCAAACGCCATCAGCAGATGCAGCTTGAAAACGCCATCGGCAGATGTATCTTCAAACGCCATCGGCAGATGTATCTTCAAACGCCATCGGCAGATGTATCTTCAAACGCCATCAGCAGATGCAGCTTGAAAACGCCATCGGCAGATGTATCTTCAAACGCCATCAGCAGATGCAGCTTGAAAACGCCATCGGCAGATGTATCTTCAAACGCCATCAGCAGATGCAGCTTGAAAACGCCATCGGCAGATGTATCTTCAAACGCCATCGGCAGATGTATCTTCAAACGCCATCGGCAGATGTATCTTCAAACGCCATCGGCAGATGTATCTTCAAACGCCATCGGCAGATGTATCTTCAAACGCCATCGGCAGATGTATCTTCAAACGCCATCGGCAGATGTATCTTCAAACGCCATCGGCAGATGTATCTTCAAACGCCATCGGCAGATGTATCTTCAAACGCCATCAGCAGATGCAGCTTGAAAACGCCATCGGCAGATGTATCTTCAAACGCCATCAGCAGATGCAGCTTGAAAACGCCATCGGCAGATGTATCTTCAAACGCCATCAGCAGATGCAGCTTGAAAACGCCATCGGCAGATGTATCTTCAAACGCCATCGGCAGATGTATCTTCAAACGCCATCGGCAGATGTATCTTCAAACGCCATCAGCAGATGCAGCTTGAAAACGCCATCGGCAGATGTATCTTCAAACGCCATCAGCAGATGCAGCTTGAAAACGCCATCGGCAGAAGCAGCTTGAAAACGCCATCGGCAGATGTATCTTCAAACGCCATCGGCAGATGTATCTTCAAACGCCATCAGCAGATGCAGCTTGAAAACGCCATCGGCAGATGTATCTTCAAACGCCATCGGCAGATGTATCTTCAAACGCCATCGGCAGATGTATCTTCAAACGCCATCGGCAGATGTATCTTCAAACGCCATCGGCAGATGTATCTTCAAACGCCATCGGCAGATGTATCTTCAAACGCCATCAGCAGATGCAGCTTGAAAACGCCATCGGCAGATGTATCTTCAAACGCCATCGGCAGATGTATCTTCAAACGCCATCGGCAGATGTATCTTCAAACGCCATCGGCAGATGTATCTTCAAACGCCATCGGCAGATGTATCTTCAAACGCCATCGGCAGATGTATCTTCAAACGCCATCGGCAGATGTATCTTCAAACGCCATCGGCAGATGTATCTTCAAACGCCATCGGCAGATGTATCTTCAAACGCCATCGGCAGATGTATCTTCAAACGCCATCGGCAGATGTATCTTCAAACGCCATCGGCAGATGTATCTTCAAACGCCATCGGCAGATGTATCTTCAAACGCCATCGGCAGATGTATCTTCAAACGCCATCGGCAGATGTATCTTCAAACGCCATCGGCAGATGTATCTTCAAACGCCATCAGCAGATGCAGCTTGAAAACGCCATCGGCAGATGTATCTTCAAACGCCATCGGCAGATGTATCTTCAAACGCCATCAGCAGATGCAGCTTGAAAACGCCATCGGCAGATGTATCTTCAAACGCCATCAGCAGATGCAGCTTGAAAACGCCATCGGCAGATGTATCTTCAAACGCCATCAGCAGATGCAGCTTGAAAACGCCATCGGCAGATGTATCTTCAAACGCCATCAGCAGATGCAGCTTGAAAACGCCATCGGCAGATGTATCTTCAAACGCCATCAGCAGATGCAGCTTGAAAACGCCATCGGCAGATGTATCTTCAAACGCCATCAGCAGATGCAGCTTGAAAACGCCATCGGCAGATGTATCTTCAAACGCCATCGGCAGATGTATCTTCAAACGCCATCAGCAGATGCAGCTTGAAAACGCCATCGGCAGATGTATCTTCAAACGCCATCGGCAGATGTATCTTCAAACGCCATCGGCAGATGTATCTTCAAACGCCATCGGCAGATGTATCTTCAAACGCCATCGGCAGATGTATCTTCAAACGCCATCGGCAGATGTATCTTCAAACGCCATCGGCAGATGTATCTTCAAACGCCATCGGCAGATGTATCTTCAAACGCCATCGGCAGATGTATCTTCAAACGCCATCGGCAGATGTATCTTCAAACGCCATCGGCAGATGTATCTTCAAACGCCATCGGCAGATGTATCTTCAAACGCCATCGGCAGATGTATCTTCAAACGCCATCGGCAGATGTATCTTCAAACGCCATCGGCAGATGTATCTTCAAACGCCATCGGCAGATGTATCTTCAAACGCCATCGGCAGATGTATCTTCAAACGCCATCGGCAGATGTATCTTCAAACGCCATCGGCAGATGTATCTTCAAACGCCATCGGCAGATGTATCTTCAAACGCCATCGGCAGATGTATCTTCAAACGCCATCGGCAGATGTATCTTCAAACGCCATCGGCAGATGTATCTTCAAACGCCATCAGCAGATGCAGCTTGAAAACGCCATCGGCAGATGTATCTTCAAACGCCATCGGCAGATGTATCTTCAAACGCCATCGGCAGATGTATCTTCAAACGCCATCGGCAGATGTATCTTCAAACGCCATCGGCAGATGTATCTTCAAACGCCATCGGCAGATGTATCTTCAAACGCCATCGGCAGATGTATCTTCAAACGCCATCGGCAGAAGCAGCTTGAAAACGCCATCGGCAGATGTATCTTCAAACGCCATCGGCAGATGTATCTTCAAACGCCATCGGCAGAAGCAGCTTGAAAACGCCATCGGCAGAAGCAGCTTGAAAACGCCATCGGCAGAAGCAGCTTGAAAACGCCATCGGCAGATGTATCTTCAAACGCCATCAGCAGATGCAGCTTGAAAACGCCATCGATAGAAGCAGCTTGAAAACGCCATCGGCAGATGTATCTTCAAACGCCATCGACAGATGCAGGCCTTGAAAACGCCATCGGTATGTGTTGCTCTAAGAGGCTGAACCGGCATCGGCAGATGTAACCTTGAACGACTTCGCCTTTTGTCGTTTAGCGATCGGCATGTGTGATTCTTTAAACTCCACTGTTTTTGTCGTTTGCCTATCGGTGGATGTCGTTCTTTTCTTCAACCGGTGGATGTCTTCTTTGTCTTTTAGCTATCGGTTAATGTGAACATTTTATACAATTTTAGCCCTGTACACTTAACCACAATTGTTAGAAAACTAAAATACTATTTCCAAGGGTATTTCCAAAACAATTAATTTTATATGCAAAACTCATTATTCTCATTTAATAAACATAATCAAATATATTACTCATCATATAAACACATCATCAAAAACATATTTAGACTTAAACTCTATTTAAGTCAACAGGTTGCTCATGGCCTATTTATACAAGCCATGTACATGAATAATCATAAATGTAAAGCACTAACATAAATGCCCTTGGTCCATGCAAAGTGGCTAGGTGCATGCTGCCTGATCCGCGCCCAGGTCTGGTTGGAGGTGTCTGGCGCGCCCCTGGTTCAGCCCGCAAGTGTCTGGCGCGGGCGCCAGAGTGGGCTGCGTGCACGCGCCCTTTCGTCTTCTGGTGTGCCCCTCCGACTTCGGGCATTGACTGCGCCCTTTCGTCTTTGGGTGCACCATTTGCATGTGCCCAGCGCAATTGTCGCACCCTCTTTGCGCGCGGGCCTGCCCCATCAGCCCAATGGTCTTTCAGACAGTGCCCAACGCCCCGTGCTCGGCCCAGCGCCCTGCGCCCCATATGTCTGGTCCGCGACCATCGTTCTGCGCCCGGCCCAGCGCCATGCGCCTGGACCAGCGCTCCGCGCCCAGCGTTATATGCGCCTGGGCCAGCGCCCAGCCCAGCGCCTTGGTGCCCAGTTGCGCGCTCCAGCCCGTGCCCCTGGCCCAGCTGCTTGGCGCCCAGCGTCCAGATTTGGACTGCGCCACTCCAAGTGATCCAGCTCGCATGCCTCAAGTGTCCACCAACACTTAGAATATTTTAGCACACCTAAGGAGGACACCGTGTCCCTCCTTCCTTGGGCCCATGGCCCGTGTCTTTATGCATCATGAGAAATAGGGCGTAACAGTAGCCGATACCCAGAGTATGTTTTATTTTGTAATTTTGATCAACACATTGGACGATGAAGATTCAGAAGAGGTTGAATCCTTGGTTGTGCAATGCACATGGCAGGTGTTTAACGGTAGAGTGTGGGAAGATAAGTTGAAATTTAAAGCACAAACTAATATTTACCCAACATTTTATACCAAAATATAAAATACAACCAATTGAACAACAACACAATCCAAGCTGGAACACAAAACCCAGCGTTATAAATTTCAGAAATTACATCTCTAGTGAGAAAGAGGAGAGAGAGAGAGAGAGACCACTTCAGTAATGGGATGCCAAGTTTCTTGGGAGATTTTGCTTTTCTATAACCTCTCTTCATTTCCCTCCTCAGGAGGGGAAGCCAAATCCTACAAATCAAACATCTTTCTCTCTCTACATTCAGCTTGAACAACATTTAACTGTGTTTAAACCATACCCATCACTTTTGATGTTGATTTTCTCTCCTTGAGAGGGGATCGACGCCGATCCGTCTTTTTCTCCTCCTCCTTCGACCGCCTTCTTGCTCACAGAATGATAGATTTGAGTCAACACTTCGGCAAAAGCTTTTTCTACATTGGTAGCTTCTAGAGCTGACGTTTCGATGAAGTAAAGCGACTCTTTTTCTGCATACGACTTTCCATCATCGGTTGAAACGGCCACGAGGTGGCGAAGATCCGATTTGTTCCCGACAAGCATAACCACAATGTTGGAATCTGTGTGGTTTCTCAATTCTTTAAGCCATCGATCTACATTCTCAAAGGTTGCATGGCGAGTAACGTCGTATACGAGAAGCGCTCCAACAGCTCCGCGATAATAGGCACTCGTGATGGCTCGGTACCTATAAAGACGATGAAAGTACATGAAAGAGATCTTTAGATGAATATGAAATCAAGAAGATGTATAGATCTGATTGCATATACGTGTGTACACATATGAATTTATATATGCATGCCTATAAGCACGACCATGGATCGTTAGAGGCACAAAAGATAGACAAACCAAGGAAATGGTTAAGATTATAGTATTATCCATTCTTGCAATGATTGAGAGGACATCCTGTGATGAAACTTGCCACAAAGTAAAAATTTTACAGAATTTGTTCTGCACCATGCAACAACGGCTCCATCAATGGCAATATGGTTAAATATATCACAGATTGTAAACAAGATAATCAAATGATATTAGGTTCAATTTGCCTAAGTCAATAGGAATATGCCTACATATAGCCGAAAGGAAGTGAAGCAGGAAAATTAAAATTGAACACTGTCTCAAGTACAAAGTAAACAGTCTCAATTATCGAAAGAAACAAAGAAACCAAAAAAAATTAAGAATTTATAGAAAAGTACCCGAAGATAGTTAACAAATCTACAATCTGAAATGATACGAGCTAAACTGTCGGGCACCTATTCTTTGGTGACCGTGCAAAAATTCCTTGTTTATTAGTTAAAAGTCCCAAATAGATGGGCCCCTTTTTCTTGTCAATAATATCACATAAAATCTCAATCCACTTATATTTTAAAGCAAACATAGTACGGCTTATGAGGACCAAATTAAGATGAGTCTAATCAAACTCACTGTTACAGTGAATATGCGCTTCTTATCACAGAACTGGCCTACAGTACGCTAATAGAATAACACCTCTTTGATATCAAAACTAGATGAAGATTGAATAAAGGAATTGAAGAATTTTTAACCAAGAAATATAAAGAGAGAAGGCAACTGAATGAAGCATGCTAACAAAATCTGAAGGAGAAGCTTTAAGATCAAAATCTGCATATTCTCTATTTGTGTAGTCAGATATAGAAGCTAAAACCAAATTTCAAATGATAAATAAACAAAGATCAAAACGTGAACTGGTCATAACAACATCTGTTTCTTTTGGTGCATTTAGAAGGAAGAAAATGACAGAATCTTCAACATTGGATAATTACAAGTTTTTGTGAACGAATTTAGGGGAAATTCTTTCTTTTGTTATGAAGATGGTGGTAGCTTCTGTTATGTTTTTCTTGTCTTGAGTTCTTCTAAGGAGGACACTTATTTTTATGACTCCTTTTTAGGAACTATCCTTGTTTCATGGATTAAAAAAAACAACAGCTCCCTCTAGACTGTGATTAAGAGAAAGCCAGCACTCACGAATGCTGGTGGGTAAAGGTTTCCCAGGTGAAACAAAGAAACATACGAGGGTAGTTAAGAATCATAAGAAAGATCTATATAATCACAAAATTTAACAAGCATCTTCATCCGCATAGACTCGATAGAGTTAATAAAATTTCAAATTACGCTAACCTAAACTATGAGAAATTAAAAGAATGAATAGCACGGATCTTCTCCTTAATTATTCTCTTCTTCTCAATCTTCTCCAAAATCTAAACCGCTACTTTCAAATTTAAGGGTTTAAATTTAGTCAAATTCAAGTCAATTTTTTCCCATGTTGGGTGAATAAATTCAAATATTAACTTTGAAATTCACGCCTTCAAAAAAAAAAAAAAAGTAAGAACAAACCAGGAGGGGAAAGACAGGAACGGATAACATTGTAGATCCATACGTCTAAACCCTACTTACTATCGTAATGACAAAGATAACAACACTAAAGCTTAAGAATCCGCCAATCAACTATATTTGAACAAATTTCAGAACGAGAGTATACGACCAAAAGCATTACCCACATCTTAGCAAACAAGTTCTGTTAGAAATTCAAATAAAAACACTTGCTAATTTGAGCATATCGGAGTGTGAAAGCTTATTTTGCAAAAACACTCGGGTATAGGGCGAAAAATTCACCCGAAAAGTTCCGAAAAACCGGAAAAGTGAAGTGAATAAGCAAGGAGAAGGAGAAATTCAGAAAAGAAAAGCCAAAACTAGAGATCGAGAGCGAGAGAGAACCTCTCTTGCCCAGCAGTATCCCAAATCTGAGCTTTAATAACTTTTCCATCGACGTTCAAGGTCCTGGTAGCAAACTCAACTCCAATAGTGGATTTCGATTCAAGATTGAACTCGTTCTTAGTGAACCTGGACAGCAAATTGGACTTGCCAACGCCAGAGTCCCCAATCAGAACCACCTTGAACAGGTAGTCGTAGTCGTCATCAGCTCTGTATCCAGCCATTGCCCTCGCTCTTCAACCTCGAGATCCTACCACAGAAGACAGCCCGAGGAGTAGAGAGAGAATCACTACAGGATTGGGACTGGGGGAGAAGTGAAAAGCGACGAGAATGTGTGAAAGTGAAGAAAAAAAGGTACGAGTTTTGAACTTTATACATACTCTTCGTTACTTCAACTTGTATTCTCCAACTTTCTTTTTCTTTTTTTAATATTTTATAAATAAATAAATAAATACAAAATGATTAACAAATACCAAATTTAAAAACATTTAACTTAATTATATTACATAAATTATTAAAATAGGACTTAGGGTAAATTAAAAATGTTGGTTTTGGTCTGGTTTTTTTTATGTTGGTTTGATTTTCCACGTATTTTGGTCGATTTTTAGATAGTTTCTGTCAAAGAAACTGGTCACTCACAAAATTACGAGAATTAAATTTGTCATAATATCTCTCATATTATCTAGGCCGACAAAACAATAACGAATGTTCGATGCGAAGACTATGACATTAAATATATAACTTATGAGTTAGAGTTTAATTTGACCAATCATCAAACTAAGCCTATAGGACTATTAAACCCACACAATAAAGCCTTATACTTAATTAAAATTCAAAATCTAACAATCTTAGATTGTATTTGATCATTTTAATTTGTCTATTTTATTGATAGTTAATATATATTTATTAAGGAAACTATCGATTTTAACCATGTACTATACCCGTAATTTTAGGTAGCTCATTCAACTAAAAAAATGGCAAATCAAACCCCGTACTATGATTCTGTTATCAGAATTGACCTTTTTCAACACCCACGTTAAGTACATTGAGTTTAATTTTATAAAAAAAAATATCAAACGATATTGAAATTATTTGAACATTTTACCACATGTTCAACACATCATAGAAAAATAATGAAAATTTTCGTGATTTTCTAACACTTGTATGATTTATTATAATTATTTTATAAAATAAATAAATAAAATTACAATAAATTGTACAAGTGTTAAAAATTCATGAAAAGTTTCAAGATTATCTTCCCATGATGTGATGAATATGTGGTAAACTTTTCAAGTAAATTTAATATCGTTTGGTATTTGTGTAAAATTAATTTATAAAGTGAAGAATGAACTCAAATTAATTTAAAACAAAATACCAAACGATGTTGAATTTACTTGAAACGTTTACCACATGTTCATCAAATTATGAAAAGATAATTTGAAAATTTTCGTGATTTTCTAACACTTGTACGATTTATTGTAATTTTATTTATTTATTTTATAAAATAATTATAATAAATCATACAAGTTTTAGAAAATCACGAAAGTTTTCAGATTATCTTTTCATGATGTGGTGAACATATGGTAAAAATTTCAAGTAAATCCAATATCGTTTGATATTTTTTTATAAAATTAAACTCAATGCACTTAACGTGGATGTTGAAAAATGTCAAAACTAATAACAGAATCATCGTACATGGTTCGATTTGATGATTTTTTTTTATAAGGGGCTACCTGAAATTACAGGTATAATATAAGGTTAAAATCGATAGTTTTTTTATTTATTATTAAATAGATGAGTGTATCATATAACTGTTCAATTATGTCCAACATCTTCCTCTATTAGTAGTTTTTTGTTAGAATTTTAATGTAAAAATAACTTGAATTTAGACAAACTTAAAAATATAATTTTTGAAATTTACTTTGTAAGATCGAGATTGTCTAAGAGGAAGGGGGGGGGGGGTGAATTAGACTTTTTTAATTATTAGGAAACTATTCACTTTCTCTTTTGTTACTACTGGTTAGAACACAGCAAATGAGCAAACAGTAAATAAAAGAGAAGAGAAATTTGACACCGACAGGTTTTACCGTGGTTCGTCCAAACCTTGCCTACGTCCACGCTCCACCTCCCCCTTGAAGATTCTTACCTTCTCCTCACGAGAATAACAGATCGGACTTTCCAATTTTTTTTTTTTTTTTTTTTTTGTTTTTTTTTTTTTTTGTTTTTTTTTTTTTTTTTTTTGTTTTTTTTTTTTTTTTTTTTTTTGTTTTTTTTTTTTTGTTTTTTTTTTTTTGTTTTTTTTTTTTTGTTTTTTTTTTTTTGTTTTTTTTTTTTTTTTTTGTTTTTTTTTTTTTGTTTTTTTTTTTTTTTTTTTTTTTTGTTTTTTTTTTTTTGTTTTTTTTTTTTTTTTTGTTTTTTTTTTTTTTTTTTTTTTTTTGTTTTTTTTTTTTTTTTTTTTGTTTTTTTTTTTTTTTTTTGTTTTTTTTTTTTTTTTTTTTGTTTTTTTTTTTTTTTTTTTTGTTTTTTTTTTTTTTTTTTGTTTTTTTTTTTTTTTTTGTTTTTTTTTTTTTTGTTTTTTTTTTTTTTTGTTTTTTTTTTTTTTGTTTTTTTTTTTTTGTTTTTTTTTTTTTTGTTTTTTTTTTTTTTTTTTTGTTTTTTTTTTTTTGTTTTTTTTTTTTTTTTTTTTTTTTGTTTTTTTTTTTTTTTTGTTTTTTTTTTTTTGTTTTTTTTTTTTTTTTTTTGTTTTTTTTTTTTTTTTTTTTTTGTTTTTTTTTTTTTTTTTTTTTTTTGTTTTTTTTTTTTTTTGTTTTTTTTTTTTTTTTGTTTTTTTTTTTTTTTTTTTGTTTTTTTTTTTTTTTTGTTTTTTTTTTTTTTTTTGTTTTTTTTTTTTTTTTTTTTTTGTTTTTTTTTTTTTTTGTTTTTTTTTTTTTTTGTTTTTTTTTTTTTGTTTTTTTTTTTTTGTTTTTTTTTTTTTTTTGTTTTTTTTTTTTTTTTTTTTTTGTTTTTTTTTTTTTTTTTTTTGTTTTTTTTTTTTTTGTTTTTTTTTTTTTTGTTTTTTTTTTTTTTGTTTTTTTTTTTTTTGTTTTTTTTTTTTTTTGTTTTTTTTTTTTTGTTTTTTTTTTTTTTTTTTGTTTTTTTTTTTTTTTTTTTTTTTTTTTTTGTTTTTTTTTTTTTGTTTTTTTTTTTTTTGTTTTTTTTTTTTTGTTTTTTTTTTTTTGTTTTTTTTTTTTTGTTTTTTTTTTTTTGTTTTTTTTTTTTTTTGTTTTTTTTTTTTTTTTTTTTGTTTTTTTTTTTTTGTTTTTTTTTTTTTTTGTTTTTTTTTTTTTTTGTTTTTTTTTTTTTTTGTTTTTTTTTTTTTTTTGTTTTTTTTTTTTTTGTTTTTTTTTTTTTTTTTTTTTGTTTTTTTTTTTTTTTTTGTTTTTTTTTTTTTTTGTTTTTTTTTTTTTTTTTTTTTTTTTTGTTTTTTTTTTTTTTTGTTTTTTTTTTTTTTGTTTTTTTTTTTTTGTTTTTTTTTTTTTGTTTTTTTTTTTTTTTGTTTTTTTTTTTTTTGTTTTTTTTTTTTTTTTGTTTTTTTTTTTTTTTGTTTTTTTTTTTTTTTTTGTTTTTTTTTTTTTTGTTTTTTTTTTTTTTTTGTTTTTTTTTTTTTGTTTTTTTTTTTTTTGTTTTTTTTTTTTTGTTTTTTTTTTTTTGTTTTTTTTTTTTTGTTTTTTTTTTTTTGTTTTTTTTTTTTTGTTTTTTTTTTTTTTTGTTTTTTTTTTTTTGTTTTTTTTTTTTTTTGTTTTTTTTTTTTTGTTTTTTTTTTTTTGTTTTTTTTTTTTTTGTTTTTTTTTTTTTGTTTTTTTTTTTTTGTTTTTTTTTTTTTTTTTTTTCGTTTTCCTATCGGTGGACTTTGTCTTGAATTCAACCACTTTTGTCGTCTAGCGAGCGGTGGAGTAGTATTGAACGACTTCTTCTTTTGTCGTTTTCCTATCGGTGGACTTCGTCTTTGAACGACTTCTTCTTTTGTCGTTTTCCTATCGGTGGACTTCGTCTTTGAACGACTTCTTCTTTTGTCGTTTTCCTATCGGTGGACTTCGTCTTTGAACGACTTCTTCTTTTGTTTTAATTCACCGTTGGAGTCCTCAGTTAACGCATCTGCCGATGGCGTTTGAAGATACATCTGCCGATGGCGTTTGAAGATACATCTGCCGATGGCGTTTGAAGATACATCTGCCGATGGAGTTCAAGGCTTGCATCTGCCGATGGCGTTTGAAGATACATCTGCCGATGGCGTTTGAAGATACATCTGCCGATGGCGTTTGAAGATACATCTGCCGATGGAGTTCAAGGCTTGCATCTGCCGATGGCGTTTGAAGATACATCTGCCGATGGAGTTCAAGGCTTGCATCTGCCGATGGAGTTCAAGGCTTGCATCTGCCGATGGCGTTTGAAGATACATCTGCCGATGGCGTTTGAAGATACATCTGCCGATGGAGTTCAAGGCTTGCATCTGCCGATGGCGTTTGAAGATACATCTGCCGATGGAGTTCAAGGCTTGCATCTGCCGATGGAGTTCAAGGCTTGCATCTGCCGATGGAGTTCAAGGCTTGCATCTGCCGATGGCGTTTGAAGATACATCTGCCGATGGCGTTTGAAGATACATCTGCCGATGGAGTTCAAGGCTTGCATCTGCCGATGGCGTTTGAAGATACATCTGCCGATGGAGTTCAAGGCTTGCATCTGCCGATGGCGTTTGAAGATACATCTGCCGATGGCGTTTGAAGATACATCTGCCGATGGCGTTTGAAGATACATCTGCCGATGGCGTTTGAAGATACATCTGCCGATGGCGTTTGAAGATACATCTGCCGATGGCGTTTGAAGATACATCTGCCGATGGAGTTCAAGGCTTGCATCTGCCGATGGCGTTTGAAGATACATCTGCCGATGGCGTTTGAAGATACATCTGCCGATGGAGTTCAAGGCTTGCATCTGCCGATGGCGTTTGAAGATACATCTGCCGATGGCGTTTGAAGATACATCTGCCGATGGCGTTTGAAGATACATCTGCCGATGGAGTTCAAGGCTTGCATCTGCCGATGGAGTTCAAGGCTTGCATCTGCCGATGGCGTTTGAAGATACATCTGCCGATGGCGTTTGAAGATACATCTGCCGATGGCGTTTGAAGATACATCTGCCGATGGCGTTTGAAGATACATCTGCCGATGGAGTTCAAGGCTTGCATCTGCCGATGGCGTTTGAAGATACATCTGCCGATGGCGTTTGAAGATACATCTGCCGATGGCGTTTGAAGATACATCTGCCGATGGCGTTTGAAGATACATCTGCCGATGGCGTTTGAAGATACATCTGCCGATGGCGTTTGAAGATACATCTGCCGATGGAGTTCAAGGCTTGCATCTGCCGATGGCGTTTGAAGATACATCTGCCGATGGCGTTTGAAGATACATCTGCCGATGGAGTTCAAGGCTTGCATCTGCCGATGGCGTTTGAAGATACATCTGCCGATGGCGTTTGAAGATACATCTGCCGATGGCGTTTGAAGATACATCTGCCGATGGAGTTCAAGGCTTGCATCTGCCGATGGCGTTTGAAGATACATCTGCCGATGGAGTTCAAGGCTTGCATCTGCCGATGGCGTTTGAAGATACATCTGCCGATGGCGTTTGAAGATACATCTGCCGATGGCGTTTGAAGATACATCTGCCGATGGCGTTTGAAGATACATCTGCCGATGGAGTTCAAGGCTTGCATCTGCCGATGGCGTTTGAAGATACATCTGCCGATGGAGTTCAAGGCTTGCATCTGCCGATGGCGTTTGAAGATACATCTGCCGATGGCGTTTGAAGATACATCTGCCGATGGAGTTCAAGGCTTGCATCTGCCGATGGAGTTCAAGGCTTGCATCTGCCGATGGCGTTTGAAGATACATCTGCCGATGGAGTTCAAGGCTTGCATCTGCCGATGGCGTTTGAAGATACATCTGCCGATGGCGTTTGAAGATACATCTGCCGATGGCGTTTGAAGATACATCTGCCGATGGCGTTTGAAGATACATCTGCCGATGGCGTTTGAAGATACATCTGCCGATGGCGTTTGAAGATACATCTGCCGATGGCGTTTGAAGATACATCTGCCGATGGAGTTCAAGGCTTGCATCTGCCGATGGAGTTCAAGGCTTGCATCTGCCGATGGAGTTCAAGGCTTGCATCTGCCGATGGCGTTTGAAGATACATCTGCCGATGGAGTTCAAGGCTTGCATCTGCCGATGGCGTTTGAAGATACATCTGCCGATGGAGTTCAAGGCTTGCATCTGCCGATGGAGTTCAAGGCTTGCATCTGCCGATGGCGTTTGAAGATACATCTGCCGATGGAGTTCAAGGCTTACATCTGCCGATGGCGTTTGAAGATACATCTGCCGATGGCGTTTGAAGATACATCTGCCGATGGCGTTTGAAGATACATCTGCCGATGGCGTTTGAAGATACATCTGCCGATGGAGTTCAAGGCTTGCATCTGCCGATGGCGTTTGAAGATACATCTGCCGATGGAGTTCAAGGCTTGCATCTGCCGATGGCGTTTGAAGATACATCTGCCGATGGAGTTCAAGGCTTGCATCTGCCGATGGCGTTTGAAGATACATCTGCCGATGGAGTTCAAGGCTTGCATCTGCCGATGGAGTTCAAGGCTTGCATCTGCCGATGGCGTTTGAAGATACATCTGCCGATGGAGTTCAAGGCTTGCATCTGCCGATGGCGTTTGAAGATACATCTGCCGATGGCGTTTGAAGATACATCTGCCGATGGCGTTTGAAGATACATCTGCCGATGGCGTTTGAAGATACATCTGCCGATGGAGTTCAAGGCTTGCATCTGCCGATGGCGTTTGAAGATACATCTGCCGATGGCGTTTGAAGATACATCTGCCGATGGCGTTTGAAGATACATCTGCCGATGGAGTTCAAGGCTTGCATCTGCCGATGGAGTTCAAGGCTTGCATCTGCCGATGGCGTTTGAAGATACATCTGCCGATGGAGTTCAAGGCTTGCATCTGCCGATGGCGTTTGAAGATACATCTGCCGATGGCGTTTGAAGATACATCTGCCGATGGCGTTTGAAGATACATCTGCCGATGGCGTTTGAAGATACATCTGCCGATGGCGTTTGAAGATACATCTGCCGATGGAGTTCAAGGCTTGCATCTGCCGATGGCGTTTGAAGATACATCTGCCGATGGAGTTCAAGGCTTGCATCTGCCGATGGAGTTCAAGGCTTGCATCTGCCGATGGAGTTCAAGGCTTGCATCTGCCGATGGAGTTCAAGGCTTGCATCTGCCGATGGAGTTCAAGGCTTGCATCTGCCGATGGCGTTTGAAGATACATCTGCCGATGGCGTTTGAAGATACATCTGCCGATGGCGTTTGAAGATACATCTGCCGATGGCGTTTGAAGATACATCTGCCGATGGAGTTCAAGGCTTGCATCTGCCGATGGCGTTTGAAGATACATCTGCCGATGGCGTTTGAAGATACATCTGCCGATGGCGTTTGAAGATACATCTGCCGATGGAGTTCAAGGCTTGCATCTGCCGATGGAGTTCAAGGCTTGCATCTGCCGATGGCGTTTGAAGATACATCTGCCGATGGAGTTCAAGGCTTGCATCTGCCGATGGCGTTTGAAGATACATCTGCCGATGGAGTTCAAGGCTTGCATCTGCCGATGGAGTTCAAGGCTTGCATCTGCCGATGGCGTTTGAAGATACATCTGCCGATGGCGTTTGAAGATACATCTGCCGATGGCGTTTGAAGATACATCTGCCGATGGCGTTTGAAGATACATCTGCCGATGGAGTTCAAGGCTTGCATCTGCCGATGGCGTTTGAAGATACATCTGCCGATGGAGTTCAAGGCTTGCATCTGCCGATGGAGTTCAAGGCTTGCATCTGCCGATGGAGTTCAAGGCTTGCATCTGCCGATGGAGTTCAAGGCTTGCATCTGCCGATGGAGTTCAAGGCTTGCATCTGCCGATGGCGTTTGAAGATACATCTGCCGATGGCGTTTGAAGATACATCTGCCGATGGCGTTTGAAGATACATCTGCCGATGGAGTTCAAGGCTTGCATCTGCCGATGGCGTTTGAAGATACATCTGCCGATGGAGTTCAAGGCTTGCATCTGCCGATGGAGTTCAAGGCTTGCATCTGCCGATGGAGTTCAAGGCTTGCATCTGCCGATGGCGTTTGAAGATACATCTGCCGATGGCGTTTGAAGATACATCTGCCGATAACTTTTAAGTTGCATATACCGATGGACTCTTAGAGCAACACATACCAATGACGTGGCGATTGAATTAAAGCTGCTTCCACGATGATTCTTCGCCAGACTTCAAAATACCGCAAAGCTACAGTGACGTCGTTTTCAGCATTAACTCCAGAACTTTAATGGCGACGACGACTTGTCACTACTGACGGCAACGGCTACCTGATCTAGTACGAAGCTTCCAACGGGAACAGTGCCATTTGAAGAAGAAGCATTCAATTCAGAGCTGAAAAGAAGACAAAGTATTTAAGCCGAGTTAGAGCACGAAGATACAACTTTTTGCGACTTTTTTATTGAACCCTAACGTGCGAATCATACTCTGTATTCTCTATCTACATCTCTCTATTCCAAAACTTGAGATTCTGTTTTGAGAGTTGGTAGATTAGCGTAATCTTTCATTTCATCTAAAAACCCTGTACGGCAGTGGATTGCGCCGTAAGTTCAATCCAGGATTGTGTAAGGCTTATGACGGCCGCAAATTTCGATCACATTTCTCGTTGAGGAGAAGTAAGGAATCTTCAAGGGGGAGCCTTGGAGCGTGGTACGTGGCGTTTGGCCGAATCACGTTAAAATCTGTGTGTTGAATTTCTCTCTCTCTCTCTTCACTTTATTTAGTTTCTCTATATTAATCTTATTTGTTTATTCAATGAGAATTGGTAAATTGAAATTAATTAAAAAGGTCTAATTCATCCCCCCTCTTAGACAATCTTGATCCTACAATTGGTATCAGAGCGGTTATCTTTGTCTAAGCTGTGTTTAAACACTCCGTGTTATATATTTTCACAATGGCATTCAACACTAACACCACACAAATAGAAGGTCAATCAACAAATAGACCCCTTTCTTCGGGTGTGGAGACTGATTATTTTTACTGGAAGTCCAGAATGAGAATATTCGTTCAGTCTGTGGACTATGAACTATGGAATAACATAGAAAATGGTCCTTACATTGCTGTCAAAACAGAGAATGGTGTGAAGATCCCCAAAGCTTCACATGAACTAAATGATACAGATAAAAAGAACTTGAGCTTAATGCCAAGGCTATAAATACCAATACGTACTCTGAATAGAGACGAATTTACTAGAGTACAAGGGTGTGAGAGTGCCCAAGAGATTTGGCACTTATTAGAGGTCACACACGAGGGCACAAATCAGTTAAAGAGAGCAACTAATATGTTAGTTCACGAGTATGAACTTTTTACCATGTTAAAGGATGAGTCTATTTCATCTATGTTTACTCGTTCACTAACATTACTAATAGTTTAAAAGCTCTCGGATAAGATTTACTCAGGTGAAGAACAGGTAAGAAAAATTTTAGATGGCCTACCAAGAGCCTGGCAACCAAAGGTGACAGCAATACAAGAGGCGCGGGATCTTAAGGTTCTCAAGCTCGATGAACTCATTGGCTCTCTGATGACTCATGAGATACCATGAGGGCCAATGACAAGGAGGATCTCAAGGAAAAGGGAGATCTCCAAGAGAAAGGACATAGCCCTCAAAGCCTCTTCGAGCAAACCTGATGAATTTGAGGAGAAGAAGAAGATGAGGACCATTGCCCTTATTACCAGGAGATTCAACAAATTCCTGCAACGAAAGAGGAGTGCAGGGAAAAAGATTCGCAAAGGGTGAGAAGTCTCAAAAGGACAAAGGAGATCACATATTTTTGGTGTGGAAAGCCTGGTCAGATGAAGGCAGATTGTCCACAAGCAAAGAAGTATCCCAAGAAGTTTAAGAAGAAGGCTATGAAGGCAACTTGGGATGATAGTGAAGAAGATACCTCTTCATCAGAAGATGAGGAAGTAGCAAACCTGTGCTTCATGGCGCACGAGGACAAGGTTAGTTCTTCTTCTTCTAGTATTTTAAGCGACAGTGATAGTGATGACGATGAAGGTAATCTAATTGATGCCTTCAATGACTTGGTTAAACAATTTGGCATGCTTAAGACTAAGTATAACATGTTGAAAAATGAAAATGCGAGCCTAATTGAGAAGCACACCAATGAACATAGTGTGCATGATAAGGAAGTCTCTGTATTTAAAAAGAAAAATGAGACGTTAAATATACTTGTTCTGAATTTCACTGAAGGTAGTAAAAATCTGAACATGTTATTGAGCAGCCAGAGAGTGCAGTTTGATAAAACTGGCCTAGGGTATGACGGGATTAGTAAAAAGAAAACATATAAAAAGCTTTTTGTAAAATCCACTGTCTGTCATGCATGCAATGAAGTAGGACATAAATCATTTGAATGTCCATTAAAAACAAACAATAAGAAAACTGGGAGTAAGTTGCAATGGGTTCCCAAAGGAATGAAAACTAATACTAGGACCCAAAAGATTTGGGTACCTAAGAAGACTACTTGATCTCTGTTTTGCAGGATGATGTGTCTCCAATAAAGAATCAGTAGTACCTAGACAGTGGCTGTTCTAGGCACATGACTGGAGATGCATCCATGTTTGCTGTTGTCAACAAAAAGAAAGGAAACGTCACTTTTGGTGGAAACCAGAAGGGTAAAATTGTTGGCATCGGCAATATAGGTAATCCTAATAATATTATTATAGAAAATGTTCTGTTAGTCGAAGGTCTAAAATATAACCTGCTGAGTATCAGTCAATTATGTGATAAGGGTTACAAAGTAGTCTTTAAGAAAAATTCCTGTATTATTAAGGATATATCTAATAGCAAGGTTCTCTTTACTGGTTTCAGGAAAGAGAATATCTATGTTATTGACTTAGATAATTTTGTTTGTGATAATGAAAAATGTTTTGCTGTTAATTCTTCTAATGACTGTTGGATCTGGCATAGGAGATTAGGACACGTAGAGATGGATACCTTAGCTAAGATTACTAAGGAGAATTTAGTTAGAGGAATCCCTAAGATATCCTTTGAAAAGGATAAGGTCTGTGAAGCCTGCCAAATGGGCAAGCAGATCAAAAACTCCTTTGCATCAAAGAATGCAATTTCTACTTCTAAGCCTCTCCAACTCCTTCACATGGACTTCTTCGGTCCTTCAAATATAGCCAGCTTAGGAGGAAAATTCTATGCATTTGTCATTGTTGATGGTTTTTCTAGATTTACTTGGATTCACTTTCTGAAGTCTAAGGATGAGACTTTTGACACCTTTTCTAGTTTTAGGAAAAGAGTTCAAAATGAAAAGGAGCTCACCATAGTTGCTATTCGTAGTGATCATGGTGGAGAATTTGAAAATGAGAAATTTGAACTCTTGTGTCTCAAGTATGGAATTGAACACAATTTCTCTTCCCCTAGAACCCCTCAGCAAAATGGTGTTGTTGAGAGGAAAAATAGGTCTCTCCAAGAGCTAGCTCGGACTATGCTTAATGAGAATTCCCTTCCAAAATATTTATGGGCAGAAGCTGTGTCAACAGCTTGTTATGTGCTTAATCGGGTCTCCATAAGACCTATTCTTGAGAAAATTCCCTATGAGCTTTGGAATGGTAAAACACTTTCTGTTAAGTATTTTAGAGCTTTTGGAAGCAAATGTTTCATTCTAAACACTAAGGATAACTTAGGAAAATTCGATTCCAAATCTAATCTTGGAATTTTTCTGGGTTATTCCCTTTCCAGCAAAGCTTATAGAGTATTCAATAGGAGAACTCTAGTTGTTGAGGAGTCAGTTCATGTTAACTTTGATGAGTCCCCTCAACCCACAATCAATGTGGATGAGGATGATATTTTGGATAAACAACTGGATTCTCTTTCCTTAGAAAAGCCTAGTGACCCTCCCCAAGTAGAAAAATCTCTAGAACCTTTCTCTACTTCTCTAGATTTTGTTCATGTCAAGGATGAAAATCCTGCTCTTCCTAGAGATTGGAAGTATGTCAAAGACCATCAAATAGATGAAATTTTAGGTGATCCTTCTTTAGGAGTCAAGACTAGATCCTCCCTTAGGAATCTCTGTGCCAATGTGGTATTTATTTCTCAGATAAAGCCTAAGAAGTTTGAGGAAGCCGAATTGGATGAAAATTGGATTGTTGCAATGCAAGATGAACTAAACCAATTCGAAAGGAACAATGTTTGAGAACTTGTTCCAAAACTTGTTGATCATCCTATTATTGGAACTAAGTGGGTTTATAAGAATAAAATGGATGAAAATGAGATTGTAGTAAGAAACAAAGCTAGGCTAGTTGCCAAAGGTTACAATCAAGAAGAAGGAATTGATTTTGAGGAAACCTTTGCACCTGTAGCTAGGCTAGAATCCATTAGAATGCTCTTAGCCTTTGCCTGCTACAAAAACTTCACACTCTTTCAAATGGATGTAAATAGTGCTTTTTTAAATGGGTATATCATGGAAGAAGTTTATGTAGAGCAGCCCCTAGGATTTGAAGACTATGCGAAACCTGATCATGTTTATAGACTTAAGAAGGCTCTTTATGGACTTAAGCAGGCTCCTAGAGCTTGGTATGATAGATTGAAGAACTTCCTTGAGGAAAAGAATTTCAAAAAGGGAAATACAGATTCAACTCTATTTACCAAGCAACAGGATAATGACATTCTGTTAGTTCAAATTTATGTTGATAACATTATTTTTGGATCAACTAATGTCAACTTGTGTAATGAATTTTCCTCCCTCATGCAAAGTGAATTTGAGATGAGTATGATGGGGGAGTTAAAATTCTTCTTAGGATTTCAGATTTGTCAATCTCCTGATGGAATTTTCTTCTGTCAAGAAAAATACATCAAGGAACTTCTAAAGAAATTTTGTTTAGAATCTGTCAAATCTTCTAAAACTCCCATGAGTACCACAACAAAATTGGACAAAGATGAACATGGAATAAATGTGGATATTAAGAAATATCGTGGTATGATTGGTTCTTTGTTATATCTGACTGCAAGTAGGCCAGATATTCTGTTTAGTGTTTGTTTATGTGCTAGATTCCAAGCTGCCCCTAAGGAGTCTCATTTATCTGCTGTAAAAAGGATTTTCAAATATTTGAGTGGGACTTATGATTTAGGTTCATGGTATCCTAAAGGTACTTCTTTTGATCTGATTGAATACTCAGATTCTGATTATGCTGGTAGTCTAGTAGATAGGAAAAGTACCAGTGGAACATGTCAATTCCTTGGTGAATCTTTAGTTTCCTGGTATTCTAAGAAACAGAATTTTGTTGCATTGTCAACTGCTGAGAGTGAATATATTGCTGCAGGCAGTTGCTGTGCACAAATGCTTTGGATGAAGCAAACTCTAGAGGACTATAATCTGTTCTATGATAGGATTCCTATTAGGTGTGACAACACCAGTGCAATTAACATTTCCAAAAATCCTATCCAGCACTCTAGAACTAAGCATATTGATGTTAGATATCACTTCATTCGGGATCATGTACAAAGAGGTGATATATCCTTAGAATTTGTTAATTCAGTAGACCAACTAACTGACATCTTTACCAAGCGTTTGGATGAAAAGACATTCAATAATATTAGAATAAGGCTAGGCCTCATTCGGGTTGAGAAAAACTAAGTTTATTCATCTGTTGGAAATTCCTGAGTGTTAGAGCATTTCCTTCTGTGATGGCATCGGTAGATGCTGAGTTTTTCAATAGGCATCAGAAGATGCATGTCTATCGGAAGACATCGGTAGATGCTGTGTTTTTCTATAGGCATTGGAAGATGTATTTGCATTTCTTAAATCTACCGACACGTGTGACCCATCGGGTTAATCTGTCTTACACGTGTGACTCCATCTCGTCGGGCGATGCCCCTTTTTTTCATTTAAACTATGTTTCTTCTCAAAGACGCTTCACATTTCGCGCTCTTTCAGAAAAACCCCTTCCCTTCCAATCGTCTCTCTCGAATCCTATTCTTCTCATGGATTATCAGGGTTCATCCTCCCGCGCCGTTTCCAAACCGGTCCAGAAGAAGGCCAAAACTTCAGCACGTCCTCCACGAGTGATCCCTCGTGCAAAAGCATGGTCATCTCTCTTCTTTCTCTCAGAAGCTGCTGAGTTGAGATACCATGACGACTTTCAATTCAAGTCATTAATTTCCAGTCGAGGTATCTACTTTGATGACTTAGCTGGTATGAATATTGTCGAACCCTTGAAGGATCTCGGGTTACTAGGTCTTTTTGATGTAGATTCATTCTATTACCCGGAAGCCATTAAAATGTTCTATGCCAATCTAAGTTTTACCTATGATTTCTCTACTATTAAAAGCTATGTGTATAACAAGCACATTGAAATTACTCCTCAATTCATTAATGGCATTTTGGAGTGCCCTCACCTAGATAGCTGCCCCTACAAATATGTATCCGGCACTGAGCTTCCGTTCTTTGGTACCGATGATGGTCTCGGTTTTCTCAAGACCATTGCCTTGAACCTAAACCATATCCCTGATCATTTAAAGGGCAAACACCTGACCGCTAGGGCTAGACTATTTCATCAGATGATAGGGTACAATATTGTCCCTAAGGGTGGTCACCACGACGAAGTGAGTGCCATGGAACTTTTTGTTTTGTTTGCACTCTACTACAAGACCCCCTTCAATATTGGATATGTAGTTGTTCGAAGGATAATTCTGGCAGTGTCATCCAGGGCTACCTCTCTACCTTACAACCTGCTTTTAATGAAGATACTAGCTAAGCTTGAGGTTGTATTTCCTGAGGATGAAGATCCTGTCACTCTTAAACCCTCCAGTTACTATTCCAAAACCACTCTGAGCAAAATGAGAATTAAGAGAACCAGAGCAGGGGAGCTTGTGCTGACTATTACGAAGAGAAACACTGCTAAGGCAGCAGTTGCCAAAAAGGGAAAGAGAAAACTTGACCTGTTAGAGGAGTCCACTGCTGAAGGAGGGGATGACTCTGAGATACCAGTATTTGTTAATTCCCCCTCTCAATCTCAGGCTTCTAGCTTTCAGCCTCCTCCTTTAATACGAAGGCGTCATGTCCCTTCCTCAAGGATAATTCTTTCAGAGGACATGTCTACTCCCTCCTCTGTGCCCCTTTCCATTGATCATAATCTTACACCTCCTCCTCCTGCACTTTCTTTTACCAGCTCTGCCTCCTATCCCTCCTCCATCTCCAGTCCAACAGGATACAGCTCCTCCATCACCAGTCCAACCACCTCCTCCAGTCCAATTACCTCCTTCAAATCCACCTGCTCCCCAAGTCCAACATTCCTCACCAAATCTGCAATCTGCTCCTGCCCCAGTATCTCCCATCCTTTATCATATGAGATTCTCTCTCAACGAGGAACAGTATATTGAGTTGAAGTCCAGCATTGACAATCTCGGCACAGCCATTGATACAAAAATCACTCAACTCAAAAAGGATTTGAGCATTGATGCTGTTGTGGCTCAGGGTCTTTTGGATCGCAAATTGGATCGAAATAATGAGATCTTCACCCGTAACCTTCGGGCTCTCAAATCTCAAGTTGAGGCTCTCTGCCCTGCACCACATACTCCTCTCTGCCCCACTAAGCCTACCTATGAAGATCTCCTTATTCCATTTTCCCGGCCTGAAGTTTATGAAGATGTGCGTTTCATGTCGCTGGATCTTCAGGAGGCTGAATTTGCATTCTCTCCTCCTGATGCGTCTACTGCTGCTCCTTCTGTCGAAACTCCTCCATGTATGGACATGGTGGTGTATCAAGGCCCTTCTACCTCTGCGGCTCCTCAGCCAGAGACTCCTCCATGCTTGGCACTCGTGCCTTATCAACCACCCATCTCTCTTGGTATTCACTCACTTCCAGCACTTGTAGATGCTTATCTCAATTCGAACTGTGAAGTGCCCGCTTGGATTAACCAAGCTTTTTGGACACATTTTGTAGCTTTCTTTAAATAGATGCTTTTCTTTGTAAACATTTTTTTTTGAATTCTACTTACATTTTTCTCTGTTGTTTCTCTTCTTTGTGATGAATGCATTGGTTCTGCCTGTCTCCCTGATTATTTATCTTTTTTGTTTTTGATAATGTCAATGGGGGAGAACATATTTGATTAATTGATGATGCTTGATAAATTACTCAGATATGATATGAATAGTGTATGCATGTTCTTTGAAAAACTGGAATGATATTGGAATATATGCATAGGTTGTGGGGGAGCTAGGATTATGGGGGAGAGTGACTTAATCAAATTAAATTTTGTCATCATCAAAAAGGGGGAGATTGTTGACTTAAATGATGTTTAAGTCTAAATATGTTTTTGATGATGTATTTGAATGGTTAATATTGTAATTTGATTATGTTCAGTGAATGAGAATAACGACTATGCATTAGTAATTTAATCTGTTGGAAATGCCCTTAGAAAGGATATTTTAGTTGTTTAACAATCGTGATTAAGTGTACAGGGCTGAAAACTCATCTGCCGATGAGGTGTTAAACATAGACATATACCGATCGCTAAACGACAAAGCAAAGAAGGTTTCTGCCGATGGCCTTCATCTACCGATTGATAAAACGACAAAAGAAGAAGTCGTTCAAAGCCTACTTCAACCGATCGCTAGACGACATATACCGATGGAGTTTAATGGTGCTTCTGCCGATGGCTTTGTCAAGATACTCATACCAATGGCGTGTGAAGTTGCACATGCCGATGGCGGTTCAGCGCATATATTTTTACTTCTGCCGATAGCAGTTCAGCGCTAATGCTTGTACCGATGGATTCTCAACGTGCATCTGCCGATGGAGTTCAAGACTTGCATCTGCCGATGGAGTTCAAGACGTGCATCTGCCGATGGAGTTCAAGGCTTGCATCTGCCGATGGAGTTCAAGGCTTGCATCTGCCAATGGCGTTTGAAGGTACATCTGCCGATAGCGTTGAAGATACATCTGCCGATAACGTTGAAGATACATCTGCCGATGGCGCTGTTAGGCTTGCATCTGCCGATGGCGTTTGAAGATACATCTGCCGATGGCGCTGTTAAGCTTGCACCTGCCGATGGACTTCAAAGCGTGCACCTGCCGATGGACTTCAAAGCGTGCACCTGTCGTTGAAGTTCAAGATACACCTGCCGATGGTTTTTCAAGCTTCACCTGCCGATGGCGTTGAAGATATATCTGCCGATAACTTTTAAGTTGCATATACTGATGGACTCTTAGAGCAACACATACCAATGACGTGGCGATTGAATTAAAGCTGCTTCCACCGATGATCTTCCGCTAGAATTCAAAATAGCCGCGAAGCTACAGTGACGTCGTTTTCAGCATTAACTCCAGAACTTTAATGGCGACGACGACTTGCAACTACAGACGGCAACGGCTACCTGATCTAGTACGGATGCTTCCCAACGGTAACATTTTCCATTTGAAGAAAGAAGCATTCAATTCAGAGCTGAAAAAGAAGACAGAGTATTTAAACCGATGTTAGAGCACGAAGATACAACTTTTGCGAATTTTTTATTGAACCCTAACGTGCGAATCATACTCTGTATTCTCCATCTACATCTCTCTATTCCAAAACTTGAGATTCTGTTTTGAGAGTTGGTAGATTAGCGTAATCTGTCATTCAAATCTGAAAACCCTGTAAGGCAGTGGATTGACGCCCGTAAAGTTCAATCCAGGATTGTGTAAGGCTGTGGATCGAAGCCCGCAAAGTTCGATCAGCATTTCTCGTTGAGGAGAAGTAAGGAATCTTCAAGGGGGAGCCTTGGAGCGTGGACGTAGGCAGTTTGGCCGAACTACGTTAAAATCTGTGGTGTTGAATTTTTTTCTCTCTCTCTTCACTTTATTTAGTTGTCTGCTATTATTAATCTATAAGTTGTTTATTCAAGAGAGAAATTTGGTTAGATTTGAAATTAAAATTAAAAATGTCTAATTCACCCCCCCTCTTAGACAATCTCGATCCTACAATTTTCTCATGTGTTCTTTTTAGTTCTCTATCTAAAATTTTAATGTAATTTTATATAATTTAGTAATTGAATATCACAATTTGTTAACTATCAAAATTGAGAAATGACTTTAACAAATTTATTAGAGTAATAAACATAACAATACTAGTACCTGCTTGCCCTTAGACTTTGTTCTAATTTCCCTTTGAGTCCTACAAGAGAGAAGATGATGTTTGAAAGGGAAGTTTAAATTCAAACGGTAGAAACATATGATAATTTGATAAGAGCCAAAGCAAATGAAAAAGATTCTCCAACGTGCCCTTTTTGCAGCTTCTCTCTTACATTTCTGAGTAAACATGCACGTCGTTCTTTCTCTTTCTCCTACTCTTTTGTCTGCTTTCTTTCAGTTTTGTGTTCTTCCCTAATATCTCTGCAAATATACTAATTTATACTAAAAGAAGTATCAACGATGGCTTTAAATCCAAGTCTTAAGCTGGGCCACAATGTGTTTTGATGTGCCTAACGTCCATTAATGAAAATCTTTGCTGAATTTGACCGACACTTTTTCCTTCAACTTTTCTTTTCCCAAGATTTATCTCAAACTTTTGATATGTGTGTGTTTCCTTAAACCTCCAGACATGCGAAGAAAACAGCTTCGAAAGATGGGAAGTTTCAGAATTTGACCACATTGTTTGTATAAGAGAGTTATTCTCTTATTTACTTCTCTCTCTCTCTCTCTCTCCCTCTTTCTCTCTCTACAAATGACAGGATTTTCAGAAGATTGCTCTTCTCCTACTGTTCAAATGGTGTCGAAGTCGGAGTCTGATAGGCTTCTGGGGAAGTTTTTCGATGCAACTAAGTTCGATTTTGATTACGAGAAGAGCTGTCTCTGGTCTCCTCCATTGCCGAGGAGAGTTTTCCTTCACTCGCCTGAAAATATTTTTGTCTTCCACGAAGAAGAAGGAGAAGATAGCCGTGTCTTAGCTAAACTGAAGAAAGGGAAGAAGGCTCTGATCAGACATTTCTTTTGTTTCTACGTAAGTGTTTTTCTTCTTTGTTTCATTTAACTAAATAAAATAAATAAACGAAGTCAAGCAATTAATGTGAATATTTTCTTTCTTGATCCTGGGATTTCTGAGTTAAGTCCTGTAAATAAAAGAAGAAACCAAGTTAGAGCGTAGAGTAGAGTTACTCGAATTCTATTTTGACACGGTTAAAAACTATCAATTGCGATAAAAAATTATCTTCACCATTGTCACAGTCTCACGTAATGATTATGCATCATGTGTCGTCATGGTCATCAAATGGCCAAGTTTTGGTCCGGATCCTCCCAACCAAGGACCATGCTTGGATAAGAAATAAGTTTTACAAGACCAGTTGTAGATTGGTTGGGAGGTCAGCCTCCGAGCCAACTTTAAGTAACAAGTCAACATCGTAAAGATGCTACAATGCTGACGAATCTGTAAAGAGCACGTCGACGCTGAAAATAAAAAAACAAGTCCATGAAGTAGCCCACGATTGAGTCTAAACTAAAATATTGTGCAAGTCTCGTCTTCATAGAAAGTAAAATGATAAAACTCACTCCAAAAGCTAGTCCAGGAAGTGAGAGAATCTTCTTCATATTTTATACAGGACCGTTTGATTTGATTCTGTCGATATGAGATAACACCCGTCTATACGTCTAGCGTGATAAGTTTTTTTTCCTTCATATCTAGCGTATTTAATCGGTTCTCGCATCGTACAGATTTAGCTCTGATACCATGATAGAAAGTAAGAGGGTAGAACTCACTACAAAAACTAGTTCAATGAGTGAGGAAATCCCTCTCATATTTTATACAGGACCGTTTATTTTGTTTCTGTCGATGTAAGACAACGCTTCTTACCAGACTCAGTTTGGACATGAGCTGCAATTTAGCGGACCAGGGATGCCTGGCCTGGTCATATGATGACTTTGAATGTGTCGTGTGGTGGCCTAGTTCCATATTATGAATCTTATTTGTTATCATTTTAGTATATTTATTGCATATACAAATACTTTGTGATCTAATTATAGTTAGATTATTGCAGTAAAGATGAAGAAGAACAGATGAAGAAGATGAAGAAGAAGACGATGAAGATTGAAGAGAACGACGACAGAGAGAAAAAAGTGTTTTTGTTTTTCACTGTATTTCATTTAATTATTCTTCAGTTTTTACATGTAACAATTGCAGAGCTCATGATGAGCATGGAAAAGATAAAGGAAAGAGTAAACTAAAATGGTACATCTAACTAAACTAAACAGTACAACCTCGATCATTCTCCCTCAAAAGCAAAGCCGGAGGTCGAAGATGTTGAATAGAAACTCAGTGAATGCCGTGACGGGAGAGGCTCTGTAAGAGCATCGGTGAGTTGATCTTTGGATGGCGTGAACTTGACTAGTAGAATCTTTTTGAGAACTTTTTCCTAAACAAAGTGAAAATCAATCTCGACATATTTAGATATAAAGTGTAATACTGGATTGGAGGTGAGATACGTGACACTTAGGTTATCGCAAAGTATTAGGGGTACCTCGGTGGACACAATTCCCAATTCTATAAGTAGAGATTGAAGCCATAAAAATTTTGTTGCGCCATTAGCTACACTGAGATATATTCAGATTCGGTGCTCGATCGTGAAACAACATTTTGTTTAGTGGAGGACTAGGATATGAGATTAGTACCCAAGAAAATACAGTATCCACTAGTACTCTTATGATCATCTAGAAAGTAAGCCCAGTCAGTATTTGTATAACATATCAAATTGGTAAACGAAAAAGGCCACAAGGAGATTCCCAAGGAATAAGTACTTTGAAGATATCGCAGAATTCGTTTGACTGCTTGCCAATGCACATCGGATGGTGCATGCATAAATTGTGACACTTTATTTACCGCAAAAGCAATGTCAACTTGAGTGAGACAACAATATTATAAACCACCTGCGATGCTGCAGTAGAGAGATTCATCACGTAGAGGTATATCAGAGTGTTTAGAAAGAATGGGTCCTGAAACCATTGGAGTAGAGACTGGTTTACAGGTACTCATGTTAGTCCTGTGAAGTAACTCAGAGATATAACGTAACTGAGAGAAATGCATATCAGCAGCAATGTGAGTTACAAAAATCCCAAAAAAAGGGATAGTGATCCCATCTCGAACCTTAAATTGAGAATGTAAGTAACTGAGAAGCTGATCAAGCAGAGATGCAGAGTTACACGTCAAAATAATGTCATCGACATACACCAACATAATAATAATAGAGGAGGACTGACGACGAATGAAAAAGTGATGTATCTGATTTGAATTCGACAAAACCCCAATCTAGTAAAGCATTGTACAATTTGGTGTACCCGGCACGAGGAGATTGTTTGAGACCATAAAGAGTTTTGCATTGTTGGCATACAGCAGAGGGGTGAGAGAAGCTTATTGTTAGTGATTTTCTACACCTAATGAAAGTGCACATGTCGCTAACGAAGTAATAAAAGTAAGTAAAAGTCGATCCCACGAAGATAACCTTAACTAAATTTAATTGCTATAAAATTATATAAAATAAAGATGAAACATCAAGAAAAATGACATGAGTGGCAAGAAATGATAAAAATAGAGTTTAGTTAGAAATAATAAAAATTAAAATAAATTAAGAAGATAAAGATGATAGAAGCATTGGTTAGGGTCGATTTTCTTGTTACATGCAAATTACTATCGATACTACAGAAAGTGTGACAGCCCCAAACCCGATCGGGGTCCGAGGAGCCATCACTCCGGAACATTCAGAACGAGGACTATTTTTTTTTTAATAAACAGGCTGAACTTCTAAAAACAAACCCTTGAAACTTTACAGAGGGAGAAAACGTTCTCTGGATTTGAATGCAAAACGGGATGACAGGAATGAGTGATGAAAATAAACAGACAGATACGGACAATTGACATACAGTGGAAAACTTAATAAAATAGGAAACAGAAATCGGAAGTCGTATCTAACATTCCGACGGGACATTTTTTTTTTTGAACTCTAAAGCTTTACACAGTGATATCCTTCTCTGGAATTTAGATGAGAAAGACAGGATGAGCAGGAATAAACAACAGAAGGAAACAGAACAAAAAGGAATATAAAAACATAAACTGGAAAATAATAATCTGGAAGGCATACTGGGAGGAGGGCTACAGTGAATGACAGGATCGAGGGATGCAGGGCGGAGGACGTAAGGCAGAAGATGTTAATAAATCGGGCAGATGAAGCAAAGCGGAAAATGCAGATAAATCGGGGCAGAAGAGGTAGACTGGGTGACAGGGGCAGATAACATAAAGAAACCGGGGCAGAAGATGTGGGATGGATGATGTCAGGCGGTAGAAGTGAATTTTAAAAGCAGCGGTGGATGTAATCGGAATATGTGAGATGGATGACGTCAGGCGGAGGATATGCGGATGACGTCAGGCGATAGATGTAGCTAAACTGGGAGGAAATGAACTATTCACCGATGGAAGTGAACTAAAGGCAGCGGTGGATGTGCTTTTAATGGCAGCGGTGGATGTGCTTTAAAAGGCAACGGTGGATGTGATTTTAAAGGGCAGCGGTAGAAATGATTCTAAGGGCAGCGGTAGATGTGGTTTTAAGGGCAACGGTAGAAATGATTCTAAGGGCAGCGGTAGATGTGATCAGAAGATGTAGTTTTGAAGGCAGAATTGACAACATTTAACAGGAAGACATATAAACGGGGGACATAAAAACAGAAGGCATAAAAGTTTCAAATTCTCAAAAACCGATTCAGAACATAATTTTCGGATATAACAGAAAACATGACATAAGTTTAAGAAAATCAATCTGCATGGATAGCTCTAAAACCAGAGACCACCCATGCATGAACTAATCAGAGGAAACTCAATGCAGTTCCAGAATATTTCAAAATATATAGATACAACTATCAAATACAGAGATTTTAGACATCAATACAGATTTCATACGTCATTTTAAAAAGAACACAAAAATTGTACAGAATTGAATCTACACTTCAAATGTTTTTAAAAACTTCAAAAGATGTTACAGAACTTGACATAACTTCAGAAAATACATTCTCACAGAGTTAACTCTTGTCTAACTGCAACAACCAAATCTCATGAATTCAATCCGCCAACTACATCAAATCATCATCTTGAGGCACAAGCTCCTCATCTGAGGGATCCATACCTACAACATGGAGTTCAACTATGAACCTAAAGCTCAGTAAGAACATATAAAAATGCAGTGATGCATATGCTATGCATGAACTTTCAGAATACAGTGACAGTACAGTACATTACGTTTCACTGGTAGAGGGGTATAAGTGGGGCTTATAGGAGAACAGGCGTGACAGAAGTGCACTATCAGGCACTAGCAGAGAAACGGTACAGAAATACAGAACAGAACACCAGTCTCCGTCCCACACTTAACCAATATATTACATTCAGATTTTTATCTTTCTTAACTTCAAACCGTGTACAGAAAATATTTTTGCATGAAATTTCGGGAAAATCGTGTATGCATGGACATTTACAGTGCTTAAAATTAAAACAGCAGACAACAAAAATAACACAAAGAACCTAAAGAGAAAAACAGACGACTCGGAATATGACTCCAATTTATCTACCCGAAACCTCTCGACATAAATAAAATTCTAGAGTCTCCGTGATGTAGGGGCCTTAAGAGCCAACCTACGGGTATGAACTTACTTGTTTGCTGTAGAGTTGCAAGTCTTGAACGTCTCAGTTATGCACGAACCTAAAACATGCATGTAAGGAAGAATTAACAGAGCTGCAAATGCTAACTAATAACTTAGTAGAATATGCTTCAACTCCATTCAAACCTTTAGAAAACAAACCAATGTGTTTTCATCCAAAAACAGTGAGTTTCTTCCAAAATATCTTAACCCTAAACTTCAATAAAACTCACATCTTAACTTGTCCAAACTCGTTAACTAGGATAGATGATTACTTTTGTTGAAGGAAACAGGAGAAATAAGTTTTGGAAATTTGTCTCAATCGCCTGGGAGAGAGAACATAGGGGAGTGGAAAGAAGCAGAGTAGAAATGAGGGTTTCACGTAAGAGGAAAGAGAAGAAGAACATGACTTCTTCAACAAGTTGCCAAGTGTCAAGCAACCACTGGCCATCCCCCACCAACCTTAATTGGCTTCCCATTTTGCCATTCCATTGATTCTAACCAAGATGTTTTGTTTTGGTGACACATAGTTTGACTTTCCAATTTAAATTGTTATTTAAACTCTTCGATTCGTTTTTCTCAACAATCCATCTTTCCGTAAGGCATTACAAAATTCCAATAAAAACACACATTTTATTAATGGCAGATCCATCCCATTTAATAGTTCAAGGAATAATTACATGGCTAAAATGCCGGGTGTTACAGAAAGCTACAGTATTTTCCAAAGAACAGCAAGAACAACTATTTTTCTAGGGTTCTATCGAATTGCCTAGTTAAATTCAACCTAGAGTTTCTTTCGACTTTGAAAGAATAAAAACTTGATTCGAATTTCCTTGAAGTCCTATTCTCAATGCCAAATAAATTAATGTCAACAACTATGCAACAATTTAATTTATTTAATTAATTATGTATCTTAAAATTTCTATCTACCTATCGATACAATAGGAACATGTAATATCAAATTTCCCTGTCGACACAATTCGAATTAAGCAATAAACATCATGATAGATTGTTCAATAAAATATATGTAAACTTTCATATATCTAAGAAAAACACATAACGAGTACTTTCTCTACTAACCAAGATAAAAAAGTCTAACAAAAAATCATAATAATAAAATACCCCGTAAAAATATTCAATAAAAGAGAAATCTAAAAAAGTAGAAGAAGGAGAATAATGGTTGAAGTTCAGTCTCCAACCGCCGCTTCCTTGCAGCCAAGCTTCCTCCTTTTTATGTTTTTTTCTCTCCTGCCTCGTTCTTCGTGTCCCTCTAGCTTCCCTCGGTAATTCCGCAGCCAAATCCCTCTTCTTTTGTTTTTCTTTTAATTTTTCTCAACCCAAAATCCTCTTTCTCCCTTGATTTTAGGGATTTTTGTAGCCAAATCCCTCTCTCTCCTTGATTCTAGGGATTTTTTTTTCTCTTTTGGTCATTCAAATAAAAATCCAATCTTCTTTTTTATTTTCCAACTAGTAAATCTGCGACCAAACGTGATAACAATAAAATTCAAATAAGTGCTAATAATCTTATTTTGCTGAAAATAAACATAAAATTCTTAAAATTCTCAAAATCTTTCAATGCTACAGCAACCTATAACAATTTTTATAATTTTGACCAATTTCCTTTTATATTCACTCAAATCCCACGAGTTATATCAAATAAAAATAGTATAAAATAACTCTTATTTAAGAGTTATCACTTATGAAACTTGGAGGTTGCTGCATAAAAACTGTTTCAGTCCGGTCACCATGAAGAAAAACATTACTTACATCGAGTTGTCTGATGATCCAGCCCAAAGAGATGACCAAGGATAGAGTAGTTCGAACTGATACTGGTTTGACGACTGGACTGAAATTTTCTTCGTAATCAATACCCTATGTCTGATCATACTCTTTTGCGACTAAGCGAGCCTTATACCTATTTATCGTGCTATCTGAGTTGAGTTTTGTTTTGAATACCCACTTGTAGCTAATAATTTTCACTCATGTTGGTGGTGTAGCCAATGTCTAGGTATTTGTGGCATGGAGGGCGGAGATTTCTTCTTGCATAGCAGCCAACCAATGAGGGTGTTTAGAGGCTTGTTGGAAGGTTTTTGGTTCAAGGGAGGATTCGGCTGTAAAGGCTTTGGGCTTGAAGATACCGTCTTTGGCTTGGGTTCGCATAACATGACAATTGATAATGGGAGGGTTAGATTCGTGGGAGGGAAAATTTTCACACAAGATAAAGAGATGTTGGAGGTATGGGTGAGGGAGGTTCTATAGGAGGGAGAGGTGATGGAAGGGGATCGTGTGATATAGGAGATGTAGTTGGTATGGTGGGAAAGGGTGGTGGAACAAGGAATTTTGTGGAGAAGACATGGACATGAGGAGAAAGGGAAGGTAGACTCATTAAAATTGACATGCCGAGAGAGGTAAATTTTATTGGAATGAGGATCCAGGCATATATAGCCTTTGTGATGAGGATTAAAACCCAAAAAAAACACACGGAAAAGGAACGATGTTGTAATTTATGTTGATTGAACTGACAAAAGAAAGGGAAACACAAACAGCCAAACACACGAAGGGATGAGTAATCTGGAATAGAATTGAACAATCATTCGAAGGGAGATTTATTGTGAAGGACATGAGTGGACAACAAATTTATTAAGAAGGTGGCAGTGGCAAAAACGTAAGGCCAAAAACAATGAGGGACTTATGAGTGGAAGAGTAGAGCGAGACATGTTTCAGCAACATGGCGGTTTTTTCGCTCTACTCGACCGTTTTGGTTTAGAGTATAGGAACACGAGACACGGTGATGAATACCCAGTGACTTAAAAAATGTGGAGAGAGATTGGAACTCCCCACCTCAGTCTGATTGGACGACTTTGATAGACAAACCAAACTGAGTACGAACAAATTGGTGAAAATGCACAAAAGTCGAGTGAACTTCACTTTTTAATTTTAGAAGGAAGAACCAAGTGAACCGAGTACAATCATCCACAAATAAGAGAAAATAACGAGTACCAGTAGCAGAATTTACAAGAGATTGACCCCAAACATCAGTATGGACAATTTCAAAAGGTAAAGTTGCACGTGAATTAGAATTTTGAAAAGGTAAACGATGAGTTTTACTCATTTGACATGGATTACAAAATTTTGGCATTTCAATCTTTAGAAAAGGGACATTACAAAAACCTAACACTTGCTGCAAAATAAACAGAGACAGATGACCCAAGCGGTAATGCCAAATTTGGGATGAAGGGGAGGCTGGAATCGGCAACCTTACTAACAACGAACGAGCTGGAAAAGCCGGATGGAATTGATACATGTCGTCATTGATGGAACCCCAAAGGAGAGTTTGATGGGAAATCTGATCCTTGACAAGGAAACAATGAGCATGAAATTCAACAAACACATAATTCTCTCGACATAACTGACTCACACTAAGCAGATTGTGAGAAAATACTAGTGTGTGGCAAACAGTGCGTAAGTGAAGGGAACGACCAGAGGTTGGAATGAGAACTGAACTAGTTCGAACAATTGGAACAGTCTTACTGTCTGCCTGTGCGACGTGATTGGAGCTAGTGTATGGTTGAGGGTGGCCGAATGAGGGGTAAAGTGATGAGTAGGCCCTGAGTCGAGGACCCACGGAGTAGCGGCAAAAGGCGTTGGTAAGAGGCCGGCATTGGAAGTTCATGGGAGGACGAGGTGGTCGGTGGGTGCAGATTGCATTGGGATGTCAGAGTAGCTGAGGGAGGGAGAGGGCGGGGGCGAGGTGAGGTGAGGTTGGGCTGAAGGTGATGCAGATAGGGTTGGGTTTGAGTGTAGAAAGCTTGGGCTGCTGGAAAATGAGTGGTCTGATACAGCTTGGCTGCAAGTGAAATGGGGTAGGGCTGGGTTTGGGTGTAAAAGGTCTGGGCTGGCGGGTGGTCGTTGGGTCTTGATCGGTAGGAGGGATTCAGCTTGTGGTAACAGGCTGGGGCTAAGTGGCCCACCCTCCTACAAATCTGGCACTTGAGTCTGTGGTTGGGCCAGGTCGGACGTGACGCATTTGGGGCCGCAGGGTTTGATCCAAAACCATTCTGATGAAGATGATTCTGGAAGTTTGGTCGGGAGAACCCAGCAGAGGGGAATGGCGGAGGAACCCATCCGGGCTGGAAAAAATGCTGGACGGCAACATGAGCTTGGATTTGAGGTAGCAGCGGAAGAGAACCAACGGAATTCTGTTTCTCCAGACGAACATCATAGCTGTGAAGAAGGCTGTAGAGGTCCTTGAGAGATGGTTGATCCGACTAATTTGTGATGGCGATGACAAAAGGATTGTAATCACTGTCGAGGCCATTCAGAAAATAGATCACCTGATCCCAATAAGACACTGGTTCTCCAACCGTCGCCAGGGTATGGCAGATTGAGGTTAGTTTCTGGATGTATTGAGGAACAGAGAGTCCATCTCTGTAGAGAGAGTGGAGCTGGCTGCGAAGTTCTGTGATTCGTGCTAAGGAAGAGGAGGAGAATCTACGGGAAAGGACTGTCCACATTTCGGCGACAGTAGGAAAGGAAACAATTTGTGGGAGCAGCTCCTCTGAGACGGAAGAGAAAACCCAACTCATGAGGAAGCTGTTGTAGCGTTGCCAAATACTGAACTCAGGATTTATTTGAGAAGAACGGTTGTCCAAAAACTGCGGAGGGGAGAGATAGGTGCCGTCTAGAATACTGTCAACTCCATTAGCAGTAACAACATTCATCAACTGAGTCTTCTAAACCAGGTAATTGATATTATCTAATTTGATGGTTAAAACTGGGTTTGCTGATTGAAAAGGAGGTAGGGGAGTAAGAAGGGGAGGAAGAGATTGTTGAACGGGAAGACGTCATTCTCTGACTATGATACCAAGTTAGATTATTGCAATGAAGATGAAGAAGAACCGATGAAGAAGAAGATGAAGATTGAAGAGAACGACGACAGAGAGAAAAATGTTTTTTGTTCTTTACTGTATTTCAGTTTTTACAAGTAACAATTGTAAAGCTCATGATGAGCATGAGAATGATAAAGGAGAAAGTAAACTAAAATCGGACATCTAACGAAACTAAGCAGTACACCCTCTGACAAACTATTTTTCTCCTTGGGAATTTAGTGGAATCTATTATAAAACTAATCTCCTAGTATATTTGATTCAGAGTTCCAAAATAAAAAAAGCACAAGTGACAGAAAATCTTCTTATAATATGTATTATTCTTCCTTGTATTATTGGTCTGAAACGCTTATAATACTTGTACTTGCACTGTTGCAGTGCAGCCTTTTATTATAACATTATTTCCAAGGAATGTTTGGTTCTTTTGGAACAGTATTGGGCATCCTTTTTTAATCACGATGTTTAAATTGCTAATGAGACATAAGTCATGGGTTATATTCTCGAAAAATAAAGTTAAGGATGTGTAACGTCCTTCAGTGCTCTTGGAGTAATATTGTCCATTTAGAGCTTGAACCTGCACAATTTGTGATTGGAGTTAGCTCAAAATGTGTTGTACTAAGTAGAGAGGTGAACTCTACTAATAAACTTTATATTTTTCACTTTCCTAAACGATGTGAGATTTATACACCCCCACTACTATGAGCTGAACTTTCGCACTAAGATATCTTTGCCTACACATGACATGTTGTCACAAGATATCATCAGTAATCGTTACCTTTAAAATACATGGTCCAAATTATCAATCACCCTAAAATTTATGCCCCAATTTGTAAAACCTACGGTTAAAACAACAAACAAATATAGTAGACATGATGACTCTGTGACTCATTACGCATAACACACTCGGCTGGACACCAAATATTTTTAATTTTGGTTCATCACTTAGTTACGTACAAATTGTTCGATTTAGTTTAAATAACATTTAAGTCAACAAATTCTAAGTAATGACCATTTTTCAGATCAAGAAGATGAGCTTGAATTTGGTATTTTTTTTCTTCTCGTTGTTGACTCGTTTCTTAATTTTACATAATAATGGAGAGAAAGACCGATGTTTATGGCTTATTTTGATAGCATACTCAGGATATTTAATTTAAGAGTAATGTTACAGTTATTCTCTTATTTTACTCTCTAAATATATTGGTTGATGTGATAAATAATTATTGATGAAATTAATATAATAAATTAACTATTTATAATTTATTATATTAATGATATATTTTTAATACACTTAATTACAAAATCGTAGAATTTGAATTTTTTATCTCATTATTTTTTTGTATGATTAAAATATTAAGCAAGAGTTAATTAAGAATTACGAATAAAAAGTGGACTTTTTGAAGAGAAAATATGTATAAGAAACAAACCAAACCTAAATGGGTTATATTCTATACCCGACTCGCACCAAACGGGCAAACCCTTTCACAGCGGTTGGACCCGATTTGACCTGTACCTATCCGGAACCAAGACCCGAATTCTCCAATTTCTTCGTCGGGTTCAGTATCTCTCTTCAGGGTTTGCCTCGGAATTGAATCCTGTTTCTGCCGGACTATCCGATCGGACTCGGATTTTCCTGGGAGCGAGCGAACTGCTTCGACGATCACTGTGAGAACCGCCTCGAATTTGATTATTGTTTTAATTTTTTTTAAATCTTATACTGATTTGGATAATTTCTTCACGAGAATTCTGAGTTTGCTGAATGAGTTCAGTTTCATTTACAGAATTTAAGTTTGCTTCATCGATGGTTTTTTGACGTCCGATTATGTGTTCATGTTGTGATCGTCCTTTAGCTTTCTCCACTTGGCTCATTTGATGAAGTTCTTATTTGTCTTTGACTAATTGCTGTGAAGAACTGTGATCAGCTGCATTTAATAAATTGAATTGTGGGAGTACTGAAATTTGATCTCTTATGCAAGTTCTTTTGTTTACTTTTCCCCCCGTTGTTGCTCATTTCTAAGCAATCATTTTCTGTTTGAGTGAACTTTTAATATACAGGATGGGTAGTAGAAGAAGTGGATACCGCTTGTTAAGTAGCGGTGACATTATCACTTCAATATCTTCTTCCGGAATTCCAGTTCTCAAAATCTTTGTAATATTATGAACTATCTTTTCGATTATCTAATAAATCACTTAATTAAAGCAGATTATCTTTCCATTCATTTCAAAACTTCCACAATCTCTTCCCGAAGCAAATATGAATCTTTTAAGGGTTGTTTGAATGAACTTCTAATGGCTATAATGTTAAAGCCATCAAAATACTAGCAGTAAAGACCAGCAATTTACCTTTACTCGCGAGAGAAACATTCTGAGTGTATAGTGTGCGTTTCTTGCAAGATTAGTTGAGGTGGCTAGCCCAACACCCAAAGTTATCCCATTCAGTATTCCTCATTTGTTCAATTTAAGAAAATCTGTTCATTTCCTCCCAAAGTAGCTCTTTTTTCTCCATTATTCTTCCATAGCTATGCAACTTATTTAGAAAATTTAAAACTTCAGTTTGAGGACCATGTAAAAATATGCAATATATTTTAGACATAAAATTCCAATTTTCAAGTATTGAGTATTCCATGTGGTATTCATCTGACTAAGTATTCTTAATGACCATATTATCTATGAAAAACAAGAGTTTGAGACTGAAACATATTTCATCGCTCATGATTAAAACATATTGTATTCACTAATGACGTCCGTTGTCCAATAAATTTTTTCCTACTTAACTGGTCAATCTGATACTTATAATTATGTTCCCTGCAGGATTTGGTTATTTAGTTCTCATGTCCATGCAATGGAAATATCAAGCGATTTAACTATAAAGAAGCCGAAGAGGTTGACATCTGTTGTCTGGAATCACTTTGAAAGGGTTAGAAAGGGGGATGCATGCTATGCTGTTTGTGTACATTGTAACAAGAAACTTAGTGGATCAAGCAACAGTGGGACTACACATCTGAGAAATCACTTAATGCGATGTTTAAAAAGATCTAATTACGATGTTTCTCAACTGCTTGCAGTGAAGAGAAGGAAAAAAGACGACCCCATTGGCCTTGCAGACATAAGTTTCGATGAAGGCCAAAGCAAAGATGAATTTATCAAGCCTAACATCATAAAGTTTGATCAGGATCTGAAAAGAGATGAAATTGTAAGCATCTCCTCTAGCAGTAAGTTTGATCAGGAGCGTAGTCAATTTGATCTCACTCGGATGATCATAATGCATGGTTACCCTCTGGCTATGGTTGAGCATGTCGGGTTCAAAGTTTTCGTGAAGAATCTCCAGCCATTGTTTGAGGTTCCCTCTAGCACTACTGAGCTTTCTTGTATGGAAATTTACGGAAAAGAGAAGAACAAAGTGTGGGAGAAATTAAGTAGATTGAATGGCAGAATTAATGTTTCTGTTGAAATGTGGTCTTCGCTCGAAAATGAGGATTTCTTGTGTTTGACTGCACATTACATTGACGAGGATTGGGTATTACAGAAGAAGATTCTGAATTTTGTCACGCTTGATGCTTCATATACTGAGGATATGCTTTCAGATGTGATAATGAAGTGTTTAATGGACTGGGATCTTGACTTGAAGCTGTTTGCTTTGACTTATGATGATTGTTCAATTCATGATGACATCGTTTTGAGAATTAAAGAGCAAATATCTCAGAAAAGGCCAGTTTTGAGTGCCAGAAAGATGTTTGATGTGCGATCTGCTTCTCATGTTCTAAATTCAATTGTCGAAGATGCATTGGATTCTATGCGGCAGTTGATCCAAAAAATTCGACAAAGTGTTAGATACGTACGAAGTACTCAAACAACTCTAGAAAAGTTTAATGAGATTGTTCAACAAGTTGGGATCGGTTCTCAGAGGAAGTTGATTCTTGATAATCCTGTTCAATGGAACTCAACATATACAATGATAGAAACAGCCTTAGCATATAGGGGTGCCTTTTCTCTTCTCCAAGAGCATGACCCAGCTTACACATCATCTCTAACCGATGCAGAATGGGAATGGACTAGCACAATTACAGGTTATCTCAAACTTTTTGTTGAAGTTATTAATGTTTTTTCAGGCAGCAAATGTCCAACCAGAAATACTTACTTTCCTGAGATTTGTGACGTTCATATTCAATTAATCGAGTGGTGTAAAAGCCCGGATAGTTTTCTTAGCTCCTTGGCATCAAGAATGAAAGTCAAGTTTGACAAATATTGGAGCAAGTGCAGTTTGGCTTTGGCAATGGCTGCGATATTAGATCCTCGGTTCAAGATGAAGTTGGTCGAGTACTACTACTCCCAGATATACGGCAGTACTGCATTGGATCGTATCCGTGAAGTTTCTGATGGTGTTAGGGATCTTTTCAACGCATATTCTATTTGTGCTACCATGGTTGATCAGGACTCAGCTTTGCCTGGAAGCAGCTTACCTGGTCCTACTAATGATACTAGAGACAGGCTGAAAGGATTTGACAAATTTCTTCATGATATTTCCCAGAATGAAAGTGTAACGTCAGATTTGGACAAATATTTAGAGGAGCCTGTCTTCCCCCGGAATTGCGATTTCAATATATTGAATTGGTGGAAAGTTCATACGCCAAGGTACCCTATCTTGTCTATGATGGCTCGTGACGTGCTTGGAACTCCTATGTCAACGATTACACCAGAGTTTGCATTTAGAACAGAAGGTCGAGTTCTTGACCGTAGTAGAAGCTCTTTAAATCCAGATACTCGACAAGCTTTGATATGTACGCAAGATTGGTTGGGTATGGGAGTGGAAGGTATGGTCTTCATTAGATGAAGTAATTTTGATTTAATTTTTATCTATTTCAATCTATAATGCTTTTCTTATTCACTTCATCAGATTTCAATTCGTCCTCGTCGCATTCTGCTCCACCTCTTCTTATTGGATCTAGTTGAATTTGTACATGGTATTATGTCTTGTTTTTTTTTTTTTAAGGAAAGAAATTTCAGATTTATGTTGCCAAATATGTAGACTGTGAGTTCAATGTGTTCTGTTGTTTGATTTCTTGTCATCTAGGTTGGTTAGAATGCTCATTTGCTTGCACTATGAAGGCTTGTTCTATGAGTTAGTAATATCGTTGGACTGGTCTGTTGTCCATGAAAATATGTTTTCAGACCAAATGTGAGGAATTTGTTGGCACCCAGTTGTCTTCCTCGTCAACTTGGCTGGCCAGAATCTGGCCCTTGAAACAGAACTTGTCGACAAGTCACTACACAAACATCCATGCAATTGTCTTGATGACGCACTTGGGGGGCTCAAGGTTAGAAGAACACCCATCCAATTTTCTTGAACTATGTTTTTCCATCTTTATTCTCTGTTGTTGGGATGTAAATCGCCGTCGTAGAAAGCGAATATTCAATAAATGCAACTAACTCGAACCTTTTACAATTTTATTGATTTCTCAAAATACTGGGCTAGATTCTAACAACTCAGCCGAGGGAGAAATGTAGCTCCAATGGCAGGAATCGCGAACCAAAAGAGGACTGGCTCGACCATTGGACATAGTCTATCGAATTTCAGCAAATATGTGTGTGTTGTGTATATTTAAAAATATTTTTACATTTTAGTATGAAGATCTCGTGTAGGTTGAGTAAGCAAAGAGTCTCTCTATATAAAGCCATTAATGTTTTATCTTAGTTATTTATGATTATTATACTAATAATTGAACATAATGTCAGAAAGTAATATTCGAACGTAGAATTTGATCATAAACTTAACATTACTCGAAATATATTTTAATATTTTTGACAATCATTTAATTATAATTAATCAATAACATAAAAGTCTTGTGATGTTCTCAAAAAGCAAAAAAAAAGTGATGTGCAAAGTGGGATGATAGAGAAAGAATCTTCAATCTTATTTGAGAAACCAAAGTTTGAGTGGAAACCAACAAGTAAAAGCAGTCACATGTTTTAGAGATATGAATGAATTTTTTTTTTTTTCATTTTTATTTGTATTTAATTGCACAATATTTGCGTCTAAAGTTAAAGTTTTTAATTGATTATTTGGAACGTTTGAAAAAAAATATATTAAACATGAAAGATGAAATTCTAATAAATTTAATTGATATCGCATTGCAACATGAACTAACTTAGGAAATAACAATAAGTTAGTATTAAGTTTTCTGTCTAATTATACACTTTGCTGTTATCTCATAACATGACACTTACGTGTTACTTATTAATTAATGTAATGATTAAAATAAGTTATAAATAGTTAAAATAAGATATTAGTTGCATATGTTAATATCTATAATGTCAAAGGGTAATATTGAAATATAAAAAATTAGAGAATAAGCTTAATATTACTATTAACAGTAGTTGAATAATTTTAGCTATGTGAATGCCTATTTTTTTTTTTTAATTATTTTTACTTCTATAAAATAAAATAAAATAATTAAAAAATATTTATTGAGGATACTTATGAAAGTTTGGAAAAATGAGAAAATTGGGACCAAAATTAACATAAAAATCTCAAGAAGGAATTAAAGACACAATAAATAAATCAATAAAAAGTTATATTTATTTAAATAATGTTTTTGACCATTCAAATATTTCATTTATTTATTTATTTTTATATATGATAGTCAGAGAAATATATAATTCTATGGGTAAAAACTATTTTAATTCTTAAACTATAGATTTTTTTTTTTTTTTTAAAATACACTTAAACTAACAACTTTAACAAATCTAACATTCAACTATCATAAACCTAAAAATTTAACCTATCGCAGCCCCCGATCACCCCTCGTTCTACATTTTTTGCCTAGAATGGCCTCGCGTTCTATTGGGAGGTCGTTGTGGTGGTTGGAGGGGGGTGGGGGGTGGAGATCCTCTAATTCATGTGCGAATGGGGGGCCGTTCTCCCGAGCTGGCTCCCTGTTCTCAAGAGTCTTTTATAACGGGGGCTGACTCGGGAGAACGGGTCCCGTTCTCAATTATTGGACTGGAGAATGAGGGGCCGATCTCAATTATTGTCCAATAATTGAACTAGAACGGAGGGCCGATCAGCGAGAATGGGGGGCCGATCTCCAAAATTATATAAGGAGACAACCTTCCATTCTCCCCTCTATCTCGCGAAAACTCTAAAACATCTCTACTATTTTCTTGCTCCAACGAATTTTTTTTGCATTATCGACGTTGATGGATTCTGATTCAAATAGACCGATTGATTTAGACGAAATAATAACTTGTTATGCCAATATGGATTGGTATTCGTACTCCACGCTTACATATAGTGATCTTCGAGCATTCAATCACATATAAGGTAATGAAGAAATATAGGTGCATTTGACCTCTAAAACTCTAGACGATGAGTTTCGAACATTGGTCGGCTCGGATGATGATGAGGTGGAAAGGATACTGGTAAGGGAAGAAATATCAATGAGATTTTATTTGGGTAAAAAATATAGTTCTTTAAAGGAAATTAGAGAAGAAATAGTTGAATATGCATTGACAAATAATCCCCGTTATTTTAAGATCGACCCCTCTTTCTAGTCATAAACAGTGACCGGGAGTGATCGGTCATTCGACAGAGTTTGATTCATTAGATTTTCATAGTTTAAGATTTTTATTTGTTAGGGTTTATAGTTTAGGATTTATTTTAAAAAAACCTCATAGGTGGCCCGACTTTCCGAGCACCGTCGTCACAAGGTGCTCCGAGTCAAGCGCCGCCAACTGGGTTGGATGGAGGTAGAGTTGTTTAACGGGCGAGTTGACGAGTCCAAAGAGTCGAGCCGAGCCTAGGGTCTAGCCTGCTCGGCAAGCTTGGCAGGCCAGGCTCTCGAGCTAGCCCCCCCTGCGTCTGCCAGAGCCCTCTGTTTTGCAGCAAAGGCGAAAGAAGATGAATAAATGATTACCACAAAACGACTCGGAGCACACCCACGGTCATCACACCTAGCCAAAACACATCCCGTCGCCACGAGCTCCGCCCATCGATCACCTATGCCTGATCATCAGGAGGAAGTTCCTCACCTTCGTTATCGTCACCTACATCATACGATAAACACATTAAGCCTAATGCTTAGTAAGGAGGTGCACTAAAACATGAAAATACATAATGCATGGTCTTTAAAAAACATGTTCATTTTTCGTTTGTTTACTTTACATAACACATACATATATATCATTAGGTATGAGTAGGCACGGGCACCACACGACTACCCAGTAGACCAAACACTTGCCCTGAGTTACCATCATCATTTTTTTCGTGCCCTGAGTTGCCATTTACGTGCCACGTGCCCTACTCATCCTCCAACTTCATTTAACATTATTTACTTTACTTCGTTTACTAGAAAACGTGCATGCAAAACATTTCATTAAATCATAAGGGAAAAACGTGATGCGTGAAGAAAGAGACTCCGAACAATCATCTAACCGTTCATGGCACACATAAATGAATCTTCCTAACTGAGTACTACTAGGAGACATCCTAGACTACCCGACTAATTACGCCCCACAATCAGAAAACATCATAAAACCTAACATCGATACAATGTAGGGCCTGAAGGGCCGGAAACCTAACACCCACTTACCTGGAGTCCTAGCTATGCCGAGCACTGTCCTTTGAGAGCTTGGGTCACCTAAGACATTTTTGTAACGTGTCATTAGTATCGATTCTAAATCGTCAATTTCAGAGCTAAAACAAAAACCCGAGCTAAGACAATTTTTCCTAAAACTCATATTCACTTCATTCGGGCATTTCGTCGAGCACAAAGCGCTTACCAAGTACTTAACTCCATTAATGGTGTTTTACTAACCTCCAACCTCCAAAACCCAACCATTAATATTCACCCACACCATTAATTCATTCTACCCACCTAAATAACAACCAAAACCTCATCAAGGAGCTATAAAATCGTTATCCTATCGATTTCTCATCAATCTAGAAATTTTTACCGTAAACCCTAAATCAAAACCAACCCTAAAACGTCAACTAAACTATGCCAAAGCGTAGAACTTACCTAGAGCGTTGATTTGGAGAATAAAACTCGAAGAGAAAATCGCCGGAATCGAACTTGAGTGATCGGCGATGGAGGAGATAAGAAAATCGCCAAAGGAGGGGGAGGAGGAGCGCACATGTCGGGGAGAGGAGAGGGAATGGGGGAAAAAAGAGGTTATTTGGGTTTATAACAATTTGACTTCCTAAATTACCATTTTACCCTTAGTTTAATTCCCTTAATTCATTCACAATTCGTATACCGGTTTGGTTTCCCGAAACTCCCTTATTCCTCCAAATATTCCAACTTATTCTTAGGGTTCTAACAAGACTAACCATTCATAAATTGGACCTTGTTTACTATTTTTACGAATTAAAACATTACAGGGTTAAAAACGGAATTCTAACGTTACACTATTGATATGGGTCTCTAAAAATTTACTTATTCTTCTAAAAATTCCCATAAATCCCTAGGACACTAAATACACCTCATGCTCGTTAGATGGTCCTATATTCCTTATTTACAAAAACACCCTTGGAGCGGAAAACCCGAAAAACTCGGGTGTTACATCCTTCCCTCCTTATTTAAAATTTTGTCCCCAAAATTTCGTACCTGAACAACTCTGGATATCTGTCCATCATATCCTGTTGACGCTCCCACGTAGCTTCCTCTACGTTTTGGTTCCTCCACAACACCTTAACAAGTGGGATTGACTTATTGCGTAAAACTTTCACAGCGTACTCCATAATTTGCACCGGCTTCTTTTCATAAGTTAAGGTCGGCTGTATCTCAAGACTAACTGGTTCCACCACGTGCGTCGGATCTCTTACACATTTCCTCAACATCGATACGTGGAAGACCTTATGTACACCCTCCATAGACAACGGTAATTGAAGCTTGTAAGCTGTAGCTCCAATCTTCTCTGTAATCGGGAACGGTCCAACAAACCGTGGATTCAACTTCCCTCTCTTACCAAAACGAACCACGCCCTTGAACGGTGAAACCTTCAAAAATACCTCATCACCAACTAAGAACTCCAAATTTTGTCTTCTTCGGTCGGCATAGCTCTTTTGGCGACTCTGTGCAGTTTCCATTCTTTGTCTGATCAGAGCAACCTTCTCAGATAGCTGTTGCAAAATTTTCGGTCCAATCAACTTAGCTTCACCCACTTCATCCCAATATAGTGGCGACCTACACTTTCTGCCGTACAACGCTTCGTACGGAGCCATACCAATCGTGGACTGATAACTGTTATTATACGTAAATTCAACCAACGGCAAATACCGGCTCCAAGATGCTTGAAACTCTAGCACGCACGCTCTCAGCATATCCTCAAGTATCTGAATCGTCCTTTCAGTCTGTCCGTCAGTCTGTGGGTGGAATGCCGTGCTAAAAGTTAACTTAGTACCCATAGCGCTTTGTAGACCTTTCCAAAATCTCGAAGTAAATCTGGGATCCCGGTCCGAAACAATTGAAACCGGAACTTCGTGCAACCTTATTATCTCCTGAACATACAGCTCTGCGAACTAATTCATCGTGTAAGTCATCTTTACTGGAAGGAAATGAGCCGTCTTCGTCAACCTATTGACTACGACCCATATACTGTCATGCCCTTTTATCGTCATCGGCAATCCAACTACAAAGTCCTTTGCAATGCGATCCCATTTCCACTCGGGAATCGGTAGAGGTTGCAACATCCCACCTGGCCTCTGGTGTTCTGCCTTAACTTGTTGGCAGACAAGGCAGGACTGCACATAACTGGACACATCACGCTTCATATTCGGCCACCAATAAAGCACCTTCAGATCTCGGTACATCTTGGTGTTACCCGGATGAACTGAGAACGACGATAAGTGTGCCTCTACCAAAATCAATTTCCTCAATTCTTCATCCTTTGGAACATACCAACGGTCTCTAAATTTCAAAATGCCATCCTCCGAGTAACTGAATTCGGAAGGTGTATCGGTCAACTTGGTCACAATAGCTTCCTTTTCTTCTGAATCCATCTGCTGAGCCTCCATAATTTTGTCCAAAAGAGTAGGCCGTATAGTCAAGTCAGCAAGTAGGGCCGAAAGCTCTGAAACTACTTCGAGTTCATGCCTCTGAATCTCCTTTCTCAATGAAGCTGGCATACAGCAAACGACTGACTCCCTAGTCTTAGGCATCCTACTCAATGCGTCTGCCACCGTATTCACCTTCCCTGGATGGTACTTGATTTCAAAGTCGTAATCCTTCACAAATTCCAACCATCTCCTTTGCCTCATATTTAAATCTTTCTGCGTAAAGAGATACTTTAAACTCTTATGGTCTGAAAATACTTCACACTTTTGGCCGTAAAGATAGTGTCTCTATATTTTCAGCGCAAATACTATCGCTGCCAATTCTAAGTCATGCGTCGGGTAGTTTTGTTCGTAAGTCTTCAATTGCCTAGAGGCGTAGGCAATTACCTTTCCGTCCTGCATTAGTACGCACCTCAATCCTACTTTGGATGCGTCACAATAGATACTGAATGTTCCAGTCTCCACGGGCAGAATCAACAATGGCGTTGTAGTTAACTTTTGCTTCAAGGTCTGAAAACTTTCCTCACATGCCTTAGACCACATGTATTTCACTTCCTTCTTAGTTAAATTCGTCAGGGGCTTGGCTATGATTGAAAACCCTTCTATCAACTTCCGATAATACCCAGCCAGGCCTATAAAACTTCGTACTTCACTTGCATTTCTCGGCTGAGGCCACTCCTTCACGGCTTGAACCTTAGCCGGATCTACTGAAACTCCTTCCTTCGAAATTACGTGGCCTAAGAAGTTCACCTGATTCAGCCAAAATCCGCACTTGGAAAACTTAGCATACAACTGGTGCCGCTTCAACGTATCCAAAACGGCTCTTAAGTGCTTCGCATGTTCTTCGTCATTTCGGGAATATATCAGAATGTCATCTATGAACACTATCACAAACTTATCCAGGAACTCCCGAAACACTCTATTCATGAGATCCATAAAAGCTGCCGGGGCATTTGATGACTCTTATTTTAGAGTCATTTTATACTAATTTTACATAAGAAAACTTATATGAATTGAGTGATTGCAATAATAAATTAGTATGATTTACTGCAATTGCTAAATAATCTTGCAGCATTAGTGTTTTGATTCAATTTAATATATTTATGTAGATTTTCCATTAAAAGCATATTTTTCTCCTTATTTTGAATTTTTTATTTTCATATTTGAATGTAATTTTTATTAGAGGGAAAATCAAATTCAAAAGCTGAAGATCATGGAGAGAGAGGAATCAAATCACGTAAATTGAGGAAATTAGTTGCCGATTATGGAGAAGAGAATGTTGAATTCATGGAAGAATTAGATTTGGATTTAATTAAATGAGGCAGCGGATGATTTGAAGAATGGGCAGCTGGGCAGCTGGGCAGCGGATGATGTAAAGACTAGAAAGAAAGAAAAGAAAACTGGGCAGCGGATGATTTGAAGAATGGGCAGCAAAAAAAAAAAAAGACAAAAGCAATTGATGGATATAAAAAGGCAGGAAGCAACCGGATGATCTAAAGAAATTGGGCAGCGGATGATGGCAGAAGCTGGGCAGCGGATGATGCTGAGAGAAGAAAAATAAAAGGTGGAAGACGGGCAGCGGAAGAAAGCAACTTGGGCAGCACTAAAAGACGAAATAGCTTAACAGAGAGATTGGAGAGAGAAAGACAAATCCATGCTGGAAAGCTAAAACAAAAAGGAAAACAATTAAATGAATAATAAATTGGAGAGAGAAAAGGGAGGATTGCATGCAGAAAAAGAGGGGATACTTTTCAACCATAGAAGAGACTACGCAGAGGCATTCTGTATAGAGACTTTTCTTTGCTGGAGATAGAGTTCTGGACCAGAGAAGGGAGACAACACCATTCCTTCATTTTCCTCTCCTTAACTTCTTACTATTTTATGATTTTTATGAACACCATTGTTTTTAGTTTATTTTTAATTATGTCTAGTAGCTAAACTTATTATCTTGGTTAGGACGATAGTATTTGTTGCGATACTTTGCTACGATCTTGGTTTTGTTTCTGCGATTATCTATTAAACAATTATTTGTGATGTTTCTTGCTTAAGTCAGATCATATCGATAGATAGGTTGACTATTCATATTTATATTGTATCGATAGATAGATATAAATTTTAGATGCATGAATAATTAATTGAATTACTTTGTTACAACATAGTTAACATTAATTTGATTGGCAATAAGAATAGCACATATCGGAAATTCAATTTTAGTCACATTCTTTCAAGGTAGAAAGAAATACTGATTTGAATTTACCTAGGCAATTCGAAAGAATCCTAGAAATCAATTTTATTCTTGCTGTTTTTTAGATAATGCTGCAGAGCATTACCTCAGCATTAGTAGCAGAATCATCGTAACGAAGAAATCGATCCTAGCCAAGGCTTTTATCCATCGAATTTATCTCGTTTAATTTGTTTTCTTTTATTGCATAGTTATTCAAATTTATTTTTAATTAATTTCAATTATCAATTTAGTATTTTTATCATATTTTTATAGCAATTTAAATATAGCTAACGTTATCCTCGTGGGATCGATACTCTACTTACTCTATTACTTTGTTAGCGACACGTGCACTTGCGTGTAAGTGTGTAAAAACACTAACAAGTTTTTGGCGCCGTTGCCGGGGATATTGTTTAGTTGTTATTATTTTGCTATAATTATTTTAATTTATTTTACGTTATTTTATTTTGTTTGTTTTCCTATTCTCAGATATTATTGATTTATGCCGGACGACGAAGACGCACAGGATCTTGTACCCTTAGATCCAGAAATTGAAAGGAATTTTAGAGAAAGGAGAAGACAACAGCACCAACAACAACAAATTGAGGGAGAAAATATGGCGCATGCAGCAAATGAAAGGGAAAATGCTGAAAGAATAATCGATGACAGAGATATACCTATTCAGGATTTTGCAATTCCTACGCTCAATGATCTTAATCCTGGAATAGTCAGACCTGATCTTCGTGCCATTAGATTTGAGTTGAAACCTGTGATGTTTCAAATGCTCCAAACAGTCGGACAATTCACTGGAGCTGTCACAGATAATCCTCATCGCCATTTAAAGGTTTTTGGAGAAGTCAGTGATTCATTTAATTTCCCTGGTGTATCTGCAGAAGCTTTGAGGTTGAAACTCTTTCCGTATTCCTTGAGAGATCGCGCCAGAGATTGGTTAAACAGCATTCCTTCAGATACAATCACTACTTGGGGGGATTTAGCGAAGAAATTTATTATGAAGTATCACCCACCAGTGAGGAATGCACGGATGAGAAACGAGATCACCAGTTTTCTACAGAGGGATGGAGAATCATTATATGAAGCCTGGGACAGATTTAAAGATTTGCTGAGACAGTGTCCAAATCACGGGATCCCTCACTGGATCCAACTGGAAACGTTTTACAACGGGTTGAATGGACAGACCCGATCGATTATCGACGCAGCAGCAAATGGAACACTGCTGTCAAAATCATTCAACGAAGCTTACGATTTGCTGGAAAGAATGGCAGTGAACAGTTATCAGTGGCCTTCAGACAGAATACAATCTACAAGGAGAGCACCTGGAAGTTATGAGGTAGATGAAGTGGCTGCTCTTAATGCCAAAATAGCTTCATTAGAAAATGCGATGAAAGCTATGAACAGACAACAGCAACCATTAGTAAGAGAGCTTTCATGCATCTTCTGCGGGGAGAACCATGATGATAGCTCATGTCCAACGAATCCCGAGTCAGTAAATTACATGGGGTATAACAGAAATAACAACCCATATTCACAGACTTACAACCCTGGATGGAGACAGCATCCAAACTTCCAATGGAGTTCACAACAACAAAACAACGCTGTACCTGCAAGATCTGCTGAAAACTATGTCCAGAACTACAATCAGCAACTCCAGAAGCCAGCAGTTCAAGAGAAACCAGACAACTTTGCAAGGGAGTATGCTGCAAAGACAGATATAATTTTACAAAATTTATCAGCTTCAATAAAGAACATTGAAACACAACTGGGGCAGCTAGCTCAATCCTCGAACTCAAGAAGCAGTGGACAATTACCCAGCGACACTGAAATTCCACAGAGATCGGGAAAAGAACACTGCAAGGCAATAATATTAAGAAATAGAAGAGAAGTGGAGATTCCAGAGAAGCCAAAAAGAGTGGAGAACCCAAAGAAAAGTTGCCTAGAAAAAGAAGCAAAACAACAACCCAGTACTGAGGGTTTACAAGAAAGAGAAATGATGATTGAGAAAGAAAGAATTCAGGAGGCCGAAGAGAATAATTCTGAATCTGGAGAAATTAATATAAATGCCGCAGTTCCGCCCGCAGCATCGACCTACAGAAGTGCAACTCCAGAGACCACCTCCACCATTTCCACAGAGGCTACAAAAACACAACCAGGAAAAACAGTTTAAAAAATTCTTGGATGTTTTGAAGCAACTCCATATAAATGTACCACTTGTGGAAGCCCTTGAACAGATGCCGAATTACACTAAATTTATGAATGACATTTTATCCAAAAAGAGGAGGTTGGGAGAATATGAAATGGTGGCCATGACTGAGAAAACCAGCTACATTTTGCAAAATAAGATTCCACCAAAATTGAAGGATCCTGGTAGCTTCACCATACCTTGCACCATCGGAAATAATTATTTCGGAAAAGCTCTCTGCGATCTTGGAGCCAGCATAAATTTGATGCCCATGTCAATTTTTAAGAAGCTGGGAATTGGAGAAGCTCGGCCAACAACAGTAACTTTGCAACTTGCTGACCGATCATTAACCCACCCTCAGGGAAAGATTGAAGATGTGTTGGTAAAGGTGGATAAATTCATTTTCCCGACAGATTTCATTATACTTGATTATGAAGCCGATCGAGAAGTACCTATAATTTTGGGGCGGCCATTTTTGGCTACTGGCAGAACACTGATCGATGTTCAGAGAGGGGAACTGACAATGAGAGTAAACGACCAGCAAGTTACTTTCAATGTTTTGAAAGCCATGAAGTGCCCTTATGATGATGAAGAGTGCTTCAATATTTCTGATGAAATCAAATCAGCAGAAATTAAACAATTATCAGGCGGGTACAGAAGGCAGTTCGAGGCATTAATTCGAGCAGAAGATGGTAAAGAAGATGGAGAGCATTCCAGCAAGGAAGCAGCAACAGTGGAGCTCAAACAGCTGCCACCACATTTGAAGTATGTATTTCTTGGACTCAATGAAACATTTCCTGCTATTATCTCTACCACTTTGTCTAACATGTAGGAGCAAGAATTAGTGGAGGTTCTAAAGAAATATAAGCTAGCTTTAGCATGGACAGTGAAAGACATAAGAGGGATAAGTCCAAGCATTTGCATGCACAATATCAGATTAGAAGAAGGAGCTACCGCAACTATAGATCAGCAGAGAAGACTGAATCCCATTATGAAGGAAGTTGTAAAGAAAGAGATACTCAAATGGTTAGATGCAGGAATAATTTACCCCATTTCTGACAGCTCCTGGATTAGCCCAGTTCATTGTGTTCCAAAGAAAGGAGGGACAACAGTCATAGAGAATGAAAAAAATGAATTGATACCAACAAGGACAGTGACCGGATGGCGGATTTGCATGGACTACATGAAGCTGAATAAAGCTACCCGAAAGGACCATTTTCCTCTTCCCTTCATAGACCAAATGCTGGACAGATTAGCTGGTAAAGATTTTTATTGCTTTTTAGACGGTTACTCGGGGTACAATCAGATTACAATAGCCCCGGAGGACCAGGAGAAAACAACTTTCACCTGTCCATATGGAACTTTTGCTTTTAGAAGGATGTCTTTTGGGTTATGTAATGCTCCTGCCACATTCCAGCGCTGCATGATGGCGATATTTTCAGATATGATTGAAGAAGGATTGGAAATTTTTATGGATGATTTCTCCATTGTTGGAGATTCTTTCAAGAGTTGTCTGGAAAATTTAGAGAAAGTACTGAAGAGATGTATGGAAACTAACCTAGTTTTAAACTGGGAAAAGTGTCAATTCATGGTTCCAGAAGGAATAGTTTTGGGGCATAGAATTTCAGCAAAAGGTTTAGAGGTGGACAAAGCAAAAATTGAAGTTATTGAGAAACTGCCTCCACCAAAAACAGTGAAGGGAATCAGAAGCTTTTTGGGGCATGCAGGATTTTACAGACGCTTCATTAAAGATTTTTCTAAGATATCAAAGCCTTTATGCAATTTACTGGAGCAGAATATACCATTTAACTTCGATGAAAACTGTCTGGAAGCTTTTAACATGCTGAAACACAAGCTGATCACGGCACCTGTAATAGCTGCACCCAACTGGAACTCGCCTTTTATTTTAATGTGTGATGCTAGCGACTATGCAGTGGGAGTGGTTCTTGGGCAGAAGAAAGAGAAAATTTTTCACTCTATTTACTACGCAAGCAAAACATTGAATGAAGCTCAAAAGAACTACACAACAACAGAGAAAGAGCTACTGGCTGTGGTTTTTGCATTTGACAAATTCAAAGCATATTTAATTGGCGCCAAGGTTATCGTCTATACTGACCATGCAGCAATAAAATATTTGGTTGCCAAGAAGGATGCTAAACCTAGGCTTATTCGATGGGTGTTGTTACTTCAAGAGTTTGATATGGAGATTCGCGATAGAAAGGGATGTGAAAATCAGGTAGCGGATCACTTATCTCGTCTGGAGAATGTGGGGGAGCAACAAGCCGAAGGAATGATTAAAGAATCCTTCCCTAATGAACAAATATTGAAACTGGAAGTTTCTTCAACTCCCTGGTACGCTGATTTTGTGAATTTTATTGTGAGTGATATAATTCCTTTCGATTTAGATTATCAACAGAGAAGGAAGTTCATGAAAGATGTTAAGCAATACTTCTGGGACGAGCCATTTCTTTTCAAACAATGTGCTGATCAGCTGTTGAGGAGATGTGTTCCAGAAGAGGAAATCCAGTCAGTGCTGCAGCAATGCCATGCAGCATCATATGGCGGTCATTATGGAGGAACTAGAACAGCTGCCAAAGTTCTACAGTCAGGTTTGTACTGGCCCTCCCTTTTTAAGGATGCTAATGAGTTTGTTCAAAAATGTGACAGGTGTCAAAGAACAGGGAACATCTCAAGGAAACACGAGCTGCCACTTACAAATATTTTGGAAGTGGAAATATTCGACGTATGGGGTATAGACTTCATGGGACCTTTTCCACCTTCTTTTGGGAACCAATACATTTTATTGGCTGTGGATTACGTATCTAAATGGGTTGAAGCAGTGACACTTCCAAATAATGAAGGGAAAAGTGTTCTGAAATTTTTGCAGAAAAATATTTTTACACGTTTTGGAACACCGCGAGCAATTATAAGTGATGGAGGTTCACATTTCTGCAATAGGATGTTCACTGGTTTACTGGGAAAATATGGAGTCAGACATAAAATAACTACAGCTTACCATCCTCAGAGTAATGGACAAGCAGAAGTATCTAACAGGGAAGTAAAACGAATTCTGGAGAAGGTGGTGAATCCAAATAGAAAAGATTGGTCATTAAAACTAGATGATGCGTTATGGGCATACAGAACAGCATATAAAACACCTTTGGGCACCACACCGTATAATTTGATTTATGGGAAAGCTTGCCATCTACCAGTTGAGCTTGAACATAAAGCATACTGGGCAATAAAAACCCTAAACCTGGATTTACAAAGAGCTGGTAAGGATCGGTTTTTGCAGTTACAGGAGCTGGAAGAGTTAAGGTTAAGCGCATATGAGAATGCCAAACTATACAAGGAAAAAGTTAAAAAATGGCATGATAAAAAGCTGCAAGCCAGAGCATTTGAGAAGGGTGAAAAGGTTTTATTATTTAATTCTAGGATGAAGCTCTTTCCGGGGAAGCTCAAATCGAGGTGGTCTGGGCCATTTGAAATAATGGAGGTATTTCCATACGGAGCAGTAGAGTTACATGATGAGAAAAATGGAAGAACTTTTAAAGTAAATGGTCAACGGATAAAGCATTATTTTGGGGAGAAATTGACAAAAATCATGTCAATTTCTCTACAAAATGCAGCAGACGACTGAGCAAATGGAAGTCTGGCTGAAGACTTATAAAAAAAAACTTAGCGCTGTGAGGGAGGCAACCCTCAAATATATCCTTTTATGCGTTAATTTTAAGTTGCAAATTTTTTTATCTATTATTTTTTATATAATTTTTTTTATGTTTAAATAAGCATTTTGGAATTTCACTCTTACTCATCTTAACCCAATTTCTCTCGTAGTAATTTTAGGGTAAATTTCTGTTTGCAACCCGCCGCCGACATTCAGTGAGAATTTTCTTTCGAGTCTCCGAATAAGGTTGTCAAAATTTTTTTCCTCCGCTCCCAATCGCTGCGACTAACGCTACAGCAGCACGCACTATTCTGTCTGTAACAATGCGGCCAAAACAGAAGGGTCGGAAAAACGCCAAGAAAGTAAACAGAATGGAGTTTATTTCTGAGGAAGCCAAGCTGCGATACGAGCAAGCTCTACAACAACGGTCTTTTGCACAAGAAAAAGGTTTCCTGGTTGAGGCCGAGCAAGTATCCAGGTACCCAAACTATATTACCTCTATTATTCAAGAACGAAAGTGGGAGAAATTTTGCGCTTCTCCAGATACAGCAATAAAATCTATTGTGCGGGAATTCCATGCTAATTTTGAGGGCGATTTGCCCGAAAGCATTCAGGTTCGATAATGTGAGGTGAAAATAGGGCCATCTGAAATCAATAAATTTTATGAGTTGGAGGAAGTTGAAGATGAATTTTATAAATACGAAGATTATGGATCACAGGGATTTCTAAAATCAGTATTGACGGAAATAGCAGTGCCCAACACAGAATGGGTACGGTCAAAAACCGGCTGTGTCTCTATTCCAAGGCTCGCTCTACTGCCGAAGGCTAAGGTTTGGTATCATTTTTTAAAACTCCGATTATTTCCTTCGTCTCATGGTCAGCATTTGACAAGAGAACGAGCTATCTTACTCTATTGCATTTTGACAAACAAGACAATTAATGTGGGCCTAGTGATATATCGGAATTTGCGTGCAAACGCTTTAAAACCGAAAGGGCAGCTGTTATTTCCTTCTTTGATCTCTGGATTATGTGAACTGGCTGGCGTAATGTATGATGCTGATGAAGAAGAACTCTCCCCTGGCCCTGTTATGACACCACCTATTATAAGGAGAATTGCTTCGGAGGGGTTGGGAGCAGGAGCACCAGAATCTGAAGAGAATGCTGCAAGTGGAGCTGCAGCATCATCCAGCACCAACAATATCTACCAGCAAATACTTGATGGTCTGGAGGCAGTGCGTAATAAGCTTGATTTGCACAGAAATGATCTTTCGACTTTGAAAGAGGAACTTCAACATCAGAAGCAATTACAATCTAAGGTGACAAGGACCTTGACCACCTTAAAACGCAAAAATAGAACATTTTGGCAGTACAACAAGCTGCGTGATACAGCATTGGCTGCTAGCTTTGCCAGAAGGCCAGAAGATCCAGCCCCTGTTTTCCCTCGGTTCCCAGCAGCAATTTTTCGAGATTCGGATGATGAGTCTGAACCTGAAGCATGAATTCCAGGGAAGTCCTAACCCCCCTAGTTTTATTTTGCTTTAATTTCTTTTCTTTGAACTTAATTTTGTTTGGCAGTGGGGACACTGCCACTTTTTAAGTGTGGGGGTGCTATTTAGTATGAGTGAGGATGTTTATCTAATTTGGATGATTAATTTGGATGATTAATATTTACTGTTTCTCTGAATATGGTTGTTTTGATTCTCTCTGGATGTTGATTGAATTTTGGTCGTTTATATTTTATTTTAGGGAAATTAGTATCTATTGATTGGTATTTTAGTGTTTGTTGTTATCTTTTGGTTTGTTACCCTCTGTTGGTGTGTTACCTAAAAAAAAAAAAAAAAAAAAAAAAAGAGAGAAAACAAAATGATGATGAAATGAAGAAAAGTGCGATATAATTTCCTAATATCTTTTGATTTGGTGAGTTATTGGATAATGTTAGTGTCACGTATTATTAGAAATCAATTAAGATTTATTCCCATTAACTTAGTGTCTCTAACACACAAACTCCTTTTGGTTGTTTAGGAATATTATCCTTGCTAGACATTACAATTATATCTATGCGTCAATAATTTAATGTTTGATTAAAGAAATTAGCAATTAGAGAATTCTTCTTAGAAAAATATAGTAAATAATAAGTTTGGGGGTAATAAAAAAAAAAAAAAATTAATAATAATAAAAAAAAAAAGTGCAATTTCCTAATCTACTTTCAATTTCGAGTGAGCCTTTTGGATACTCGATGGGTAGAAATAAATTAGAGGAACGTTGGGAGGAACTCCGTTGCATGTTTATTGACTATACTCCTCTATTGTATATGTGAGTATATTTATCTTGAGGTGACACTATTGAGTAACCGGAGGACTTCATCACCAATGTTGTCAATCGCGTAAAAAGGTAGTGTGACTTATAGATAAAGTCAATGTAAAAAAAAAAAAAAAAAAAAAAAAAAAACTTAATCCCCTTACTTATTAAAAAAAAAAAAAAAATAAATAAATAAAATAAAAAGAAAGAAGAAGAATCTCTGAATGCTAATGGATTTATGAAGGATATTAGAGAGTTGACATCCCATGATATGTATTGTGATTTCTAGTTTTGATTATTTAACTTAGCAATTCAAATGGAGTTTGAGCACACACAGATTTTTGACTAGGTTATTGGGAATTGAATCTATATTGATTGCTTTTAATTGTGATAGTAAAATTTTTCAATAAATTACAAATTAGTAGATATTTCGGAATTATATCGATTTTGTCAATGTTACCTTGGAAATTCATTTTTGTTTGCATCACTCGAGGACGAGTAATGGTTTAAGTTTGGGGGTATTTGATGACTCTTATTTTAGAGTCATTTTATACTAATTTTACATAAGAAAACTTATATGAATTGAGTGATTGCAATAATAAATTAGTATGATTTACTGCAATTGCTAAATAATCTTGCAGCATTAGTGTTTTGATTCAATTTAATATATTTATGTAGATTTTCCATTAAAAGCATATTTTTCTCCTTATTTTGAATTTTGTATTTTCATATTTGAATGTAATTTTTATTAGAGGGAAAATCAAATTCAAAAGCTGAAGATCATGGAGAGAGAGGAATCAAATCACGTAAATTGAGGAAATTAGTTGCCGATTATGGAGAAGAGAATGTTGAATTCATGGAAGAATTAGATTTGGATTTAATTAAATGAGGCAGCGGATGATTTGAAGAATGGGCAGCTGGGCAGCTGGGCAGCGGATGATGTAAAGACTAGAAAGAAAGAAAAGAAAACTGGGCAGCGGATGATTTGAAGAATGGGCAGCAAAAAAAAAAAAAAAAGACAAAAGCAATTGGTGGATATAAAAAGGCAGGAAGCAACCGGATGATCTAAAGAAATTGGGCAGCGGATGATGGCAGAAGCTGGGCAGCGGATGATGCTGAGAGAAGAAAATAAAAGGTGGAAGACGGGCAGCGGAAGAAAGCAACTTGGGCAGCACTAAAAGACGAAATAGCTTAACATAGAGATTGGAGAGAGAAAGACAAATCCATGCTGGAAAGCTAAAACAAAAAGGAAAACAATTAAATGAATAATAAATTGGAGAGAGAAAAGGGAGGATTGCATGCAGAAAAAGAGGGGATACTTTTCAACCATAGAAGAGACTACGCAGAGGCATTCTGTATAGAGACTTTTCTTTGCTGGAGATAGAGTTCTGGACCAGAGAAGGGAGACAACACCATTCCTTCATTTTCCTCTCCTTAACTTCTTACTATTTTATGATTTTTATGAACACCATTGTTTTTAGTTTATTTTTAATTATGTCTAGTAGCTAAACTTATTATCTTGGTTAGGACGATAGTATTTGTTGCGATACTTTGCTACGATCTTGGTTTTGTTTCTGCGATTATCTATTAAACAATTATTTGTGATGTTTTTTGCTTAAGTCAGATCATATCGATAGATAGGTTGACTATTCATATTTATATTGTATCGATAGATAGATATAAATTTTAGATGCATGAATAATTAATTGAATTACTTTGTTACAACATAGTTAACATTAATTTGATTGGCAATAAGAATAACACATATCGGAAATTCAATTTTAGTCACATTCTTTCAAGGTAGAAAAAAATACTGATTTGAATTTACCTAGGCAATTCGAAAGAATCCTAGAAATCAATTTTATTCTTGCTGTTTTTTAGATAATGCTGCAGAGCATTACCTCAGCATTAGTAGCAGAATCATCGTAACGAAGAGATCGATCCTAGCCAAGGCTTTTATCCATCGAATTTATCTCGTTTAATTTGTTTTCTTTTATTGCATAGTTATTCAAATTTATTTTTAATTAATTTCAATTATCAATTTAGTATTTTTATCATATTTTTATAGCAATTTAAATATAGCTAACGTTATCCTCGTGGGATCGATACTCTACTTACTCTATTACTTTGTTAGCGACACGTGCACTTGCGTGTAAGTGTGTAAAAACACTAACAGCATTCGTCAAGCCGAAGGACATAACCCGAAATTCATAGTGCCCATATCGTGTTCTAAATGCGGTCTTTGGTTATCCTCGGCCTTAATTTTTAATTGATGGTATCCTGACCGTAAATCAATCTTCGAGAACACACTGGCCCCATGTAACTGGTCAAACAGGTCATTAATTCTCGGTAGTGGATACTTATTTCTGATGGTTAATTTATTCAATTCTCGGTAATCCACACACATTCTTAAGGAATCATCCTTCTTCTTCACAAACAAAACCGGAGCGCCCCAAGGAGAAACGCTCGGCCGTACAAAACCTTTGTCTGTTAGTTCTTTCAGCTGGAGGTACAACTCCTTTAGTTCAACTGGTGCCATTCTATAAGGATTCTTGGACACTGGCGCCGAACCAGGAATAATCTCGATAGTGAACTCTATTTCTCGATCTGGAGGCAAGCCGGGCAACTCGTCTAGAAATACTTCTGTAAAGTCCTTAACCACTGGAATGTCATACAACTTCAACTCATTTCGCATGCTTACTTCCTCAACACTTGCCATAAATCCAAAACATCCATGTCTCGTCGAATATGGGGCTTTTAAAGGCAAGCTAGGCAACTCGTCTAAGAACACTTCCTTAAGATTGTCAACTGCCTGAATGTCACATAGCCTTAATTCATCTTGCATTCTCACATCCACTATACTCGCTACAAAACTGAAACATCTAGGTTTTACCGAGTACAGAGCACACATCGACGTTACTAGGGCATCCTACTCGAACGGAGGGTTGCTCGAAAGGAATAATTCTCTTCACCTGGGAGTCTAAAATCTACCACACCCGACAGGCAATTGATTGTGGCATAATGTCAAAACAACCAATCCATGCCCAAGATTACATCGTACCCTTTCATACTTATGACGATTAGGTTTGCATAAAGCTGCCGACCACCAATAGATGTAACTTCTCCCTGTATTGCTTGGTCGGAATACAAAAGCTCCCCGGAGGGCAACATAACACTATAATCACGATCGGCTGGGGCGGAATATAGTTTCCACTTAGATACATAATACTGTGCTATGAATGAGTGGGTTGCCCCGGTGTCAATTAAAACGTGAGCTGAACGTTCACAAACCAGAACCATACCTGAAACAACAGAAGGCTGAGCAGTGTCCTCATCTTCAATAAGAGCAAAGATCCTAGGAGGACCACCCGGGGGTCTCTTGGCTGATCCAGGACAATCTACGGCCTTATGTCCCACCTTATCACACCTAAAGCATCGGCCAGTATACAACTTACAATCACCCGGATGATATTTCTGGCAGATAGAGCACAAAGGAGCCAGTGGTGCCCCTTGCGAGCGTTTGCCCCAATCTTGAGCTCTAGGCGTCTCATTCGCCCGTTTGACACCACTTTGTGGTTGTGGCTGCCAACCTCGGTTCTGTTGTGGCGGTACTTCTCTAATAAACCTCCTTAATGCTTCTCTCTGTCGCTGCAGTTTCATTTCAATGTCATCAAGCTCGAGGGCCTTGGCCACAACTCGATGATACGGCATATCCTCAACTTCTGCCGTCTTCACTCCTTTCAAGATCTCCAATTTCAAACCTTGAACAAACTGGTATATTTTATCTTCTTCATCACTGACCATCATACCTGCGTATCTGGACAAGGATTCAAACATGCACACGTACTCGGCCACAGATCCTGTCTGGCGTAGCTGAGAGAACTCGGCCCTCTTGTTGGCTCGAAGGGCACGGTTGAAATACTTATTGTAGAATATTGTCTTAAACCTCTGCCATGTCATGACCCCTACATCTGTAGTAACCATCACTGAATCCCACCAGAACACGGCATCCTTCTCCAAATTGAACACTGCACATGTTACCTTGTTCTCTTCTTCTATTTTCGCATAAGCGAACATGCTTTCAATTTTACGGATCCACTCTTCAGCACTAGTGGGATCCGAGGACTGTCTGTCGAAAGTTGGGGGCCTAAGCCGTCTGAACCTCTCTCCACTTAGTTCACGGGAATTTCCACCTTGTCCCCCATCGTTTCCATCCCTGTTAAGTAAGATTCCTATTTGTTCGGACTGTTGACGCACTATTTCCATTAGTTGGCTATTAGGGATCTCATCATCTTGTCTGGGTGCTCTCGGCATTTTCTCCTTCCTAAGCACATTAGACAATTCAACAAAATAAATATCTAGGAATCATACTTAAACTTAAACACTTACAGTCGATGGAGAGTTCCCGTGCGGCGGTGTGTTTTGGCAGGCAATCTTCAGAATCGCTTTTAAAACTCAATCTCTCTAATACCATATCTGTGACGACCCCAACCCGATCAGGGCCGCCACGGAAGGACCATTACGTAATCTTAACTTTAAACCCTCAATTTGACGTACTAGGTTTCTCTTTTGTTTTTTGTTTTTTGTTTTTACTTCCCTTAACACTTTAACAAACTAAAAGAAGACCAAATAACAAGCTCAATAAAAACAGGGAAGGCAAACCGTCAGAAGCCAGCCAAAAGGAGGGGCGACTGATCGCCCATCCTTACTGGCGATCAGTCGCCAGAGAAGGAAACGCGAAGGGCGATCAATCGCCCAAATTTGGGGCGATTGCTCGCCCCGTATGATTGCCACAGCGTTCGCGAACGCCTAGCGTGCGATCGAGGCGATTGTTCGCCATGAGTGGCGAACAATCGCCACCTTCTCTGGAATTGGCAACCAATTCCAGCCAAAAATCCAGAGGAGGTGGCGATGGGCGATTGTTCGCCAGCCAGCACGCTGGCCAGGCGTACCCACCTACGCCCTTTCCCTTCCATTCTACACTTGACCAATTCTTCCCTTTTTCCATTATCTCCTCTTCACCTCAACCTTCTAAAAACATTCCTAACCATATTAAACACTTAATAATTCAATCTCCCGAGCAAAACTCAACTCAAAAGCTTACCTAAATCCGTAACTAAAATTTATGACAATAAACCGCGAGGATCACTCTAAAACCCGAACACATCCCTACCATTTAACACCTAATATCTTCAAACATAATCCAACCAAATCCACAAAACAACATCACCATAAACATTTAAATCCTTAAATCTTCTCCAAAACGTATTCATTTGTCAATCATTCAAATAACACTTTACTCAAACCATTATCCACTATAATCATCAAAATATCGAATTTCTCTATACACCCTAAAATTCTTGATACAACCTATATTCTTCTAATTCACAACTAATTACCACAAAACGACTCGGAGCACACCCACGGTCATCACACCTAGCCAAAACACATCCCGTTGCCACGAGCTCCGCTCATCGATCACCTATGCCTGATCATCAGGAGGAAGTTTCTCACCTTCGTTATCGTCACCTACATCATACGATAAACACATTAAGCCTAATGCTTAGTAAGGAGGTGCACTAAAACATGAAAATACATAATGCATGGTCTTTCAAAAACATGTTCATTTTTCGTTTGTTTACTTTACATAACACATACATATATATCATTAGGTATGAGTAGGCACGGGCACCACACGTCTACCCAGTAGACCAAACACTTGCCCTGAGTTACCATCATCATTTTTTTCGTGCCCTGAGTTGCCATTTACGTGCCTCGTGCCCTACTTATCCTCCAACTTCATTTAACATTATTTACTTTACTTCGTTTACTCGAAAACGTGCATGCAAAACATTTCATTAAATCATAAGGGAAAAACGTGATGCGTGAAGAAAGAGACTCCGAACAATCATCTAACCGTTCATGGCACACATAAATGAATCTTACTCATATACGAGCCTAACTGAGTACTACTAGGAGACATCCTAGACTACCCGAATAGTTACACCCCACAATCAGAAAACATCATAAAACCTAACATCGATACAATGTAGGGCCTGAAGGGTCAGAAACCTAACACCCACTTACCTGGAGTCCTAGCTATGCCGAGCACCGTCCTTTGAGAGCTTGGGTCACCTAAGACATTTTCGTAACGTGTCATTAGTATCGATTCTAAATCGTCAATTTCAGAGCTAAAACAAAAACCCGAGCTAAGACAATTTTTCCTAAAACTCATATTCACTTCATTCGGGCATTTCGTCCAGCACAAAGCACTCACCAAGTACTTAACTCCATTAATGGTGTTTTACTAACCTCCAACCTCCAAAACCCAACTATTAATATTCACCCACACCATTAATTCATTCTACCCACCTAAATAACAACCAAAACCTCATCAAGGAGCTATAAAATCGTTATCCTATCGATTTCTCATCAATCTAGAAATTTTTACCCTAAACCCTAAATCAAAACCAACCCTAAAACGTCAACTAAACTATGTCAAAGCGTAGAACTTAACTAGAGCGTTGATTTGGAGAAGAAAACTTGAAGAGAAAATTCGTCGGAATCGAACTTGAGTGATCGGCGATGGAGGAGATAAGAAAATCGCCAAAGGAGGGGGAGGAGGAGCGCACACGTCGGGGAGAGGAGAGGGAATGAGGGAAAAAAGAGGTTATTTGGGTTTATAACAATTTGACTTCCTAAATTACCATTTTACCCTTAGTTCAATTCCCTTAATTCATTCACAATTCGTATACCGGTTTGGTTTCCCCGAAACTCCCTTATTCCTCCAAATATTCCAGCTTATTCTTAGGGTTCTAACGAGACTAACCGTTCGTAAATTGGACCTTGTTTATTATTTTTACGAATTAAAACATTACAGGGCTAAAAACGGAATTCTAACGTTACACTATCGATATGGGTCTCTAAAAATTTACTTATTCTTCTAAAAATTCCCATAAACCCCTAGGACACTAAATACACCTCATGCTCATTAGACGGTCCTATATTCCTTATTTAGGAAAACACCCTTGGATCGGAAAACCCGAAAAACTCGGGTGTTACAAAAAGGGTATTTTAGTTGGTTAACAATTCTGTTAAGTGTTCAGGGTGTGATAACAAAACATAGCAGAAAATGATAAAAAAGCCACATCCACCGCTGATATTCAAAGGCCACATCCACCGCCAGCTAAACGACAAAAATCCACATCCACCGCTAGCATTCTAAGGCTACATCCTACCGCTAGCAGAAAATAGTGTACATCCACCGCTGGCATTCAAAGTTTACATCCACCACCAGCTACATGACAAAATTGCACATCCACCGCTGAAATTCAAAGAAGAGATACACAGTTAGCTAAACGACAAAGGTCATATCCACCGCTAGCTAAACGACAAATTTTTGAAGACATCCACCGCCGAAATTTCTGATGACATCCACCGCTGAAATTTCAAAGGAGACCTCATCCGCTGAATAGTAACCTTTGAAGACTTCCACCGGTGAACTATACCGGTTCAAGAATTATAAAGTCACATCTACCTATGGCGGTTCAGCTTTTTAAAGATATATCTACCTATGGCGGTTCAAACATTGTAAAGAACAACATCTACCAGTGAACAGTATCTTCCGCCAGATTTTAAAAATAAACTGCGAAGCTACAGTCATAGTCGTCCAGAGCTTTAACTCCTGTCCATTAATGGCGAAGCACGAAAGCAACTTCAGAACGCAATGGCTAGCTGTCTAAGTACGGATGCTTCTCCAACGGTAATATTTTTTCATATCCAGAAAGAAGCATTCAAGTATTGAAGCCGATTACAGACAGACTATAAAAGCGAAGAAAGAAGCTCGGGAAAAGAACTTTTGCTGAAATTCATCTTCGAACCCTAACGAGCGATTTTAATTGCAATACTCTGAATTTTCTGTACATCTCTCTATTCCTAAACTTGAGATCTATCTTGAGAGAGTGTAGCATTGTGCTAAATTCATTATTCTGTAAAAGTGTAAAGGCTGTGGATTGTCGCCCGTGAAGAGAAATCCAGTTGTTGTAAAGGGAGTAGATCGACGCCCAAAAAGTTCGTTCTGGTTTTCTCGTGAGGAGAAGGAAAGAATCTTCAAGGGGGAGCCTTGAAGCGTGGACGTAGGCAAGCTTAGCCGAACCACGTTAAAAACTGTGGTGTCAATTTCTCTCTCTCATTTTTATTGTTTGATTATTTGCTGTTTTCTTATCAGTTGAACATAAGAGAGAAATTGATTAGATTAACAAATTAAGTTTAAAAAGTCTAATTCACCCCCCTCTTAGACAAATACGATCCTACACAGTTGAATGACAGAGTCACGCATTGGATGAAGGCCTCTGACAATGATGAGCCACCCGTAGTGTAGTTTATATTTCATTTTATGTATTTTGCTTTACGTTTGTAATATAGTATCAATTGTAGTTTGTATTTCATTTCATTTCATTTGATGTCACTTTACTTTATGTTTGTATTGTAATTATCTGGATCTGGCTGTTGGGTATAAATTGTAATTTGAATATGCAGTAATTATGGTTATGAATGAGTCATAAAACAAACTAAAATTTGTTCATTTTTTCAACTTTACTTGCACACGGCCTTCAATCGCCGAGAGTCATTTTTGGTGAATTTGATCCATAACCATTTGTCTAGACATATTTGACTATTTCTTCTCTAATTTCTTTTAAAAAATTATATTTTTTATCCAAATAAAATCTAATTGAGATTTCTTTCCTTACCGATATGTTTTCTACATCATCATCATCCGAACCGACCGGTGTTTGAAGCTCATCGTTTAGAGTTTTGGAGGTCAAATGCACCTCTATTTCTTCATTACCTTCTAAGTGATCGAATGCTCGAAGATCACCATATGTAGGCGTAGATTACGAATATCAATCCATATTGACATTATAATTTGTTGTCTCGTCTAAATCAACCGATTTACTTCAATCAAAATCCATCAACATTGCTAATACAGAGAAAATTCATCGGAGCAAGAAAATAGTCAAAAAAATTTAGAGTTTTCGCGGGCTCAGGGTAAGAATAGAGGGCTGTCTTCTTATATAATTTTGGAGATCGGCCCCGAATTCTAGTCCAATTATTGTTCAATTATTGGACAATAATCGAGATCGACCCCCCGTTCTAGAGAACGATCCCCTGTTATCCAGTCTAGTAATTGAAAATGAGGTCTCGTTCTCCCGAGTCGACCCCCGTTATAAAAGACTCTTGAGAACGGGGAGCCAGCTCTGGAGAACGGCCCTCCGTTCCAGGTCCATTTGCACTGCATGTGGAACGAGGTGACTCCACCCCCCGTGACAGAACGGGGGGCGGGGGTGTACGTGGAACGGAGCCTCGACAGAACGGGAGATCGTTCATTTTAGATCGGCCCCCCGTTCTAGGCAAAAATGCAGAACGATGGGTGATCGGGAGGCTGCGAGAGGTTAAATTATTAGGTTTATGATAGTTGAAAGTTGGATTTGTTAGTTTAAGAGTGTTTTGAAAAAAATACATAATTTAGAGGTTAAAATGATTTTTATCTTAATTCTATTTATAGAATTATGTTAGTCTTGTGCGTAATAATTATAATAAATTATAAATATTATATATTATGAATTGTTAAATAGTTATAACACAAACTGATCATTTGTCTAACAAATAAATGATACAAATGAGCAATTTAAGAATATAAAAATTATATAATAAAATTTTGAATATAAATTTATTTAAATGTTATAAAATATTTTTAAAATAAATGATTTAGCTTTTAAGTAACAGTAACGTGTAAGATTAAAAATAATTAAATAAATTTATGTTTTCTGAAAATCAAAGAAAAAGAAATTCAAAAAATAGGAGCAGGTATAAATTCCCTCCAAATGATTGGGCCAAAGCAGAGAGAAGAGAATGAAAGCCCTCTCCCGTTCCGCCACCCGCCAAAAAGGCCGGTGGACATTGACGGACCAGATTCTCTCTCTACATCTCTCTCTCTCTCTCCCTCTCTCTCTCTCTATATATATGTATATATATATATATATATTCTTCGAAGCATTGGCAGTTGCTGTGAATCTACCTCTTTTGCTCGACCGAACTCCGTCTGGCTTCGGTGGCTCCGTTCTCTAGAAGCTGCCGGGACGGCAGTTTTTTCATTTTAACGGCCGAGGATTAAGAGTGTTATGCAACCTGGAGGTTAGTCTTCTCTTTCTAGCTTTCTCTGCTTGATGGCGGTGTTCGACTTCCGAAAATACATGTTGTGGTCAAATTGAGTAACTTTGGTAGTTGTTTGAATCTTAATGTATCGAAACTTGGATGGATTACGTTGCCTAACAAATTAGAAAATAATTGTTGCAGATAAGTTCCTAGCCCTAGAGCTGGACCTTTATTAACTGCTTTTCATCAGAATGATTATAATTTTCATATTAGTTTATTTGAGTTACTAGCTGATTGAAGAGGAAATAAGGAAACAGAAGAGGATCCGGAAATTACAACTTTATTCTGTATTGTTTATTCTTGATGCTAACTTTTGATTTGGTACTCTTAAATCACGGAAATCAGTTCAGATTTCCAGTTTTCTCTCGTAAAAGTTTCATTGCGAAGGTACTTTCCAGCGGACTATGCTTTTTTACTCTACTTCTGACCTTGGGTCATCTGGTGGCATCTCTAGGTGTTTAAATTAATTTCAAATTCCTCTTCTTTACCGGCGAAATGTAAACTACTGCTTGATTAACAGCCAGGAGTGACTTAATTTTTTCCGTCTTTATATTTTTTAGAGGCTTTTTTTAGGAAGCATGTCGTAGAAGCAGTTTGGTCAACTAATTATGTCATTGCTTTTTGCACCGTACTTAAAGTTATCTCACGTCACCTTGAAGTTAACTGCCAGCTAAAACCTTGAGAGGTAAATAACATTTGACTCACCAGAAAAAAGGGAGAAAACTTGACAAGACCTCTTTTTTCTTTCGCTTTCCCGGTTGCCGCCAAACTATTACCCGCTTAGGGGAGAAGAAAAAGTGTCCGTATGAGTGCTTCAAAATTTCTGAAATGGGCATAGTAGCTATGTGCCTCAACTGTTTATGATGCTCTCTTGTGCGAACACGTTTCTCTTTCTCCTCCTTTCACTCTCGACAATATATTATTGTTGGACATCATGAGACGACAAGACAGCACTTTTAACAGCAGTAAGAGCATGAAATAATGTGGTGGCTCAACATTTCGTTTCACTGGGGCCTGTCTTTGTTCAGAGATGTCACCACGAATGTTTTTGTGCTTCCATGTTTTCAAACTTTGTGTGCTTATGTTTTTCAGATTTCTAGACCAGTAAGTTTATGATTTCCCTTCAGTTGCCTCATAAGCTGTTCCCTTTCGGGTTCAAATTTGAAAAATGGATTTGAATTATTCAAGTTGTTTCCCATAGCGAGGTGAAAAGCAACAAATAGAGAGGGTTTGAGAAACAAGACAGATTTATATTTTCAATACTGGTTTTAGACTCCACTAAATCATTGAATATTATCATCTGTCATTCAACAATAACGTACTTTTTTTTTTTTTTTTTTTTTTTTTTGCGATGGCTCGACTTTAGAAAAGAATAAAAATTCTATTTTCTCAATTTTCTTATAACTATTTCTGCCGTCGACTAGATTTTGTTTTTTTTGGGTGGCCTTCATGGCTGTGAGGCCCTGAGTACCGATCAAATTTATTCGAGGATTCCACATCTCTCCCCCTTTTTCACTCACTCTTTTAACACTTGGCTTCTGCAGATTTCCCCTTTCTTGCTTCTGGAGTCTCTGCCTTTTCAATATGATACTCTTGGTAGGAATTGCAGTTGCGCCCCGAGTTGAATATATTGGATAAATAAAAAACTGGTGAGACCGTTTGTCTTACAGAAGCTTAACTCATTTATCTTCTTTCAAGGGTTTGATGCTATTTTTTTTTCTCAAGTTTCTTCAATGACGGGTTTTTATTCTCCCGATTGAGTTTACAATCAATTTTGTTTTTTGGTTTGGACTAACTTAGTAGGTGTAATACTATGGCTGTTTTTTCTTCTCTATAAATTCTCCCTCTGAATTATCCTTTATCATCAAGCGTTTTCCCTATTGTTATTAGAGTTGTTAACTGGTAAGAATGCTGTTGATGCTAATCGATTTGCTTAAATGGACTAAATCTACAGTTGTAAGTAATTGCATGGAAGAGAGCGGTAGATAGACCCCATCTTCTTATATTTATGTGGAACCCATTTTCAGTGTTGATCTCTTATACTACTCTTCTCTCCTTCCAAAGTGAATTTTTTTAATGCTGCTTTCTTGTTTTTTTAGATGTTAAATAAATTTATACTGCAGTTGAGCTTTTATTGCCTTTTGATCGTTACTCATTGATGTTGTTTTTGTAGTATCCAATTGATAATTGGCCCATGAGCCTTCGGTGGGTTATTGATTTTCTTCTAACAAAATGCAGGTTGGTAAACTATTCTAGCGAAGTGGTGCTCACAATATTGATATTGAAGGTTGGCTCAAGAGGGAGGGTATGCCTGGGAGCATGTACAACGGTGATTTAAATTACATTCAAGATCGTATTCCAAGTCGAGTAGAAAGGCTACTGAGAGAAAGAGAGCTAAGAAGAAGCATCAGAGCTTCACTTTCCAACGAGACAACTGACAGTACTAGAGAAGCTGACTTAATTGAGCGTAACCTGCGCTTGAGAGAAGAAGATAACTCTGGCATTTTGTGTGTTGAAAGATTCTTGGAATCTTCAGCACCTAATCGAGCTTTTACTGAGGGATGTGAACGTCAAGATGGGAAGGCTCTTAGACAAAGACTGCTGGTTGTGGCTAACAGGCTGCCAGTTTCTGCAGTTAGGAGAGGGGAAGACTCCTGGTCTCTGGAAATAAGCGCTGGGGGTCTAGTCAGTGCACTTCTAGGTAACTGGTACTACTAAATTTTTTTACGCGTGTAGAAAGTTAAACATCTCCCTGCTTTGAGTAACTCTTTTGTCTGTTAATTTATGATATTATTCTGATATAAAAGCAGTTTATTCCTGCAATTTAAGTTTAACGAGTACCAGATAACTTTTATCTAAGGTGTGAAGGAGTTTGAGGCAAGATGGATTGGTTGGGCTGGAGTGAATGTGCCAGATGTGATTGGGCAGAAGGCACTCACTAGAGCTTTAGCTGAAAAGGTATATGTCTTGAACTTGCACGTTGCCATACTATGCATGGTTCTGTTCTTGACTGATGAAGAATTAGCCTCAGTTTCTGCTTCACTTTATATGATGCTTGTAATTTGTCTTGTAGAGCTGTATCCCCGTTTTCCTGGATGAAGAAATTGTAGATCGGTATTACAATGGCTACTGCAACAATATTTTGTGGCCTCTTTTTCATTACATTGGACTTCCACAAGAAGATCGTCTAGCCACCACCCGCAGTTTTCAGTCTCAGTTTGCAGCATATAAAAAGGCAAATCAAATGTTTGCTGATGTGGTTAATATGCACTACGAAGAGGGCGATGTTGTTTGGTGCCATGATTACCATCTTATGTACCTCCCAAAATGTCTAAAAGAACATAACAGCAAAATGAAAGTTGGATGGTTTCTTCACACTCCATTTCCTTCTTCTGAAATTCACAGGACGCTACCATCTCGATATGAGCTGCTGCTTTCTGTCCTAGCAGCCGATTTAGTAGGGTACGTTTTTGTTGCTTTCTGCATGAACATTTCACTATATTCTGGCCACCCTACGTGCTTCTAATCCTGCATTTTGAAGTTTTCCAAATTGTTGCCTAGTGAATGAATCTCTAGTATTGATGTAAAGAATGCTTGGCATGTGCCACCATAGCAGCAAAGTGGGAGTTGTTCTTTCTTCCATTAGCTGCATAAAAATCATCGTGATTGCTAAATGCATCTCATTGTGGCACTTCCAAACCATCAGCTTGACAAATGTGGCTAATATTTTGACGTTGCCTTTATCTCCATCCACCACAATTTGTTATGTCGATTTTTTTACATCTCAGTGGCTAAATTGTTGTCTATCATGTATAGTTTTGATGATAGGATCAAAATTCAACTAGAAAATTTGAATGTGAATTTCATTTTATATGTAAAAAACATTCTTGGTCATTCTTCTCTCTCTTTTTATTTTATAGGAAACACTTTAGAAGAAAGAGAATTTGCAAGAGGACGGGAGGGACAAAGCTCCTCTCAACTTAAATGCTCAAGGATACATTTAGTGAAGAACACCTTGCAATTAGAGAGAATCAAACTAAACGAATCACACTCGTAAAAGGTTTAGAGTTATAAAACTTACTTAAAAATAAGTAAATTAACATTATCCCAAAGATATTTGACGTTTTGTCTTCAAAGAGTATATCATTAAGATGAAGTCAAATAACTTTAAAATATTTAGAATACTTGGTCTCTCCAAGTTAGCTTCATTTTCTTATGTATTTCGACGATGAAACTCACAACGTTGGAAGGAACCCCGCGTTAGGTTGGAGATGGAGAAAAGCTAGTTATGTTCCTCTACTAAATTTTCATTCGGATCACAATATAGTTGCTAGTTTCACCTGGCCCTAGCAAATGAAACAACATTGCTATTCTCCTTTGGATTTTATTGCTTGTATACAACTTTTCTCTTTATACGCAAGAAATTACAAAATCGAAAAAATAAGAGTCTTAAATTTGAATAGTAAGCCAATGTTGGTGATATATGTTCTTGTATATATGTGTGGTACCTGAGAATGATTAAATGTTTCAAATATTAGCCTTTTCAGTGGTTAAATACGAAATTTTTACTTTTATGATTACTTAAAAAATTCTTTAAATGCTATAATTTTGACATTTGCAGTTTTCATACCTATGACTATGCCCGTCATTTTGTAAGTGCTTGTACACGTATTCTGGGACTTGAGGGTACGCCAGAAGGTGTTGAAGATCAAGGGAAGCTGACTCGAGTAGCTGCGGTTTGTTTTGTTTAAGTTGTTAATCTTTTGCTTTTCGCTTTTTGCTTTTCGTTAGCAATTATATTTTTATTTCCTTTTTTCCATTTGATGGTATCACATTATATTAAATGTTGACTATTTGCACAAGGATAATATAATCATTCTAGCAATAAAATTTCAGTTTCCTATTGGAATAGACTCTGATCGTTTCACTCGTGCACTTGAGGTTCCCCAAGTTCAAGAACATATAAAAGAGTTAAAGGAAAGGTTTAAAGGACGAAAGGTAGATTACTTTTGTTCTCAATATCAAGTTTAATTTTTCTATATTTTGTTGTAATTATTTTTTGATATTTAGATTCAATGTTAATGTGCTTATTACTATTGTTGGGATATTATTCGGAACTAAAGTAACGATTTGAACATATTAAGAACATTTTGGCATGAATTTGTCCATTGCAAGATAGTAGACAAGGGATCAAAAAGAGGAGCATTTTAAGTTATTTAATTCATTTTGTTTTTTTATAAGAGAAAAAGTTATTTAATACAAATTTAGATCATCTTTGTGGACAAGTAAAATTTCCAATTTTATGCCATCACAAATGCATAGTGGATTATTGTATGACTTAAAGGTGCTTCTGCTCTCTTAAATGTTCACATTTAATGTGTATTCAAAACAAACAAGCATCATCTGATGCTTCTTTTTGGTCCCTCAATGTTCTGACGTACATATAATGACAATAGTTTCAAGCAAACTATTAGTAGTTGATCTACCTTTCTATGTTTCTTTTTTGTTATAATGTTTGTACTCTTTCTTATAAGTAGTGAGAACTTTTTTTTTTTTACTATTTTTATATTGGATAATTGTAATTTGTTGGACATAACAGGTAATGTTAGGTGTTGATCGACTTGATATGATTAAAGGAATTCCTCAAAAGATTTTGGCCTTTGAAAAATTCTTGGAAGAAAACCCTACTTGGCGTGATAAAGTTGTTTTGTTGCAAATTGCCGTGCCAACAAGAACAGACGTTCCAGAGTGTAAGTTCCCTTCTAAACATGCATTTTAAGTATATTCTTTTCTTCTTGGTAGTGTTCATTGTAACTACTAGAAACTATTATCTTGTATTTCCATTTTTTAAAACTAAATAATTTGTTTCCAATAACATGATTTAAAAAAAATTAATCCATTATTGAACCGCACAAGGAGCTATATTCAAACATGTATAATTTTTTTGCCGTCGTTGTCCATTTGTTGGTTTTTGAGCTTCATTTAGCCAGTCAATGTTGTTGGTATTTGTGCTATTACTAGATGCAAGTGACTCAATGTGACTCGATGAACTAGGTTGTGTTTTTTTTTTTTCCAAGAAATGTCTCATCGATATATCTAAATTTATGTTTTCACAGATCAAAAATTAACAAGTCAGGTTCATGAAATTGTTGGACGTATAAATGGACGATTCGGTACATTGACAGCTGTTCCTCTTCATCATCTGGTATGTACTTGATTTTATGTCTAGTTTGTATTTTAAATAAGAAATATATTTATATGAAAGGGGTAAATGTTAAAAAATGATTGATGACTGATTCTTTTACGTTAAGGGTATAAGAAAGTTATCTCGTTATTTTGCTGCCTAACACGGAAGGACAAATAATAGACATTAATGCATATATTGGTAGGATTTTATTTATTTAACCAAAACAAGACCTCATCCCACAACATAAAATTAAGTTGTCTGTCAATGTTAGAGTTTTACTCCAATTACGCCATCCAAATAACGAACAAAAATTGAAAACCATATTAGGCTTTTCTTGTTTTCTTTTGTCATAGTGTCATGAGGTCTTAAGAATTCAGAAAATGCGTAGGATAAAAACTACAATGATCATTACAATAGTAAATACTGCTTAAGCATATTCTCTCTTCTGTCTCTGCACACACACAAACTTTGATAAAAAAAAAAATAACAGGGCTAAGCTTATAGCAACAAGGGTTCCCTTTATTTCACCGTTACTACGCATTCTTGTCCCAGAAATCATTACACAATCATATTATAGTTGAAGGTTGGAAAAATTTGGTTCAGCGTGTGAATTCTTCTTGATAGACACAAGTTGATTGCGTTTATGATTGAACAGTTAGTTTTTTGTTTTGCAATGGATGCTGGCTAAGGTTTTGATCAACCTTTTAACTTACTTTAATTATAGATTTCACTGTTTATAGAGCTAAGCATCCACTAAGTTCTGAAGGCAGCTTGAACACTAAAATGCTGAAATTTCTCAAATCAAAGGTCAGAGGACTACAAAAACAACAATGAAAAAGTATCTCCTACTGTTGAAACCATATATAAATGAGGAATTGAGCAACATTAGATAATTCCCATCCCTTTTTCATCCTTCTACCTGGAAAGCAATAGCAATTACTTGACTTGTAATTAACATTTAATTAACTATGGAGAGGTACGCCATTTATTTTAATTAATTCAGTTTTTGTTTATAGTACATCTGAATCAAGAAGATGCAAAATTCATGTCTTGTTACTTTAGTATGGTTTTTTCTAACTAGAAAGAAACTACGTTTTAGATTTTTTTCTTTAATTCCACCCGATGTTTTGTAATATTTTGTTTTTAATATAAAATTTCTTATTAAAAAAATCTTGAAAATTTAAAAGTGGAATTCATGGATTAATAAACTGTCCTACAAGTGTTGTTTGAATTTGTTTCCGAAATAAAGAATAGTTGAACAAATTAATGTTGCACTCTGCAAAATTTGGTTACATGTACACTTTACACTCAAAATGTTTTGTTGAAATTTATTTGAACTCATTCATGTGTATTAGTAATTCAAATGTTTTTACAACCAGATAAAAAAAATCTTCTAATGATTATTTTTTATTTACAGGATCGTTCACTTGACTTTCATGCTTTATGTGCTCTATATGCCGTTACTGGTACTAATTTTACATCTGATTGTTAGTAAAATCTTTGAATTTCTTGTGTTTAACTTGGACTTTTGTGTATAAAACTTTTCGATTAGTTTTATGTTTTCTTTAGACTGATGTTTTATATATCTTTATTTTTTGTTTTGCTTGTGCAATGCATTTATAATTTCTTTCATCATAACATTTATGCACTATTGTATAACCCATTATCATACGAATATGCAGAAACATATTCTTTTTTTTCTAATTTTCTCATGTCATTTCACCCTTATTCAGATGTAGCATTAGTCACATCTTTAAGGGATGGAATGAATCTTGTCAGCTATGAGTTTGTGGCTTGCCAAGATGCAAAGAAAGGGGTGCTCATTCTAAGCGAGGTAACTCTGTACTTTGTGTTTTATATTTGTCTCCTTGTAATTTATTTGTTCACAGCGCCGTTCCCATCTGGCTTCCGTCATTTAGATTTCATCTTTCTAACTTTTGATCCATTTTGAAGTTTGCTGGCGCTGCACAGTCCTTGGGAGCTGGAGCTCTTCTAGTTAACCCTTGGAACATAACTGAAGTTGCAAAATCAATTGACCGTGCTTTGAATATGACTGCTGAGGAGAGAGAGAAACGTCATAGACATAATTTTCATCATGTGACAACACACACTGCTCAGGAGTGGGCCGAAACTTTTGTAAGGTACGTGTACGGATGTCAAATTAATGTACCTTTATGATCCTCATTCGGTTCTCTAGTCGACTACTCCCATAAAAAAGGCTTTTAGTTTTCATGATTATAGAGTAACTGCATGGTTGGACTTTTCTAGAGCTTATTGATTTATTAACACCATGAGGGATATTTTTCTCCCAATTGGCGATTATAAAGATTGGATGTCAAATTAATATACCTTTATGATCTTCATATAGTTCTTTGCACCACTATACCCAGAAGGAGGATTTTAATTTCTCATAATTATAGAATAACTATATGATGCTGCATCTTTCCCAAGCTTATTGATATATTAACATTACAAGGGATATATTTCTCTGCGATTATAAAGGTTGCATGTCCTCAATTATGTCTGGAGAATTCTAATTTTCGCTTGCCAAGTCTGTAACTTAAATTGTGGTTGAAACAAAAAACTATTGGACGACTTCAAACTTTCTTTCATGACATTACTATACAGCCTTGGTATTTATCAGTTTGGATTTATAAATGAGTCAATGCAAGACATTTCTAACTGGCAAGAATAGTTCATTGCTCACAACTATTTGCATCCAATTCAAGAATGTAGTCATCATGTGGAAAATTATGAATAGAAATGTTTTCGAGAAGAGAATGTGATTTTTTTGAAGTAATTACTTGATGGAATTAAATATTTCTTGCTTATTATATAATATTCAATTAAGTAGATTGGATTTTTGGTTAAAGCATTATGACAAATGTGCAGTGAACTGAATGATACAGTTGTTGAAGCTGAACTGAGGATAAGACAAGCACCACCCCTGCTTCCTTTTGAGGATGCTATAAAACATTATTTGAGGTCAAATAATCGATTACTTATATTGGTATGTTCTGCCATAATAGCAATATGGATAATATTATGATTACATTTTTATACCATGTAACCATCTAGATTAACAACTACGATATGCATAAACGTGGTCCATTACTATTCTCTCACTTTGATATAATCATAAACACAAATACTTACATTTAGATACATCATCTTCTACAGTTTTGTGAAATGATAATGTCTTCTTATTTTAAAAATTAAGCCAAGCTCTGCTCTACAATTAGTTGCTAATTTCCCTTCAATTTAAATTTAATATCGGACTCATTGTCATGTAGACGATTTTAGATATAAATTATTATGGTAAATACTGTTGTGACTATGTAATTAATATTTAATATTTTAGTTGATAATTTTCTTGATTTATCATACTAGATACGTACATCAGATTGAATGGTGTTTCCATTATAGATTTTTTATTTCCCAGGTAGGAGGTTTAGGCTAGTTTTAGAAAGAGGAAGAATTAAATTTTCAACAAGTTTTGTGCTAAATTATTGATATGTAATCTGTTTGCTATTGCAATTTCATTTCCTGACGGTGGTATTTTTCTAGAAGATGAAATTTCAGAAACGTAATCTAGTCTTTACTCCAGACTCTATTATTTAGTTTGTGTTTTTGGTAGTTTAAAATGTTGCTGTGACAATATTTTTACCAAACATTCAAGTGTTGAAAAGGTTCCACCATTACTTGGAAGCATCATTTCAACCTTTCAAATTCCTGTACCGAAGAAGGCAACATTGTGCTCCTAGCTGATATAATTTTTGCTTTTGATCTTTGACTTCATATTGCGCTTGTAGCTTCATTGGTTACTTATAATCACTTTTATGGCGCTCCAAACTCAGGGATTTAATTCTACACTAACAGAACCAGTGGACACACCTGAGAGAAGAGGCGATCAAATTAGAGAAATGGAACTGAAATTGCATCCAGACTTGAAAGAGTCATTGACTACTCTCTGCCGAAATACAAGGACTACCATTGTTATCCTTAGTGGGAGTGACAGAGCAGTCTTAGATGAGGTACTTTTTGAAGCTCAAGTATCATCTCTGAACCTTTTGTATATAGATCTTAACGAAGTGCTTTAACAGAACTTTGGGAACTATAACATGTGGTTGGCTGCTGAAAATGGTATGTTTCTACGTTTTACTAAGGGAGATTGGATGACTACGATGCCAGAACATCTGAATATGGAATGGGTCGACAGTGTTAAGGTGCTTAGTTTTTTTTTTTTTTTTCAATAAGAAATGATTTTGCATTAAACTATTGTAAAATGTACATAAGTTCTTTTGCAAAAATGTGAAGTTGCTTAGGTTGAACCCGCATGCTCGTTAAACTTTCTATACGGTCTTTAAACTTGTGCTTTTCTTGATTTTAGCATGTTTTCGAGTATTTCACGGAAAGAACACCTCGTTCACATTTTGAACCACGGGAAACTTCACTTGTTTGGAATTATAAATATGCGGGTAATGTGAACCATATTTCCACAAGTGTTTGGAGTTTTATGCTTTCTATGATTTGTGCTGATTATATGATTCTTGTAGATGTTGAATTTGGGAGACTTCAAGCGAGGGATATGTTGCAGCATCTCTGTACAGGCCCAATTTCTAATGCATCTGTCGATGTTGTTCAAGGTAGTCGCTCTGTCGAGGTGCGAGCAGTTGGTGTTACAAAGGTGACTTCTTGTCCCTATTCCTAACTTTTCTTTGGTGGTGTATTATTTTTGTTACATGCAATTTGTGCTTTTGTTTTTTGACAAATCAGGGTGCAGCAATTGACCGAATACTAGGAGAGATTGTTCACAGTAAGTCGATGACAACCCCAATAGATTATGTCCTATGCATAGGGCATTTTCTTGGCAAGGTAAATATTCTTCTTTCTAAAAAAAACGAATCAATATAATGGAATAATCCAACAATGTTTATATGGTCTTCCAGTCTTCACACAATCTAAATGAGATCCTTTCTTTCCCTATTTTTTCTCTATCTAAGATTTGAATCAACTTGAAGAGAGAAGATTTATCAGAGTTTTATAACATTGTTGGTTGAGTAAACTGATCTACAATTAAATAGCCCAGGGAGGCTAAAGAGAGAGGAAAATAAACAAAGAGAAGATTTTATCTGTAGTTTTAAAGTATAAATTGTTGATAAGAGGCAACTGAGTATGTATATATTATTTTTGGTGTATTTTTAATGGATTGCATGGTTTAATCAGGACGAGGATGTGTACACTTTCTTTGAGCCTGAGCTTCCTTCTGATACCATAGGTCTAGGAAGGACCAAGGCAATGGATGGACTTAAATTGTCTAGTGAGAGAAGATCTGCTATGAAGCTCCAACCCAACAGAAATGGCTCAAAATCATCTCACACTTGTAAGGCCAGGCATTTGCCAAATTCAGAGAGAACTCCGGCCAGCCACCTCAGTGGAAACGGAAAAAAGCAGTCCCCTGAGAAGATTCAGTGGAACGTGCTTGATCTCAAAGCCGAGAATTACTTCTCTTGTGCCATTGGCCGGACCCGCACCAGTGCTCGATATCTACTCGGATCGTCTGATGATGTCGTCTCGTTTCTTAAGGAGCTTTCTTATGCAGTAGCATTATCCCATTCTTGATCGGCACAGCTCGTGCTACTTGCCTCAGATCACATGCTAGCTCTTGATAAGTTTGTATGGCCAGAACAATGTCTATATTTTTCTCGTACGATAAATCACGACATGTAAAATCTTTCAAATATTTCTTACTTTGAGTATTCTATGCTTGTTATATTTCTGAAATTTCTTCCTTCCAAAATCTTGGACGGGTGTCTTTTTAGTAGCGAAAAAGGAATTCTTAGATTAATTTGGTGTTTCATCCCCAAAGAAATGAGGGTAGTATTGAACAAAACAGAGCATATTATAACAATAATGAATGATGTTTTCCATTAAAAATAAAAAGATAATTTAAATTGGACAATCTTGACTTCATCCTAAAACAACAAAACTAACAATGAAGCTAACATGGATGATAGAGCAAAGTTTACAATATAGTACTAGTGTAGATAAAAAAAAAACCTAGAATTTAAGACTCAAAAAATAATCAGGCTGAGGTTTTCTTGTTTGGTTCAAAGACATACTTGATCAGAGACTCTTTGATTCGTAGCAACTCAGGGAATTCCTTTTTCAACTTTGAAGCATCCATCTCATTGTTGCTTCTTGGGGCAACTATCACTTTAGCTTGCTCTTCAAGGCTGAAGTTTGCCCATTTGAATTCAGGATCAATGTATTTCTTGTACATCTCGAGAATTTCGTTATGACTCACCACACCCGGATTTGTGAAGTTCCATATGCCCCTCAAGTTCCTCTTTGCCATCTCAATCGAGATCGGAAGAAGTTCGTCTAATATAGTCATACTGTTGGGGATGTTTACGACTTTATTGTAGCGAGAAATTTTTGTGATGAAGTTTCGTGGGTTGTTGAGGTCGGACGATATTGGCATTCTAACTCGTAGGGTGCAAACATTGTCGTATTCCCTCAAAAGCTCCTCAACCTAAATTAACACAATTTAAAAGAATTCAAAATCGAACTCATTTATACAATAGAACACAATTTAATTTTACCTTCTGACATGATGTTTATTAATAGATATAATAATTAAGTTTTACTATTGTCAGTAAATAAAATTAGATTGTAAAATGAAAAAATAAACTTAACATTACTCTAAAAGAAAAGAAAAGATGAGTCAGAAATATTTTTGTACCATGGCTTTGGTTTTTGAATAGAAAGAACCAGTGAAATTTGGTGTGTCTTCTTCTTTAAACCCAATTCCAGACCCCTCAGGATGTGTAGAATTATACTCGAAAATACATCCTGTTGCGAAGTTCACCATAAGGAGCCCATTCTCCCTGCAAACATCTGCCAATGTTAAGGTTCCGACCACATTAGCCCGAATTGTTTCTGTTTTGTGAGTTTCACACCAATCAACATTGGGTCTACCAGTCACACCGGCAGCATTGAAAACATGGGTTGGCTTCACATTTCGAATATCTGCCAGGAGCGATGACCGGTCCTCCAGTCGCCCTTTTCCGTATTCGTATGGAATACCTTGTTTCTCACACAGCTTTCCAAGTACACCACCAATCCACCCAGTCCGACCATAGATCAAGAACTTAAGAGATGGTTTTCTTGGAGAGCCGACAGATTTGGAAGGCGGAACCACCATTCGGGTATTAGTCGAGGCATATGATTCAGATTTCTCCTCTTCCTGTCCATCGAAATGCCTCTCAATCCCACCAGGCATCATCAACATTCTTGGATGAGGAAGCAAAGCTCCAGAAACATCACCCCACCAATCAGGATTTTTTGTATACCATTCAATAGTCTTCTTCAATCCCTCTTCCCAGGTGGTTCTTTCAGACCACCCCAAGATCTTAAGTTTCTGATCATCGAGAAAGTACCTCTGATCATTGAATGGTCTGTTTTCCACAAACTTGATACTTGCATCAGGGTCCATTGAGAAAAGTCTGCAGATATCTTTAGCCACATCAATAACCCTCCTCTCCTTCTTAGTTCCAATATTGTAAACATGGCCAACCTCCCCCTTGTGGAGAATCAATTCAAAAGCCTCAGCAACATCTTCACAGTACAAATAACTCCTCACGTTAGAACCATCGCCATGAATCGGAAGACTCTGTCCTCTCATAGCTAAAAGGATGAACTTTGGAATTAGTTTTTCCGGAAATTGATTAGGTCCGTAAACATTGTTTCCTCTTGTTGTGATGACAGGCAGCCCATAAGACCTACCATACGCCATTACAAGCATTTCAGCTCCGGCCTTTGTAGCTGAGTATGGATTTGTCGGGAGAAGTTGAGAAGCCTCATGATTGCCTACAATGGCATCCTCATCTGTCTCCCCATAGACCTCATCCGTGCTCACATGAATAAACCTCCTAACAAGTCCAGTGACTTTGCAGGCCTCCAAAAGAACATGTGTGCCATAGATATTATTCTTGGTGAACTCAAAACTATTACCAAAAGAGTTGTCGACATGGGTTTGGGCTGCAAAATGCATTATCGTGTCAATTGATTCAGTGATCAAAAGATAATTGACAAGATCGGCACTGCCAATATCCCCTTTCACAAACTTAAAGTTTCGGGATGACTTGGAGGGAAGGAGATTCTTAAGATTTGAACAATAATCGAGCTTGTCAAGAACAACAATGTTGTAATCGGCATAGTTACGGATGAGTCTGTTGGCCACATGGGATGCAATAAACCCAGCAGCACCTGTAATGAGGATGTTCTTGGGAGTATATGTGGCCATGTTAAAGCGACTTCTCCCTAGAAAATGATTAGCACAAATAGTTATGATCTGTGCGAGGAGAATACTAAATATCATTTAGAATATTAAAAATGACAAGCAAATATAGATCCTGTAAATATTGAAGCAACTGAAAAATATTATGAATTTTTAACGAGCGAATCAGAAATCAAAAGCTAAACTACGACTATCAAGCATTTATATCATAATATAAACTCCAACTTTTTCAGTGAACCCAAATTTTAAAATAAAAATTAAATCAATAATCAGATCCATGCATGCTATACCAACCCAAATCAAATAACTATATATATATACATACTATTAAACAAGATATGAAATTAGAGGAATGACTATATCCTCATTCGTTTACATTCCATTATTAAATATTCTATCCGTCACAATTCATAGAGTTTAAGATGAAAACTTCCTCCTTGCTTGCTATTTACAATATTTTGAAGATCTATATCATCACCAAAGTTCAAATGAAAATAAGAAGTTCCCAGATCAAGCAATGACTCAAACGATCCCCAACAAAGAAAGAGAAAAGCTCTACTCAGAGAATTGGAGCAAGAAACACTTTCCAAATTTAAAAAAAAAAACGCAAATGAATGCATTCAATTCAGATCAAGGTCGATTACCCAGATTAAGGAATCTACAGAGAGAAGGCGTACCAATCTAGAGAGAGAGAGAGAGAGAGAGAGAGAGAGAGAGAGAGAGAGAGAGAGAGAGAGAGAGAGAGAGAGAGAGAGAGAGAGAGAGAGAGAGAGAGAGAGAGAGAGAGAGAGAGAGAGAGAGAGAGAGAGAGAGAGAGAGAGAGAGAGAGAGAGAGAGAGAGAGAGAGAGAGAGAGAGAGAGAGAGAGAGAGAGAGAGAGAGAGAGAGAGAGAGAGAGAGAGAGAGAGAGAGAGAGAGAGAGAGAGAGAGAGAGAGAGAGAGAGAGAGAGAGAGAGAGAGAGAGAGAGAGAGAGAGAGAGAGAGAGAGAGAGAGAGAGAGAGAGAGAGAGAGAGAGAGAGAGAGAGAGAGAGAGAGAGAGAGAGAGAGAGAGAGAGAGAGAGAGAGAGAGAGAGAGAGAGAGAGAGAGAGAGAGAGAGAGAGAGAGAGAGAGAGAGAGAGAGAGAGAGAGAGAGAGAGAGAGAGAGAGAGAGAGAGAGAGAGAGAGAGAGAGAGAGAGAGAGAGAGAGAGAGAGATCCAGAGAAATTGGGAAGAGAAGCTCACAGAGTCTAAGGTAGAACGGGGGGTGTATATATAATAAATACGAATGTGAGGAAGACGGAGGCGTAGAAAATGACGGAAACACCCTCCGTTGATTCCTTGAATTACGAGTCACACGCTTTGTAGGCCCAACTGAGAAGGTTCGGTTGGGCAGAGGGACCAGGGACGGTGTCGGAAGCGACAGAGTAGACAGAAATCCTGTATGGTCAGGCTCAGTGTAGGTGCGAGTAGTTTGGTATGAAGGACGATCCTGATTGGAGACGGTGGGGGCCTTTCCTCGGCACGAGTTTCAGCCACGTGTACAACTTATGGACGACGAAATACTAAATTAAGATATTTTCTTTAATTAAATATCCATATACTCTTCTGGAATCTTGTCACGTGTAATTAATTACTCATTTTTCTAATCTAATCTAATTCCATAATAAAATAATTACTTATTTTAATAAATAAATAACATTAAATCAATCTAAAATACAATTATTTTACTATATATTAAAAAAAAATTGAAGAAAAAGATGAGATGAGATTCAATTATTTTATGTACTTTTGTGCTACTCACAAAATACAATTTGTGAGAATAAATAGCACCTTTTTTTTTTCTTTTTTTTTTTGCTTTAACGAATATAATCTAATATTTCTTTCTTATTATATGAAAAAAATAAAGATATATTCCCTCAAAGCAAATTGTTAATTTACAACGGTGCCATTTTAACTTATGTTTATAACATTGACGATAAATAATCTGATAAAATAAACATGCGACGTGCAGGTGTGGAATATAATTTCATGATTTTGCCCTATTGAAGGGTAAAGTGCAATTTGACCCCTACAACTAGATGAAAAGGATAATGTACACCGTAAACTCTGATAATGAAAAATCCAAACTAAAGAAGACAGCTAAAAGAAAAAATACGATGATATATCTTTGTGAGAAGTTGAACCTTTCAATAATGTGGATACAGCTAGATAAGTAAAAACGCAAGCAAATGAAAGAAAACAAGGAAGTAAATAGTAGAAATATTTGTCGTATTTTTGTTTGTAATTATTTGAAATAATTTTTTTTTTTTTTTTCTATGGGTCGTCGCTTAGAATATATGATCATACAAGTCATTCAGGTTAGCAAATCTAACAGCCTTTTTAATTTTCTAGGATTCCATTGTTCAATTTCTTCGATATTTTATTCACATTTGCTGCATCATATGACCTGCAGGAAAATGGAAATTTCTAAAGAGAAATAGAAGATATTCTTCAGGTAAATAAAGCTCCAATCTGAAAACCCCTCCTAACCAATAATTCCAATAAAATTTAGTATTAATCAAGATTGTCTTGCTGAGAAAAAAAAAAAAAAAACCTCACGACTAGCAGTAGCTTCCTAAAATACCAACTCACTAAAAATTAAAAAGGAAGTCCATTCTAAAATTTTCATATAGTTAATTACACTTGTGATTTTTCAAATAACGAGTACACAGTAACCATTTTTAGCATCATAACCCGATGCTTAGCATCAAAACTGAACCAAAAGAAGATATGAGTACAGTTCAAACCTCGTATGTGTAGGATCGAGATTGTCTAAGAGGGGGGTGAATTAGACCTTTTTAAAATTTTCTTAATTACTAAACACAAGCAGTCAATCACTAACAGTAAGAGAGAGAGAGAGAGAGAAAAATCAACACCAGATTTTTACGTGGTTCGGCCAAACCTTGCCTACATCCACGCTTCAAGGTTCACCCCTTGAAGATCCTTAACCTTCTCCTCAGTGAGAAAAAACAGATCGGAATTCCGGGCTCCGATCAACTGCCTTTACAACTCAGGATTGAACTTCACGGGCGTCAATCCACTGCTTTATACACAATGTTGAGTTCGTAAATGAAAAGCTCAGACTACACTCTCACAAGGATTGAATCTCAAGTTAAAATCGAGAGGTGTAGAAAAATTATACAGAGTATGATAAAATTTCGCAGGTTAGGGCTCAAGAATTCAATTTGCAAAAGTTGTATCTTCGTGCTCTAACCTCGGCTTAAATACTCTGTCTTCAGAATCGGCTTGACTTCAATGCTCCTTATCCAATAATAGAAACTTTGTTACCGTTGGAGCAGCTTTCGTACAATTTCAGGTAGCCGTTGCCGTCTGTAGTTGCAAGTCGTCGTCGCCATTAAAGTTCTGGAGTTAATGCTGAAAACGACGTCACTGTAGCTTCGCGGCTATTTTGAATTCTGGCGGAAGATCATCGGTGGAAGCAACTTTAATTCAATCGTCACGTCATCGGTATGTGTTGCTCTAAGAATCCATCGGCATATGAGTCTTCAACGCCATCGGTAGATGCAACACGAATAAGCTATCGACATGAGCAAACTTTGAACTTCATCGGCATGATGCATTCTGAAAAGCCATCGGCAGATGCATCTTCAAAGTTCATCGGCAGGAACGGCTTGTAAAACAATCGGCAGGTGTATTTTGAACTTCATCGGCTTGAAGACTCCATCGGCAGATGCAAGCTTTAAAGTCTATCGGCAGGTGCAACTTGTAAGCCATCGGCATGAACATTTTCAAAAGCGCCATCGGTATGAGTTGCTTTAAATCGCCATCGGTATGAGTTGCTTCAGATGCCATCGGTATAAGTTGCTTCAAATGCCATTGGTATAAGTTGCTTCAAATGCCATCGGCAGGAGCACTTCTTTTCTTTGTCGTTTAGCGATCGGCAGAAGGAACTTTTCTTTGTCGTTTAGCGATTGGCATGTGTAATTTCAAGTGTCATCGGCATGAATAACTTGAAAACACCATTGGTATGTGTACTTTTAACAATTCATCGGCAGATGAGGTTTTCAGCCCTGTTTTACTTATTCAGTCCTGTACACTTAACTCGATTCATTAGATAACTAAAATACCATTTTTAAGGGCATTTCCAACAGATTAAATTACTAATGTATATTCGATATTCTCATTCACTAAACATAATCAAATTACAATATTAACTATTCAAACACATCATCAAAAACATATTTAGACTTAAACATCATTTAAGTCAACAGTATGGAGAGGCACTAATTCCCGGAGCTGAAATAAAAAACAGGAAATATCATTGGTCATACATAAAAGAGAACGTTATGCTAACAAGAGTTTATGATTAGATAAGAACTATACAACTACTAGATATTCATTGAAGAAACCTAAATGAAACTAGTGAAAAACAATCAAATTATTTTAGTGAACCAAGAATAGGTAACAAGTTTATTAAAGAAGTAGTTGTAGCAAAAACATAAGGCCAAAAATGTGAAGGAACCGAGGAATGATAAAAAAGTGCAAGACCAGTCTGAACGACGTGACAATTTTTTCATTCAACACGATCATTTTGGTTAGGAGTATAAGGACATGAGATACGGCGATGTATACCAAGTGATTTAAACAGTGGCGATAAGGATTGGAACTCTCCACCCCAGTCTGATTGCACAGTTTTTATAGAGATTCCGAATTGAATATGAAAAATATTTATGAAATTGTACAAAAGTGACGTAAACTTCACTCTTTAATTTTAATGGAAACAGCCAAGTGAAGTGAGTGTAGTCATCAACGAATAAAAGAAAATAGCGTGCACCGGTAAGATAATTAACAAGAGATGAGCCTCAAACATCAGTATGTATTAAATCAATAGGGTATCTAGCATGTGAACTAGAGTTTACAAAAGGTAAACGATGGGTTTTACTCATCAGACAGAGATACATTCTTTTTTGATAGAGAAATATTACACAACCGTAACACACGCTGCAAAACTGTCACACCTCGAGTTTTCTGAACCCGGTTCGCTACTCACAATGCTGAACCACACTATGACATTTTGAGAAAGTTTCAAAATTTCACTCAACGGTCAATGTTTGACCCTTAAAACGTTAAAACTTGCAGCCGAAATTCATTTGTATAAAATAACATTTATTAATTAATTAAAATATTAAAGTCAATCGGTTGAAAGAAAACAAAAGAAAATAGAACACCTCTACCGCTGAACAGTGTCAGTTGAACGACATGTCGCCTACCCGCATCCACCGCTCAAGAAACAAAAGACATCTACCGCTAAACAGTGACAGTCGAACGACACGTCGACTACCCACATCCATCGCTTAAGAAACAAAAGACATCTACCGCTAAACAGTGGCAGTCAAACGACACGTCGACTACCCATATCCACCGCTCACGAAACAAAAGACATCTACCGCTAAACAGTGACAGTCGAACGACACGTCGACTACCTACATCCACTACTCACGTCCACCGATCAAATCCTTCGAACGACAGCAATCCTCAGCATCCACCGATAGACAACATCCACCAGTAAATAGTAACACTCTATATCTACCGATAGGCTACATCCACCGATAGACTACATCCACCGGTGAACAGTAACACCCAACATCCACCGATAGACTACATCCACCGGTGAACAGTAACACTCAGCATCCACCGATAGACAATAACACTCAAAACAAAGAACAACTTTGACTGCTAAAAGAACTTGTAAATTCACTGTAATCATTCAAAATAGCTAAATCCACAAATTTGCTCCAAAATTCAGTAAAAGACCTAATTATAATCATCAAGTATCCTTTCCAGAAAAAAATCCCCAAAAAAGAAACATAACCGAAATACTAAGGCTATCACTGTTTTTAAAATTCTCAGCAAAAGTAGACTGGACATTAGTTCACAACTTTTTAAAAATCCAGCAAAACAACTACATCTAAAACTAAATCATATTTTCATAATCAGAACAAGAAAACCACAGATGTGTTAAAAACATCAAAACTACTGCTGTTATTAAAATCGTCAGCACACTTCAACAAAACACTTAACCACTTAGACTTCACATACTGACATTTGTTAAACTGCCTCATCAGTACACCAAACCGTAGCATAGATGTGCTCCATCAACATCGCCCATTCTTCTGTAAACTTAGAGAAATCACCTGTTGGGAACTCAGCACCTACATCACAAAACTCATCTATTAGCCTAATGCTAAATAAGTAGAACATTAATGAAATGAAATGCTGAAACATAAATCCTGTTCATGCAATTTCTACTTTCTCAACTCAGTTGTGATTTCATTCGTACATGATCTGATCCCTCGGTTCCATTGGGAGTGAGATCAATTTTCCAAAGTTATACATCCTCTTCATCGATTAAGGGGCGGATTAGTTCCCTTAACAGTTGATCTGATCCTATATTCTATTGGGAAGCGGATCAATTTTTCAAAGTCATACATCCTCTTCATCGATTAAGGGGCAGATTAGTTCCCTTAACAGTTGATATGATCCTATATTCCATTGGGAAGCGGATCAATTTTCCAAAGTCATACATCCTCTTCATCGATTAAGAGGCGGATTAGTTCCTTTAACAGTTGATCTGTCCTATATTCCATTGGGAAGCGTATCAATTTTCCAAAGTCATACATCCTCTTTATCGATTGAGGGGCGGATTAGTTTCCTTAATAGTTGATCTGATCCTATATTCCATTGGGAAGCGGATCAATTTCCCAAAGTCATACATCCTCTTCATCGATTAAGGGGCGGATTAGTTCCGTTAACCGTTGGTCTATTACAATCTGCTCATGCCTTACCATGTCATTACGTGTAAATTCATTTTCGTGTTCTTTCAAAAAACATGATACATGATATACAGAAAACATTCAAACAAGCATAAACCTACTGTTTTGTAATGTAGACCCGAAGGCACACATATACTCTACTTACCTGGCTTCCTGGAAATGCTAGGTTGTAAGCTACCTCAGAAGTTTGCTCACCTAGGCTGGAGAAATAGCTGGAGAAATCGGAGGGGAAATCTCCCAGAGCACTCTGTTGAGCTGAGAGCCAAAAAAGAAAATGAGAAACAGTGGCGGCTAAACCTCATTAAACCCTCCCTTAAATACGTTATCCACTATAGATCTCTATTTACCATTTTGCCCTTATTTAGTCACTCATTAACCTAATCAATAACTCTCCCAATTTCATTCATAAAATGTACACTATTAGTTGACAAGGTGAAATCGGTTCGATGGAACCGGGTGTTACAAAAACAGATGACGACGGGTGTCCAAGTCGATAATGCCAAAAAACAAAGGGATTTTGAAGTGGGTCTGGGAACTGAGCCGTGAGTGCTCGAACTGGGGAAGGTGATGGCACCTGGTAAAGTCCATCAGTGAGGGAATCACGAAGGAGAAGCTAGTGGGTGATCCGATCCTTGACACAGAGAATTTTCATGAAATTCCACACATACAGAATTATCACGACACAACTGTTAGACACTAATGAGATTGTGAGACATCTGTGGCTGTTGAAGAACTGAGACGTGCGGGGTGAAATGGTTTATTGCCCTTGAGTCCAGGAGCCACGGCGAGTCAGAAGATCGAATAGCCAGAGTCGGTAGAAAACCGGCACGGTGACCTGGGAGGAGTCCGAGAGAGGGATGGATTCCGGTGAGCAGTGGACATGTTGGTGATGGGCTACAGGAGAGTGAGCAAGGTAGGCTGCGGGAAAACTGAGGCTTGGTTCGGGTTATATGACTGTTGGGTCGGGGCGGTCGGCCTGTAGCTTAAGTTGAGCCGATGGTACATGCGGTTGCAGCATGGCCTGATTTATTACAAATCTGGCAATGGGCTTTGGGGTGGTTATTTGATTGGGGCGGGCACTAGGAGAAATACCCGGATCCGTTCTGGGGAAAACCAGATGGATTTTGTGGTCGAACGATAGCTTGCAGGGGCGGACGAGGGCTCCAACCGGGATGAAAAAAGCTTAAATTTACAGCATTCGCTTGCAATTGACTCAACATCGGAAGGGAAAATTTACAGCATTCGCTTGCAATTGACTCAACATCGGAAGGGAGGCAGTGGAGTTTTGTCTTTCCAGACGAAAATCGAAGCTTTGTAGGAGGCTGTGAACCTCTTCCATTGAGAGAGAGAGAGAGAGAGAGAGAGAGAGAGAGAGAGAGAGAGAGAGAGAGAGAGAGAGAGAGAGAGAGAGAGAGAGAGAGAGAGAGAGAGAGAGAGAGAGAGAGAGAGAGAGAGAGAGAGAGAGAGAGAGAGAGAGAGAGAGAGAGAGAGAGAGAGAGAGAGAGAGAGAGAGAGAGAGAGAGAGAGAGAGAGAGAGAGAGAGAGAGAGAGAGAGAGAGAGAGAGAGAGAGAGAGAGAGAGAGAGAGAGAGAGAGAGAGAGAGAGAGAGAGAGAGAGAGAGAGAGAGAGAGAGAGAGAGAGAGAGAGAGAGAGAGAGAGAGAGAGAGAGAGAGAGAGAGAGAGAGAGAGAGAGAGAGAGAGAGAGAGAGAGAGAGAGAGAGAGAGAGAGAGAGAGAGAGAGAGAGAGAGAGAGAGAGAGAGAGAGAGAGAGAGAGAGAGAGAGAGAGAGAGAGAGAGAGAGAGAGAGAGAGAGAGAGAGAGAGAGAGAGAGAGAGAGAGAGAGAGAGAGAGAGAGAGAGAGAGAGAGAGAGAGAGAGAGAGAGAGAGAGAGAGAGAGAGAGAGAGAGAGAGAGAGAGAGAGAGAGAGAGAGAGAGAGAGAGAGAGAGAGAGAGAGAGAGAGAGAGAGAGAGAGAGAGAGAGAGAGAGAGAGAGAGAGAGAGAGAGAGAGAGAGAGAGAGAGAGAGAGAGAGAGAGAGAGAGAGAGAGAGAGAGAGAGAGAGAGAGAGAGAGAGAGAGAGAGAGAGAGAGAGAGAGAGAGAGAGAGAGAGAGAGAGAGAGAGAGAGAGAGAGAGAGAGAGAGAGAGAGAGAGAGAGAGAGAGAGAGAGAGAGAGAGAGAGAGAGAGAGAGAGAGAGAGAGAGAGAGAGAGAGAGAGAGAGAGAGAGAGAGAGAGAGAGAGAGAGAGAGAGAGAGAGAGAGAGAGAGAGAGAGAGAGAGAGAGAGAGAGAGAGAGAGAGAGAGAGAGAGAGAGAGAGAGAGAGAGAGAGAGAGAGAGAGAGAGAGAGAGAGAGAGAGAGAGAGAGAGAGAGAGAGAGAGAGAGAGAGAGAGAGAGAGAGAGAGAGAGAGAGAGAGAGAGAGAGAGAGAGAGAGAGAGAGAGAGAGAGAGAGAGAGAGAGAGAGAGAGAGAGAGAGAGAGAGAGAGAGAGAGAGAGAGAGAGAGAGAGAGAGAGAGAGAGAGAGAGAGAGAGAGAGAGAGAGAGAGAGAGAGAGAGAGAGAGAGAGAGAGAGAGAGAGAGAGAGAGAGAGAGAGAGAGAGAGAGAGAGAGAGAGAGAGAGAGAGAGAGAGAGAGAGAGAGAGAGAGAGAGAGAGAGAGAGAGAGAGAGAGAGTTGACGGTGCAAAATTGCTTTCTATATATTTCACTTCAACTGATTTACATGTACATCGATGATGAAAACTGAGAACTAAAGATTATAACTAAAATACAGAACAAATTATAATGTAACCATGAACAGTAGGAGGAGGAGATACGTTAACATGAGAGAGAGAAAAAGAGAAGATGCTGAGTGGAAGACTCTAAAAAGACCTCTCTCAGCGCAGACAGTTTAATCTCGAACTCAGATTCTCAGCCTCAACAGTCAACAAACGGTACAAGTACTGTGAACCGGCTCTGGACCGGCCCAGTTCAGCCTTATCTTAGACCATTTGATACTAAAACAAATTCAAGCTTGATTGTCTGAGCCATAGGCGTCGGCTGGTCAGACCTTGGAGGAGAGAACTCGAGAAGGAAAGAGACGACCTGAATTCCCGCAGGCTCCAAGTTTGGAAGCGCAATTTGGAAAGAGGATCCCAAAAATGAATCCCACGTGGAAATCATGTATGTAAAGCACAAATCCCGCCCCCCCCCCCCCCCCCCCCCCCCCCCCCCCCCAATAGGGAATTTTCGAGTCAAGGTCGAAAATAGGCTCGATTGACACTTAATTTTTCATATTAAATAAAACAACGGAAGACTTAATAATTAAAATTGAAGTCAGGGTCTAAAAATGATAGTTTAATAGGTCCAACAAATGACATCAGATAAAATGACAATATAAGTCCAAATAAAATGTATCACATAAAAGTTTAAATAATTCATAAGTTTACAAATGCCATTAAAATCGACCTCTCAATAAACGTAAGTTCATAAGGAAACTATTATAAAGGGAAATATGTACTCCAAATCTAGTCCTGAGTTAGATATTGAAAATCCTCTTAATTAATTTCTTCAAGGAAGATCGTTGAGGTGAGTCGACTAAACTCAATAGGAACATGTTTTATATTCAATTTTTAATAAAATAATAACAAAATAAATCGAGCAAAAATAGAGTCACGCACAATCTCTGAGCATATCATGTCTTATGCATTAAATAAAAAACCAACAATACTTGACAATCGCAAAAGCCACCAAAAATATCTTGATCAAGTTTAGAGTTTTGTGACAGAGACACGACACATTCAGTTGTCCCACTACTCTAGTTAAAATAAAACTTTTCATGTAGAAATATACAAACATGCAATAAAAGGATATAGGCATCATAATTAAACAACAATAAAGGATTTCTAACAATTATTTTATGGAATAAAATAATTAAATGATGTGTCAAAAACTGAACGTAAAATAAATTTCTACCCAAAATCCCAAGTCCAATCATGCGACTTAATTTAACAATTTTCACATAATCCAAAAATAGGTTCATAAAAAATTCGCACCGTCATTTCATATAATTAATTTCCCAAAATTTCCTTTAAAATAGTCCATACTGATAGGGAAATTTACACTTGAATTTGGGACAAAAAAACATGCTTAAAATCGAAGTCCAAAGAAGCTGGACGGCGGCCCAAAACAGAGCTGGACTGCGGCTCAACCTGAAGGAAACAGCAGCCCAACCCAAAGGAAATAGTAGCCCAACACAAAGTCCCAAGCTAAAACAAAACAGCGGCCTAATGAAGTGAACCAGCGGTCCAGAATTAAAGCTTGGACCGCGGTTCATTCACTTACTGGGCGGGTAAAGAGAGCGTCTCCCTCGACGCTGTCAGCGATTCTTCCTGCGGCTTCGCCAGCGACAAAAACGGCGAGACAGCGCCTCGTTGTCTCGCGAGACTGTCTGCAATCTGAGCAGACTCGCCGGACTTCGTCCGTGAGTTCGGCGACTCCAATGCCCAAAATCGATTCGAATCCAAAGTCCAAACCGACTGCAAAACCTCATAGAAAATCCAACTTTCCAACAGAAATCGAAAGGCAAAAACTGAGAGGAAAATTTCGGATTTCATACCTTCAATCCGACGAACTTCCGATCAATGGAGTCTCCGGTCAACCTCTTCAAATCCAACGATTTCCCCTTCGAAAATTTACACCATAAATAGTTCAATTTCATACTCAATATCAATTTCGAAATCGCAATCATAACAGCGATTTATGGAGTAGAAAAATTTAGATTGTTCTCTCCTTTTAGGAGTCGAACTTTCGCATGGAACAACAACGCAAATGTACTCCGAATCGGTGAGGAAAAACGCAAGGCAGCCCTCTCCTTTCTCTCAAAAAGCATCAGGGATTCTCTTCCTTCGACGACGGGTTGCTGTTTTAAAGGGAAATACACCCCTTCAGATTAGGCAAACGCCCACGATTGAAATTTAAAAAAAAAAATGAACTTGTTTCAGTTCCTGCGAAGAAGCGGTTATCACAAGAACTTTCCTATTCCTTCTTACCTCTTGATCGACCGGGCTTTTCTTCCTGCGAGTACGCTCGGTCGCCGGCGACTCGTCCCCCGTCAGTGGGCGTCTCTGCCTCTTCTGTGTGGCCATCAGAATCTCTCTCTCTCTGTCTCTTCGCCCAGCAAATCCACTTCTTAATTGCGTCGTCACTTTGTAAGAAAACTCGCCTGAGCTACATTTTGATGCGAAGCCCACACTTGAGGAATCGATCCGCAAGATATGATGATGATCATAAATTTACGTTGAAAGTTTTCATTTCACGGTGGCAATTTGATTTCACCTCCACATTAAAATTGCCTTAATTTTGTTATTGTAAATGCAAGATACGGTTGAAATTGATTCTTTGGCAACTAATGAAGATTTGGAAATTAACGAAGATTTAGAAATTATTGAAGATTTGACAATTAATAGAGATTTGACAATTAATTGAGATTTGAAAAATTAATCAATTTGAATTTTAGAAGGTAGATTCTTGAATATCTAGTAGTTACGGAAGTTCAATTAATGAAGCTTGTGAATCAAGGAAAGTTGTTACTTGGAGAACAAGTTATTTGTGAAAATCGGTTTTTGGAAAGTCGAATTTATACTTGCGAGTTATGCTGTATTATAGCGAGATATGAGATCACAACAATTATGAGATTCATTCCTAATTTGTTGGGATTAATTCCTAAATATTTGGAAAGGTGGTTTTATTGGAAATAATATTTGAAAAGTTGATTTGAATATGAAAATGGTATCTTGGAAAACAAATTTGAATATTGCGGTGCTGTTAAGCTGGCAATACGAGATCACAGTGTTGTTAGGATTCGTTCCTAATATTTTGGGATTCATTTCAGATTTGTTTTGGTGAATTTTCCATAAGTATCGCAAAGAGTGTCATAACTTCGGATTATGTGGTTTTGGTTTTCTTATATTGTGTATTCTGTTTTGGAACGAAAATCTATTGCAGACGATACTTAAGCATCTAATTTTCACATAATAGGGTTGCGCGGATTATTAATCATTCACACACATTACTTGTGCCGCAAGCCGCCATTCTTTCTCTCCTAACGCTTCTACGTTTGGGTTTGTCTTTATTTATTCGATCGTTGATTGAATGCATTCATACTCTGTTCGTGCCTAGATCTTGTGATATTTTGAGTGTGTTGATTGGCTGCATCCTAAGACAACGGTTGGTGTCACAAGTGGTGTCATATGTGCATTCATCTTTATTCTTCATTGAGATTAGTCTCGGGAGGAGACCTCACTAGAACTCGGGAGGAGTTCTGTTTATTGACAAGGGGAGCTTGTCATTCTCATCGTGGGCAATGGAATCATGCTATACACGGATTTTAGGAGGAGTCATTATCAACAATGGGAGCTTGTCGCATTTAGATCTCGGGAAGGATCGTCTCAAAGTCGAGGGGAGCTCGCAAAAATAGTTTCATTTGGGAAGTTAGTGAGAGACGGCGACAAAAATAAGAGGCAGTCTTTATTTGTATAAATCCAGTTGTCTTGTAACTTTGTGAACTCTGTGAAATATTTTTAAATCTGGGCGTGGCCTCGCAGACGTAGGCAATTTGCCGAACTGCGTTACCAAACTTGTGTCTCATTCTTTACGCATTTTATTACTATCCAATACCGCTGTTTACTATTGGTGTCACAAGTAATGTTACGACATTACTTAACTAATTACGATATTTCAATTGGTATCAGAGCAGGACGTTTTTGTTTCTTAAGCGGGATCCGCGGGATTTGATCGTGTTTTATTCTGTACAATGGACTCTATGAAAGAAGGAGGTTCAACAATGCGTCCACCTTTATTGGACGGAAGCAACTATACTTATTGGAAGGCCAGAATGAGGGCTTTCATTAAAGCTATTGATGAGAAAGCTTGGAAATCTATTTTGATAGGATGGGATCCTCAAACAATTACAGACAACGAAGGTGTTACAACTCTCAAGGCTGAAGAAAGTTGGTATATTTTTGAAGATGCGATGGCCAACAGTAATTCAAAGGTTCTTAATGATATTTTCAATGGTGTTGATCCTACTCAGTTCATACTTATTTTCACTTATGAGTCAACAAAAAGGGCTTGACAAATTCTTCAAATCACATATGAAGGAACATCGACTGTGAAATTATCCAAAATGCAGATGATAACTACAAGATTTGAGAATTTAAGGATGCATGAAGATGAAAGTATTGCTGAATTTAATGCTAAATTGTGTCACATTGCCAATGAGGCATTTGCTCTTGGTGAGACATTTTCTGAAGAAAGACTAGTAAGGAAAGCTCTACGATCTATGCCTCAACTTTTTACTTATAAAGTCACAGTTATTGAAGAAGCCAATGATGTCTCCAAAATGAATCTAGAAGAATTAATGGGATCCCTTAGAACTTTCGAAATGAATCTCCGAGTTGACACCAAAACGAAGAAGGTAAAAAGAGTTGCTTTAAAAGTCGATACACAGATTTTGAGTGATCATAGTGAAAATGACCTTGAGGAATCTCTAGCACTATTATCTAAGAATCTTAGCAGGTTTATCAAGAGATTTGAAAGAAATAATAGAGGTGTGAAGTTCAGTGTCAATAACACCAAGAATGGTTCTTCAAGCAATGAAAAATACAGAGAGGAAAAATATACTTCTGATTAACCTATTAAGTGCAGAGAATGTGATGGTTTTGGGCATATTCAGGCAGAATGTGCTAATACTCTGAAGAAAAAGAAGAATTTCCTCAACACGGCGTGGAGTGAGGATGAGTCAGAAAAAGAAGATGAATTTCATAACAACCATGTGGCTCTAGTTGCTAATTCTAAACGCACAGATGATGATAGTGCCTCACATGATGTTACAGAGAATATATCGGATTGTGATGATGAAGTTACGAAAGAAGATCTCATTGTGGAGTACAAATTTTTTGATGAAAAATGGACCGAGCTTGTTAGAATAAATCAGTGTCTTCGCATTCAGAATGAAGATTTGAAAGCTAAGAAGATCAACCTGCAAAATTCTGTTACTGAATTGGAAGCCAAATTGAGAACGAGTCGGGATGAAGCGACAAAATTATTCAATGAGCTGAATCACATGAAGAAAAATGTCAAGATGTTAAATACAGGTTCCTCTAAGCTGGATGATATTTTAAAAATCAGCAAATCAAGTGGTGATCGCTCTGGACTCGGTTTCAAAGGAGAAAGCTCGGACTCACAGATAGTGTCGCATGCAGTGTCATCACCAGTTTCAAACTTTATATCACCAAAATTGTCAGAAAAACTTTTTGAGTACAAAGGGAAGCAAGGTGCAATAAGCACTACTAGAACTGAGCAAAAAGAAAAGTCTCATCCTGTTCCCATAAACAAATGTAACAGACTTACTTCTATTTGTCACTATTGCAATCGACATGGTCATATTCGCCCTAGATGTTTTACATATCTAGCTGACTTAAGACAAGGTACTGCTAGAAATTTCTCTTCTCACAGATTTCCTCAACAAATATGGGTGATTAAATCAAACTTGAAATGTAATGTTACAAAAATCTCTCTAAAAGCCACTACAACCGATGCTTGGTACTTTGACAGCGGCTGCTCTAGACACATGACCGGTGAAAAGAAGTTCTTGAAGGACATCGTATTTGAAAGTGTGGAAAAAGTGACTTTTGGCAACGGTGTCAAGTCTAGTGTCATGGGAAGAGGGACACTAAATGTTCCAGGGCTACCAAAATTGGAGAATGTTCTTTTGGTTGATGGTCTAAAGGCTAATTTAATTAGCATTAGTCAACTGTGTGATCAAGATCTAAATGTTCATTTCACTCGTGGAAAGTGCGTGGTGTCCGATCATGACAGAAATTTGCATCATAGAGGGAGTAAGATCTTCTGACAACTGTTATCTTATATACTCATCTTCTACTTGTTTTCGTTCAAGCATGGAAGATCCTATTTTATGGCATAGAAAGGTGGGACATGTCAATGATCAAATGCTAAAGATGATTATATCAAAGGGAGCTGTCCGTGGGGTTCCCAAGATGAATTTTGATGAAGGAAGAATATGTGGACCATGTCAAATTAGGAAGCAAACCAAGGTGTCACATCCAGTGTTTTCGACACCAGCAACAACTCGTGTACTTGAGCTGCTTCACATGGATCTAATGGGTCCAATGCCTGTAGAAAGTATTGGAGGTAAATGATATGCTTATGTTACTGTTGATGACTTCTCTCGATATACATAGGTGGAATTTCTTAGAGAAAAATCCGACGCATTCAAAGCCTTCAAATCTTTGTGTATCCGTCTCTAACGTGAAAAAGATTGTATCATCATGAAGATTATTCGCATCCGCAGTGATCATGGGAGAGAGAATTTGAAAACTTTGATTCTCAAACTACTATAATCAGCTTGGAATATTTCATGAGTTCTCAGCACCTAAAACTCCTCAACAAAATGGAGTGGTAGAGAGGAAAAATTGAACTATTGCAGAGATGTCTCGAGTAATGTTACATGAGAAGAATATTCCATAAAAATTATGGGCTGAAGCTATGAACACTGCTTGTTATATTATAAATCGGGTATATCTCCGTGGAGGAATGTCAATGACACCTTATGAGATATGGAAAGGTAAAATCCCAAATCTTAACTATTTTTCAATCTTTCGGTAGTACTTGCTATGTATTAAATGTCAGGGAACATAGAGGGAAATTAGACCCCAAGAGCGATGAAGCTATTTTCTTGGGCTATTCCACAAATAGTCGTGCTTATCGACTCTACAATAAAAGAACTCGAAATGTCGTAGAATTTGCAAATGTTCAGGTGGTCGATTAATTGGAAACCACTGATACTCACATAGAAGACGTAACTCATATCTTAAACGACTAACAATTTGATGTTTCAACCAGTATTACAGGTGATGTCACGAGTAGTGTCACGGACCAGGTTGCACAAATTGATGACGTAACTACCTCGGATCAAAGACAACCATCCACACGTGTCCAGAAAAATCATTATGTAAATGAAATTATAGGCAGTCTAAGTGATGGTATTCGAACCAGAGACAAGCCGAGAGTCAACTATTGTGAAATGATTCAATTTGCATGCTTTACTACATCAATTGAGCCCAAAAATGTGAAAGATGCCTTGCTAGATGAATATTGGATTGGTGCTATGCAAGAAGAACTTGATCAATTCAAACGGAATCAAGTTTGGGACTTGGTATCATGCCCCCTCGATGTGAATGTCATTGGTACCAAGTGAATATATAAGAATAAAAGCGATGAGGATGGTAATATTACTTGGAACAAGGCTCGTCTAGTTGCTCAAGGATATTCTCAGATTGAAAGTGTTGATTTTGATGAAACATTTTCTCCGGTTGCTCGCCTTGAGTCTATTCACCTACTATTAGCCACGGCATGTGTGATGCGGTTCAAATTATATCAAATGTATGTAAAGAGTGCCTTCCTAAATGGTATTCTTATTGAAGAAGTGTATGTTGCTCAACCTAAGGGTTTTGAAGATCCTCATCATCCTGACTATGTCTACAAATTGAAAAATGCATTATACGGGCTCAAACAAGCCCCGAGGGCATGGTATGAAAGACTTACAGTGTATTTGTTATCAAAAGGATATGAGCGAGGGGGAGTAGACAAAACCCTTTTCATTCTCATGAAAATTGTCAGTTTTTACTTGCCTAAATTTATGTTGATGATATAGTGTTTGGTTCGGTGTCACAAGAAATGGTGAATGAATTTATTGCTCAAATGACCGGGGAATTTGAAATGAGCTTGGTAGGCGAACTCAATTACTTTCTTGGACTCCAGATTCAGCAAGGTAATAATGGTATTTTCATCTCTCAAAGAAAGTATGCCAAACAATTGTTAAAATGATTCAAGTTGGAGAATGCTCATCCGAATAGAACACCGATCGGGACACATGAGGAAATTTCTAAAGATGAGAAGGGAATTTCTGTTGATGCTAGATTATACAGAAGCATGATTGGCAGTCTCCTATTTTTAACTACTAGTTGGCCTGATATTTGCTATAGTGTTGGAGTGTGTGCTTGTTTTCAAGCAAATCCTCGAGAATCACATTTAAAATCTGTCAAGCGGATACTTCAATATATTAGCAGTATAGCTGACTATGGGATTTGGTATTCATTTGATACTAATGCAAATCTTGTTGGTTATTGTGATGCTGATTAGGCTGGGAGTTCGGATGATCGAAAAAGTACCTCTGGTGGATGTTTTTACTTGGGACATAACTTGATGTCTTGGTTTAGCAAGAAGCAAAACTCAATCTCTCTGTCCACTGCCGAGGCAGAATATATTGCAGCTGGTAGTAGCTGCACTCAGCTTATCTGGATGAAACAAATGCTGAAAGATTACGGTGTCACGCAGGATGTCATGACACTCTATTGTGACAATATGAGTGCCATCAATATTTTCAAGAATCCGGTTCAGCATTCTCGGACCAAGCATATAGATATTCGACATCATTTTTATTAGATCTCTTGTGGAAGAAAAAATTATTACTTTGGAGCATATAGTGACGGAAAAATAAATTGCGGATATCTTCACCAAAACTTTGGATGGTGTAAGATTTGAAGAATTAAGGTTTGTTCTAGGCCTCTGTGTCATGTGAGGAATACTTCTGGTTGTAAGTTTTTATTTGCTTTCATAAAATTAAAAAAAAAAAAATTAGTATTATTTTTGCCACTTGTTTTAGGCGACTTCCTTTATTAGCTAATATTTTTTTTCGATTTTGATCTACAACTCCTTGCATGACACATGATCTCTTATGAAGATTTCGGCTGATTCTGTGAAATTTGGGTTTATTTCCCAATTTGATTGAGAATTTATGGTTTATTTCCATAAAATTTTTGGCATACTTTATGGGAATTTAGAGATAATTTCTTCCTTATTTAGAAAATATTGGTGGAATTTGATCATGGTTTGTAACGCCCCGAGTTATCTGGACCCGGTTCGTTACACAAAAGTTCGTACGTGACTAAGAAATCTCAACTGTTTTATTTTTTTTTAAACTTTGCTCAACATTCAACATTTGACATAAGCTAAAATCTCAAAACATTTAAAACTTGCAGCGGAAATCATTTGGACAACAATAGAGTTAAACAAAACTATGAACATTGTTTGAAATGTAAGAGATAAACGGCTAAAAAGAAATAGAGGTTTAAATTGTGAAATACTTGGGAAGTCGCAGAAGTTAAACGCATCCGCCGATGGATAAAGTTAACGGAAGAAGCAGAAACAGCAAATAGAAGGCTTCTACCAATGACGTGGACCAGAAGAATTGGAAACAAAAGACATCTCTCGGTGGACAGCATCTACCGATGACGTCAGCTGATGACTCTTATTTTAGAGTCATTTTATGCTAATTTTACATAAGAAAACTTATATGAATTGAGTGATTGCAATAATAAATTGGTATGAATTTAATACAATTGCTATATCATGCTGCAACCTTAGTATTTTGATTCAATTTAATATATTTCATGCAGATTTCCTATTAAAAGTATATTTTTCTCCTTATTTTGAATTTTATATTTTCATATTTGAATGTAATTTTATTAGAGGAAAAATCAAATTTAAATGCTGAAGATTATGGAAAAGAAGCAAATCACGTAAATTGACGAAATTCGCTGCTGATTATGGAGAGAGAAATTGCTGGAATTATGGAAACAAATTAATTGAAATTTGAAATAAATGGAAGCAATAAATTTGGAATTAATAGCGGTGGATGTGGAAAAGAGCACGGGGAATCGGCAGAAGTAAAGAAAGTTGGGCAACAGAAAAAGACAAATCCATCGGAAGATATGAAGAAAATAGCAGCTGGGCAGCGGAAGATATGAAGGGAAAGAAGGAAGCTGGGCAGCTGGGCAGCGGAAGAGGCTGAAAGAAAAGAAATAAAAGCTGGGCAGCAATCGGATGATTTAAAGAAACTGGGCAGCAATCGGATGATGTATAAAAGCTGGGCAGCGGAAGATGCTGAGAGAAGGAAATAGAATAAAGAAAACTTGGGCAGCGGAAACAGTAAAAGCTAGGCAGCTATCGGAAGAAGAAAAAACTTGGGCAGCACTAGATGACAAAAAAACTAAACAGAATGGATGAGAGAGAAAAAGCAATTCCCTGGAAGAAAGCTAAAAAAAGGGAAACAATTAAATGAAATAGAGATTGGAGAGAGAAGAAAGATGGCATGCTGAATTAAAAAGGGATATTTGTTTCAAAAGAAAAGGAATTCTGGCGTGTGACTTCTTGCTAGAGAAGAAAGCTCTGAAAGAGGAGGAGAACTTCTACATTGCTGAATTTTCTTCTTCCTCTTCTTTATTATTATTTTTATGCTATTGAAAAATTTAGTTTTATTTAGTTTTATTATTATGATTTTAGGCTAAATTTAATATCTTGGTTAGGACGATAGTACTCGTTACGGTTTTTGCTACGATCTTGGTTTTGTTATGCAATTTTCTATTGAACAATTATTTGTGATGCTTATTGCTAAGTCAGATCATATCGATAGATAGGTTGACGATTCATGTTTATATTGTATCGATAGATAGATATAAATTCTTATATGCATAAATAATTAATTGGATTAAATTGTTACAACGTGGTTAACATTAATTCAATTGGCAATAAGAATGGGACAAATCTGAAATTCAATATTAGTTACATTCCTTCAAGGTAGAAAGAAATTCTAAATTGAATTTACCTAGGCAATTCGAAAAAATCCTAGAAATATTTTTATTCTTGCTGTTCATAGACAATGCTGCAGAGCATTACCAGAGCATCAGTGATAAAATTATCGTAACGAAGAAATCGATCCTAGCCAAGGCCTTCTTTTATCGGTTTTACCTCGTTTATTCTGATTTCGTTTATTTCATCGTCATTCTGCTTTTATTTCTATTTATTCTCATTTATCATTTTAATATTTTTATAAGATTTTTATAGCGATTAATTCAATTAGCAATATCCTCGTGGGATCGATACTTTACTTACTCTATTACTTCGTTAACGACACGTGCACTTGCGTGTAAGTGTGTAAAACCACTAACATCAGCCGGATAAATCAATTATCCAACATCAGCCGATCGTAAAACGACAAGTTTTGCGACTCGTATCTACCGACGACAAAATGACAAAAATCTCTCATTCCCTTCTTCCGATAGAATAAACTGCATATACCGATCACTAAACGACAAAGCATAATACTCACTCATACCGGTAGTGCAAAATCTACATTTTCCGATAGAATTAAACCTACATCATCTGATGGCTTTTCTGAAAACATCTTCCGATAGAATTAAACCTACATCATCCGATGGCTTTTCTGGAGACATCTTCCGATAGAAAACAGAGCGACATTTCAACTATTTCTTGCTATGCAAGCACAACTCTAAGTACAGAAAAGAATTTACTTATTTCACCACAACCATTCAAAAACAATTCAAATCATTGCATTACTCGAGTCCAGTATAATCTAGTGTTAAAACCAACGGAATACTATTATCAGAAAAGTCTCAAAGTACTTTTTGAAAACATCAAAGAAATTTCTATCATCAGAAAGTTTAACATACTCAAATTGAAATCATTGTTCACTAAACCTTCACAACCACTGACACCAGTTAAACCGCCCCATCAGATGCCAAATCAATGCCTGATTGCACCCCTCCAACCTGTCTAGTCCTCAACCAACTCAGAAAATTCACCTGCTGTAACACCCGAGTTTTTCGGGTTTCAGCTCCAAGGCTATTTTGGTAAATAAGTAAATTAGGTCCGTTTTGCGAGCGGATAGTTTTATTAGGACCCTAGAAATTTACGGGAATTTGTAGAAGAATAAGTGAAATTTTAGAAACCCAAATCGAGAAGAGTAATGCTAAAGTTCCCGTTTTAGCCTTTTAGTATATCAATTTGTAAAAATAGCAAAATAAGTCCGTTTTGGAAACGGTGAGTTTTGTTAGAACTCTAAGATTAAATTGGAATTTGTGGAGATATACGGGATTTAACGGGATTTACGGAAGAGCGAAACGGTATATTAATGTTTTAATAGGAATTAGGATAATTATTATTATTATTATTATTATTATTATTATTATTATTATTATTATTATTATTATTATTATTATTATTATTATTATTATTATTATTATTATTATTATTATTATTATTATTATTATTATTATTATTATTATTATTATTATTATTATTATTATTATTATTATTATTATTATTATTATTATTATTATTATTATTATTATTATTATTATTATTATTATTATTATTATTATTATTATTATTATTATTATTATTATTATTATTATTATTATTATTATTATTATTATTATTATTATTATTATTATTATTATTATTATTATTATTATTATTATTATTATTATTATTATTATTATTATTATTATTATTATTATTATTATTATTATTATTATTATTATTATTATTATTATTATTATTATTATTATTATTATTATTATTATTATTATTATTATTATTATTATTATTATTATTATTATTATTATTATTATTATTATTATTATTATTATTATTATTATTATTATTATTATTATTATTAATAATAATAATTAAAATAACAACAGAATGGTTAATCCATTCTGTTGTTACGAGCTCGAGCCCGAGCTCCCGACGACGGCGACGACAGAGAGCCGTGGGCGCGGCTCTCCTCCGACGAAAACGCCGGCGTTTTCCGACGCCCTCCGGCCAGACGACGGCGACGGCCAGTCTCCGGCCTGACTCCGCGCACGAACCGACCAGGTGAGCTCGGTTTTCTTCTTTTTCGGTTCGGTTTAAGGCAGTGAGTGGCGAGCTCGATTGAGCTCCGATCTCCGGCCAAAATAGGTTGCTTCCGGCGTGGGTTTGCCAACCCTTGGGCCGGCTATCGTTGCTTGGCCGAGGAATGCCCAATTTGGGCGAAATTCCAGTGAAGCCCGATTAGGGCAATTCGGGTTTGTGAATTGGAACTTCGATTTTAGGTTAGTTTATGTTAATTGGATGTTAAAAGGATAGATTAGTGAAGAAATTGATGGGATTTGATGAAAAATCGAAAAAGTGGAATTTTTCGAAAAAGGGCAGTTTCGGGTTTTTGACAAATTGACCTAGCTCCGGTCGTTTGTTTTAAAATTCCTTTTGGCAGATTAAAATAGGTTATTAGAGGAGTACGTGGCCACTGGAATCGTTCGATTCCGATAACCGACACAAAAGTTACGCGTGTTCGAAGTTTTAGGTCGGTTTTTACCGAACCCAAATTAGAGTCCGAAATTAATAGGTTTATAGTAATTAACGATATAAATGACGTATTGAACGTTATTGGACGGAATTAGAGTGAATTGTGAGAAATGTTAAAATTGGAGAATTTTCGGGTTTTTAGGAAAACTCGTTAATTGTGATTTTAAACTATCGAGCGTTAATCGTTGTTTAAATACTTCGATTAGTTAGGTGAAGATTTTAGGAAATTCATTAGTTAAGGTTTTGTTAAATTTGGACATATTATTGTTTAAGCTCGTATTAACGACAAATTGATAACAATTGCGTAGGTGAACCACGCTCGTGGACGGAGCTAGCTTTGCAACGGACGTCAGGTAAGTTCTCGTGATTCTTCTCTGGCCGATTGGCCTACACCGTACGTCGTGGTCTCGAGGAGTTTGGAGATGCCGAAAGGCACAGAGGCCGAAAGGCACAGAGGCCGAAAGGCACAGAGGCCGAAAGGCACAGAGGCCGAAAGGCACAGAGGCCGAAAGGCACAGAGGCCGAAAGGCACAGAGGCCGAAAGGCACAGAGGCCGAAAGGCACAGAGGCCGAAAGGCACAGAGGCCGAAAGGCACAGAGGCCGAAAGGCACAGAGGCCGAAAGGCACAGAGGCCGAAAGGCACAGAGGCCGAAAGGCACAGAGGCCGAAAGGCACAGAGGCCGAAAGGCACAGAGGCCGAAAGGCACAGAGGCCGAAAGGCACAGAGGCCGAAAGGCACAGAGGCCGAAAGGCACAGAGGCCGAAAGGCACAGAGGCCGAAAGGCACAGAGGCCGAAAGGCACAGAGGCCGAAAGGCACAGAGGCCGAAAGGCACAGAGGCCGAAAGGCACAGAGGCCGAAAGGCACAGAGGCCGAAAGGCACAGAGGCCGAAAGGCACAGAGGCCGAAAGGCACAGAGGCCGAAAGGCACAGAGGCCGAAAGGCACAGAGGCCGAAAGGCACAGAGGCCGAAAGGCACAGAGGCCGAAAGGCACAGAGGCCGAAAGGCACAGAGGCCGAAAGGCACAGAGGCCGAAAGGCACAGAGGCCGAAAGGCACAGAGGCCGAAAGGCACAGAGGCCGAAAGGCACAGAGGCCGAAAGGCACAGAGGCCGAAAGGCACAGAGGCCGAAAGGCACAGAGGCCGAAAGGCACAGAGGCCGAAAGGCACAGAGGCCGAAAGGCACAGAGGCCGAAAGGCACAGAGGCCGAAAGGCACAGAGGCCGAAAGGCACAGAGGCCGAAAGGCACAGAGGCCGAAAGGCACAGAGGCCGAAAGGCACAGAGGCCGAAAGGCACAGAGGCCGAAAGGCACAGAGGCCGAAAGGCACAGAGGCCGAAAGGCACAGAGGCCGAAAGGCACAGAGGCCGAAAGGCACAGAGGCCGAAAGGCACAGAGGCCGAAAGGCACAGAGGCCGAAAGGCACAGAGGCCGAAAGGCACAGAGGCCGAAAGGCACAGAGGCCGAAAGGCACAGAGGCCGAAAGGCACAGAGGCCGAAAGGCACAGAGGCCGAAAGGCACAGAGGCCGAAAGGCACAGAGGCCGAAAGGCACAGAGGCCGAAAGGCACAGAGGCCGAAAGGCACAGAGGCCGAAAGGCACAGAGGCCGAAAGGCACAGAGGCCGAAAGGCACAGAGGCCGAAAGGCACAGAGGCCGAAAGGCACAGAGGCCGAAAGGCACAGAGGCCGAAAGGCACAGAGGCCGAAAGGCACAGAGGCCGAAAGGCACAGAGGCCGAAAGGCACAGAGGCCGAAAGGCACAGAGGCCGAAAGGCACAGAGGCCGAAAGGCACAGAGGCCGAAAGGCACAGAGGCCGAAAGGCACAGAGGCCGAAAGGCACAGAGGCCGAAAGGCACAGAGGCCGAAAGGCACAGAGGCCGAAAGGCACAGAGGCCGAAAGGCACAGAGGCCGAAAGGCACAGACAGAGGCCGAAAGGCACAGAAGTCACGCGAGGTGGGGCTCAGGCACGGCTGTACGTGTTGTAAGCGTGCACCCCCCGCCTCTAGCTGGAAAGAGTAGTCCGCCCGCTGGATGAGCTCTCTCCGGTTAGAGGGATAGGATCTCGGTGGCAACCACAGAGCATTGCATAGAAAGATAAAATAAAGCATGGTTTATTAAATTCATAGTACAGCATGCATCGCATTTACGTAGAGCTTACTGGGATTTCATCTCATAGTGTATATGTATGGTGTAGGTGACATAGACTTCGAGATACCAGGTGAGGACGATGTCCCTCCACCTGAGGCATGATCCAGTTGACGGAGGATGGCTGCGGTGGTGTGCTGGCGCAGTCGATGCTTACCTGACCCGTGGGGAAGTATGTATAGATGTTTTGAGGGTCTTGGGATGTTTTGAGCTAATAGTAAATTGTATAGAAATTATAGGATGTTTGGAATCTGGAGAGTTGATAGGTTATATATTAATGTTTTAAACGTTTTGGAACTGCTTGGTATTTTCTTTGAAACAGGAGGAAATGTTAAACTTTTAAACGGAACCATGCAGTTCGTTTTCATGGAAATGTGTTTTGAGCGAGATTATAGAGCTGTAGGAGTATTGGTTTAGATAATCGTTTTGTAATTGATTTAATTTATTTATTTAATTACTTTTAAATTGTTTTTATTAAATTGTTTTACACTTAAACGCTAAGTATAAAAGAAAAAGAAGAATTTCGTACGGGAAATTAAGAATAGTGTTTGGGGTGTGACAGTTATGGTATCAGAGCCCCCGGGTTTTAAAATCGGTTCTGTAGACTGCTCGACTGCACAGCCACTACGCGGACTTCCTTCATCAACTGTAAGTATGTTTATGGTTTTATTTGATTTCAGTTTCTTAGAGATGTTTGCATTTAACTTTTATAGGAGCTATTTATAGATATGGTGTGTCGAGCGAATGATCGAGACAACCGAGACATTACGATAGATCACCTTAAGGATTTCGTTGCCCAACAATCCCAACACATTAGCCTATAAGCGCAGCACATAATTAGGCAATCTTGTCAGCTCGAAATATTGGGTTTGTCGCTCCCAGTAATCACGGTACGAAAAGGAAGACTCTTAATCGAAAGAAAGAAGTTACACCAAGGGTAGCCTGACTTAATAAGATTAGCCCGACTTAACCATGAGAAGTTGTACACATAGATTTTGTTACCATTAGAGGAATACAGCTTATGACATATAAGATTTGAATAGATAGAAAATGAGCCCTAGTCGAGGAAATTTGAACCCCTAGAGTATTGAGCCTCGGAAGATGCTTTAGGTTGTTAAGGTATACTAAGTGCACTTAAGCAAGTAAGAAGATATAGCAAGAACTTGTATGCCTTAGAACCATGAAAAGATGGATGCATTTAGACAAAAACCATGTCCAAGAACTTAACTAGCTTAATTGTTGAGGGGATATGAGAACGACTATTACGATTGTAGTTTGGAAAGACGTGGTAGATCAATACAAGTCGTGGACATAAGATTTAAGTGATCGGATAGGAGGGTCGTATCGACCAATATGGAGGCAAAGAATAAGGAGATTTACTCCGAGTTGGAAAATTATTAAATCCCGAAACGTTAGAGAATTGAAGTCATGTGCATGGTGATACTCTAGATACTGAAGCTTGCTGTTCTCTAGGAAATGAGTATCGCCTTAGACGGCTAATCAATAAAGAAAGATTTTAGGTTTGTGAGAAGACTACAACCGACCTACTAGGTGGGAGGCTTAGTGAAGTTATGAGTGACTAATGAATGGTAGACACGTCAGAATTTTGGTGTTGCTTGATTAGAGACTAGTAAACGTAAACATACTATCTACCGGAGAGAAATTTAGCACTTTAGATTCGTGGTTGTGCTTAGGAGTTTAAGACAACCGGTATAACCATAGAAGGGATGATGATGTAATTAGAACAAGTCTATAGCGGTTACCGTTCAAGTTAAGAACCACAAACCTAAGATCTACCTCCGGTATAGAAATAGAATTATCAGTAATCGAGGAACTAGGAGGGACGAACCTTAATGAAGAGGTGTTCTAACGCACTTTAGAATATAGAATAGTAAGATTTGGGAACTAGAGGAGATTTTTCCGGGTTATGGGTCGAGGTCGAGGGCGTAAACTTATTTGCAACAAGTTTGCAAACAAAAGGACTGTTAGATGAGTCATGGTACAGAAGCCAAGTGGAATAAGTAGAACCTGACTAAGGGAAACAAAAGGATGTAGACCATCGGGTGACTTGAGAGAAGTCCATGTGCGACATTTGAGTTAAATGCGGGGAATTGTTATATTCAACGAAGAGATAAGATTAGAAGTTTAACTCAGTGGTTCGTGCCGTACGAATGGTGAAGTTCGCAATTTCAATGATTCGACTCGTACTTGACAAGTCGATACCAATAAATACACAAGTGACCTAAGGATGGAAGAAATAGTTTAGAGCAAACCTATGACGAGACTCAGGGACTTGACTATGCTCGAGATTAACGGGGAGTTAAGTTAGACAAATAAGCACCTTGTAGATAGTATAAATGTTTCGGTTAGAACATAACGAAGGAATTTCTTATGCAACTTAGAATGAAATGTGAGACTTATAGGATTAAATTTACAAGTGTGCATTGGTCTTAAAATAGTAGCAATTTAAGCTCTCAGTTGAACATGTTGAAGCCTTGAATGTATTTCTAGGGGGATAGTTGGCGAAAAATAGTGATAGAAAGAGTTAAGTTGTAAGAATCGCATCGGAACAGAGATTAAATTATGTGAGTTAGAAAATTTGGCCAATAGGGGATTAAGTGAAGGCCGATTCATGTGAGAATGTAAGGAAATGAACTTGATCACTTCGTTATTTGCCTGGAGATTTGAGAATTGATAGGGCTTGTGGTATGAGCCATGGCATGCTTAGTTCCATTAAAGGTAATGGATGCTTCAAGATTTTTGGGAAAATAGAAGGATAAGATTTAAAAATTTTTGGAAGATTTAGATTACAGTTGTAGATCCACCTACAACAAGTTTGCTAACAAGAAACTTGTTAGACAAATTATTGCGAAGAAGACAAGTAGGAATGAAGGATAGTAGGCTAGTTAGTGACTTCGAAGAAGTCATTGAGGGATATTAAGAATAAGTATAGGGCAGTGTTTAATTAAATGAATGGTTTAGATAGGAAGTTCAGTTCGAATGTTAGAGTCGTGCGAGTTGAGGGATTAGTGGGTTATCAGATGAGGAAAGCAAGATCTTGCCTGAAAAACATTTAAGTGCATTAGGAATAAGACTAAATTAGGAAATTCCAAAAGCTCGACCCATATGTACCGAAGTCGACGCCAAAGATTTTGTAAATAGCTAAGGTTAAGGTTGATAAACGTAAGTGTGTGAAGTAGATCGCGACTTGAGGAAATAGAGAATGTGTGATGTGAGATAAAATGACCGGTTAGGTAGATCTTTGGATTTCGAACAGTGTAGTACGAGTAAGTAAGAAGTTTTACTAGATCGAACGGAAACTCGAAATAAGAGTTAAGTAGTTAAGGTAGAGAAATTTGGAGCATGTTGGATGAAATGAAGGGAGAATTGCATGAAGACTATGCAAGTGAACTTAGAAGTGAGAGTAGATTTTGAGGTTTAGTAAAGTTGACTTGTAAGTTACGTCGAAGTGCTTATGCACATTTTTTCTTTTAGGTGTTGGGTTGATAGTTTAACGAATTGGTTTAGACTTAAGAATTTGCTAGTAATTGATGATGTTAGTGATTAATGGCGACCGAGATAAAAGTTGGACAAAACGAGCATAGTGGAAATAATTATAGAGACCTAGTGGATACTGTAAAAGCATAAAGAAATAGATTTAGTAATTACCGCCTTGTATACAGGAATGACATTAGAGTAGCTAAGGAAATGTTATGATTGCCCAAGGTAAGTAGGTTTAAAAAAAAGTGAAAGAGATGATTTGGGAAAGAGATAATAGTGTCGAGAAGAGTTCGAAATGGAGAATTAGGATGAGAAATTTAATTATCAAGTCCTTAGTGTCATATAATTGAGGAAGCTTTGAGGAGTTAGAAACCGAATGAACTTAGCTCGAAGTTAAGTTAGAGGAGATTCGAGGTTCTAAATGACAAAAGATTGAGTCGAAGTCGATGAGTGAATGAGCGATTGAATTACGAAGTGCGAAGTTAGATGGATTGAAAGCTTCGGAGATATAGAAAACTATGAAGACCCGAAGGGTGAGTAAGACAAAAAGGGTGTCGAGGATAGTATTTCGAGCATTGTACTTAGATAATGTGAGGGTGAGTAATTAGAAATTTAACCAAGCAATAATTTTGGGGACAAAATTCCAATTAAGGAGGGAAGGATGTAACACCCGAGTTTTTCGGGTTTCAGCTCCAAGGCTATTTTGGTAAATAAGTAAATTAGGTCCGTTTTGCGAGCGGATAGTTTTATTAGGACCCTAGAAATTTACGGGAATTTGTAGAAGAATAAGTGAAATTTTAGAAACCCAAATCGAGAAGAGTAATGCTAAAGTTCCCGTTTTAGCCTTTTAGTATATCAATTTGTAAAAATAGCAAAATAAGTCCGTTTTGGAAACGGTGAGTTTTGTTAGAACTCTAAGATTAAATTGGAATTTGTGGAGATATACGGGATTTAACGGGATTTACGGAAGAGCGAAACGGTATATTAATGTTTTAATAGGAATTAGGATAATTAATATTATTATTATTATTATTATTATTATTAATAATAATTAAAATAACAACAGAATGGTTAATCCATTCTGTTGTTACGAGCTCGAGCCCGAGCTCCCGACGACGGCGACGATAGAGAGCCGTGGGCGCGGCTCTCCTCCGACGAAAACGCCGGCGTTTTCCGGCGCCCTCCGGCTAGACGACGGCGACGGCCAGTCTCCGGCCTGACTCCGCGCACGAACCGACCAGGTGAGCTCGGTTTTCTCCTTTTTCGGTTCGGTTTAAGGCAGTGAGTGGCGAGCTCGATTGAGCTCCGATCTCCGGCCAAAATAGGTTGCTTCCGGCGTGGGTTTGCCAACCCTTGGGCCGGCTATCGTTGCTTGGCCGAGGAATGCCCAATTTGGGCGAAATTCCAGTGAAGCCCGATTAGGGCAATTCGGGTTTGTGAATTGGAACTTCGATTTTAGGTTAGTTTATGTTAATTGAATGTTAAAAGGATAGATTAGTGAAGAAATTGATGGGATTTGATGAAAAATCGAAAAAGTGGAATTTTCCGAAAAAGGGCAGTTTCGGGTTTTTGACAAATTGACCTAGCTCCGGTCGTTTGTTTTAAAATTCTTTTTGGCAGATTAAAATAGGTTATTAGAGGAGTACGTGGCCACTGGAATCGTTCGATTCCGATAACCGACACAAAAGTTACGCGCGTTCGAAGTTTTAGGTCGGTTTTTACCGAACCCAAATTAGAGTCCGAAATTAATAGGTTTATAGTAATTAACGATATAAATGACGTATTGAACGTTATTGGACGGAATTAGAGTGAATTGTGAGAAATGTTAAAATTGGAGAATTTTCGGGTTTTTAGGAAAACTCGTTAATTGTGATTTTAAACTATCGAGCGTTAATCGTTGTTTAAATACTTCGATTAGTTAGGTGAAGATTTTAGGAAATTCATTAGTTAAGGTTTTTGTTAAATTTGGACATATTATTGTTTAAGCTCGTATTAACGACAAATTGATAACAATTGCGTAGGTGAACCACGCTCGTGGATGGAGCTAGCCTTGCAACGGACGTCAGGTAAGTTCTCGTGATTCTTCTCTGGCCGATTGGCCTACACCGTACGTCGTGGTCTCGAGGAGTTTTGGAGATGCCTTTAGTTAGTTTTGCTCGGTTTGGGTAGCTAGGTCTTAGGAGTTTATAGTTTATGCTTTTACAGTTTTGATGGTACATGTTATTGCTTGTTTATTTTATGATAGAGAACTGTTCACGCATTCACTTGATTTTAAAGAAAAGTGTAACGACCCCAATCCGGTCAGGGCCGTCACGGCCTAGCCATAACTTAATCCCAACTCAACCTCCCTACTCTCGTAGAACTATGTAATAAATTTTTTTTTGACACTTCTGTAACTCCCAGAAAACAACTAATTAAACATAATTTAAATCAATTTAAAACTATTAATAAAAGGGAGGGTAAAATCGTAAAACAGAATTTAAATAAAAAGTAAAACAACATTTAATAAAAAGTGGGATAGCATTTAATAAAAAGTAAAATAGCATTTAAGTGGAATAGCATTTAATGAAAAGTGAATAGCATTTAATAAAAAGTAAAATAGCATTTAAGTGGAATAGCATTTAATGAACAGTGAATAGCATTTAATAAAAAGGTCAAACAACAGTTATAAAAAGATGGAGATCGATCTCTATATAACATAGAGATCGATCGCTGGTCATTTAGGGACAAGGGCGATCGATCTCTATAATTCATAGAGATCGATCGCTGGTCATTTAGGGACAAGGGCGATCGATCTCTATAATTCATAGAGATCGATCGCTGGTTTTCCAATACCCATCAGCGATCGATTTCTATAAATTATAGAGATCGATCGCTGATGCTTAAATCCTTATCAGCGATCGATTTCTATAAATAATAGAGATCGATCGCTGATGCTGCTAAGCATAGCGATCAATCTCTTCTCTGATCACGATCAGTAGCTGACCCAAGACAGGAGGGCTACTCGCCTCCATTCCAGCCCAGTCGCTACATCCTTCTCTTCCCCCTTTGTACATAGCCCTCTGGAATTTACACATTCCAGAGAACAAACACCAATTAATTTCTATAATTAATTTCTATGAGAATGCTCTCCGAAATCACAGATTCCAGAGAGCAACTATAAACTTTATTCTCATTCCTGCACCTTAAATACTTCAAATTTTACACACTAAACATGCTAAACACTTTAAACCACTCGATCATTTAATTCCAAAACTTAACAGAAACTTCTTAAAGACAAATGCGTGGGTAGCCTTAAAACTGAGTCATCCCCACAGATTCAAAACGCCTAAATCATCACATAATTCAGTTATAATACTAACTTTACCAAAACAAAACAAAAGACACCTCAATTCCCCCAGATAACAACTCCAAGTCTACATTCTTCCACCTATACCCAAAATATCAAATTCGTCTAACAACCTAAAATTTCATCGTTCTTTTCACTCATGATCTTCTATACATCATAACATCCCAAATATTCAGAATCCATACACGAGTCGTCATGCCAAGCCAAAACACGCCCGTCGCCACGATCCTCCCCTTCAACCACCTATTCTTTTCATCGAGAGAAACTCTCACCTTCACACCTGTCACCTACATCATACAACATAAACATTAAGCCTAATGCTTAGTAAGGGGATGCACTATAACGACTCATACATGTATGCATGACATTTCATAAAACATGTTCATTTACTTATTCTTATTCTTTTTCTTTCTTTAACATGGATTAAGGTGGGCATCTTGTCAGGGAGGCATGGCCAAGTGCGTGTACATAGTCCTTTCGGCCGTATTCATGATCCAACGCGTGGATAGTGACAATAGTTTTGTTGTATATGGCCATACAGTCCCACCCACACGAAATCGTGACATTTCTTTTACATACATTAGGCATGAAGAATTTCATATAACATTTAAGAAAACATGATGCATGAGGAACCTGAGTATAACATATCATCGAGACATATCACCAAATAATCCATAACATACATAGACATGCTTTACTTATAACGAACTTAACAACAACTAAAAAGTAACATCTTAGGCTACCCGACACAACAAACCCCACGATTAGAAAATCATCATCAAACAACAAAAACCTAACGTTGACACGATGTAGGGCCTTAAGGGCCGGAAACCTAACATCCACTTACCTGGAGTCCGTAGCAAGCCGTGCACCGTCCAAAGAGTTGTCTCCACCTAAAGCATTTCACAATTAAAGGCATAAAAATCGAACCTAAATAAACGAATCTCAAACTTAAATCTAAGCTCCTAACTAAAGAAATATTTCCTAAAACTTCATTTTCCTTTCACTCGGGCATTACATCGAGCACGTTATGCTCACTAATTTCTAAGCCTCATTTCACCATTCACAACAAATTCTAAAATTAAATCAAAATCAACTATAATTTCAACCAACACTATTAATCCATTCTAATTTCTCCAACAATCATCAATACATCCTAATCGGGCATTAACATCGTTAAACTATCGATTTCTAACTAAATCCGACAATTTGTCATCAAACCCTAATCGATAAAACCTAACGAATACAACCCTAAATCGACAAATAAACGTGCATACAGCTTAGAGGTTACCTAAAAGATTGAATCGTCGAAGAAAATCGAAGGAATCGGAGGAGGGAAGCCGTTGATCGGCGTTGAAGGAAATAGCCGCGGGAAGGAGAGGAGAAACAGAGAGGGAGAGAGAGCTTCGGCTCTCTGGAATTGTGAAAAACAGAAAGGGAGAGAGAGGAAAAAGAGAGGTTTGTTATTTTTATAAAAATTAACTTTCCAAATTACCATATTGCCCTTAGTTAGTTTTCTTTACTTAACTCGCGATTTCGTCTATCGATTTGGTTTCTCCAAAATTCCCTTATTTCTCCAAATATTCTTATTTAATTCTAGGGTCCTAACGAAACTTCCCGTTCGCAATTTGGACTTAATTTACTATTTTTACGACTTAAAACTTTATAAGTGGAAAACCGTAATTTGGCGTTACACTATCGATTGGATTTCTAAAATTTTGCTTATTCTTCTAAAAATCTCTATAAATTTCTAGGGTCCTAATATAACCGACCGCTCGCGAAACGGACCTATATTTACTATTTACAGAAATACCCCTGGAGCGGATACCCAAAAATCTCGGGTGTTACAAAAAGCATGAAAATGAACTTCCGCACAGAGTTTTTAAAGATAACGTAAAGCATAGCATGGCCGAAAGGCACAGAGGCCGAAAGGCATACAGGCCGAAAGGCACAGAGGCCGAAAGGCATACATGCCGAAAGGCACAGAGGCCGAAAGGCACAGAGGTCACGCGAGGTGGGGCTCAGGCACGGGTGTACGTGTTGTAAGCGTGCACCCCCCGCCTCTAGCTGGAAAGAGTAGTCCGCCCGCTGGATGAGCTCTCTCCGGTTAGAGGGATAGGATCTCGGTGGCAACCACAGAGCATTGCATAGAAAGATAAAATAAAGCATGGTGTATTAAATTCATAGCACAGCATGCATCGCATTTACGTAGAGCTTACTGGGATTTCATCTCATAGTGTATATGTATGGTGTAGGTGACATAGACTTCGAGATACCAGGTGAGGACGATGTCCCTCCACCTGAGGCATGATCCAGTTGACGGAGGATGGCTGCGGTGGTGTGCTGGCGCAGTCGATGCTTACCTGACCCGTGGGGAAGTATGTATAGATGTTTTGAGGGTTTTGGGATGTTTTGAGCTAATAGTAAATTGTATAGAAATTATAGGATGTTTGGAATCTGGAGAGTTGATAGGTTATATATTAATGTTTTAAACGTTTTGGAACTGCTTGGTATTTTCTTTGAAACAGGAGGAAATGTTAAACTTTTAAACGGAACCATGCAGTTCGTTTTCATGGAAATGTGTTTTGAGCGAGATTATAGAGCTGTAGGAGTATTGGTTTAGATAATCGTTTTGTAATTGATTTAATTTATTTATTTAATTACTTTTAAATTGTTTTTATTAAATTGTTTTACACTTAAACGCTAAGTATAAAAGAAAAAGAAGAATTTCGTACGGGAAATTAAGAATAGTGTTTGGGGTGTGACACCTGCAGTATCCTCAACACCTACATCACAAAACTCATCTATTAGCCTAATGCTAAGTAAGTAAAGCAGTAATGAAATGAAATGCTGAAATATAAATTCCTAAACATGCAATTTCTACTTTCTCATCTCAGTTGTATTCACATTCATTCATAAGCTGATCTGATCCCTCGGTTCCTTTGGGAAGTGGATCAATTTTCCCAATGTTATACATCCTCTACTCGATTAAGAGGCGAATGAATTCCCTTAATAGCTGATCTGATCCCTCGGTTCCCTTGGGAGTGGGATCAATCCTCCCAATGTTATAAATCCCTTCATAAGTTAAGGATGGATTAGTTCTCTTAATAGTTTGTCTGTCACATTCAGTTCATGCCTTACCATCCTTACATGGAAATTCATTTTCGTAATCTTTAAAAAAAAAACATGATGCATGACATACAAAATCATTTACAAGATACATAACCCTACTGTTTTGTGATGTAGGCCCGAAGGCACATACATACTCTACTTACCTGGCTTCTGGAAATTGTCTGGTCGCTAGCTACTTCGAAAATCTGCTCACCAAAGTTCATAACAGAATATAAATCAAAACTCCACTAAACCTCACCAAGAATCAAACAGTGGTTTGAGGAATCCAGTTAGAAACTCTACTACCCGAGCATTCCCTCTTTATTGCTAAAACCCGAATCTACGCTAAATCTCAGTATCCTCAAAATCCTCACATTGTACCCCCTTCAGGTATTTAACCACTATATCATAAGAGAAATGGGGAAAACTTACCTAAGTCGAAAGAGAATCAGGCGAGGAAAATCGCCTAGAGAGCTCGGCTGCTTGAGCTGAAAAACCCGAAGAGAAAGGTATGAAATGGTGGCGGCTACAGTGCATTAAACTCAATCCCTCTTTCCTTAAATATGTTATCCACTTTTTAAAATGTAATTTACTCTAATGCCCTTGTCTAGTCTAATCATTCAATAACCCTACTTGAATTATTGACTACTAAAGTGTATACCATTAATAATAAAAGAGCTGGTTCGATAGAACCGGGTGTTACAATCTACCATCCTTTAAAGAATTTTGTCCTCAAAATTCAGTACCTGAATAACTCTGGATGTTGGTCCATCATGTCTTGCTGGCATTCCCAAGTTGTTTCCTCAATATTCTGGTTGTGCCACAAGACTTTCACTAGGGGAATCTCTTTGTTGCGCAATACCTTCACCGCATAATCTAAGATCTTTACTGGTTTCTCTTCGTAGGCAAGGGTAGGATGAATCTCAAGGTCTTGCTATTCCACTATTTGATATGGATCCCTTATGCATTTCTTCAACATAGAAACATGGAACACACTGTGTATCCCATCCATAGACGCCGGTAGCTGCAACTGATAGGCTGCTCTCCCAACTCTCTTTAGAATAGTGAATGGTCCAATAAATCTGGGGTTCAACTTTCCTCTCTTTCTAAATCTCACTACTCCTTTGAAAGGTGACACCTTAAGGAAAACTTCATTACCTACTTCAAATTCCAGTTCTCTTCGCCTTTTGTCTGCATAACTTTTCTGCCGGCTTTGAGCTGTCAAGATTCTTTGTCGGATAAGAGCAATTTTCCCTACTGTTTGCTGTACGATGTCAGGACCAATCAATCGTGCTTCTCCAACTTCATCCCAATACAATGGAGATCTACACTTTCGTCCATACAATGCCTCGTATGGCGCCATGCCTATTGTTGCCTGAAAACTGTTGTTATAAGAAAATTCAATCAAGGACAAGTATTTGCTCCATGAACCTTGAAAGTCTAAGACGCATGCATGGAGCATATCCTCTAATGTTTGAATGGTTCTTTCGGATTGTCCATCTGTTTGAGGGTGGAAAGCTGTGCTAAAACTAAGCTATGTTCCCATAGCCTTGTGCAAACTTTTCCAAAACTTAGATGTAAATCTAGAGTCTCGGTCTGAAACTATAATGCTTGGAACTCCATGCAGTCTAACAACTTCGTGCACATACAACTCAGCCAGTTGATTCATCGAGTATGTTATCTTCATTGGCAGAAAGTGAGCAGATTTGGTTAAACGATCAACTATTACCCAAATTGCATCGTGACCCTTTGCTGTTCTAGGTAATCCTATAACAAAATCCATCGTTATTTGTTCCCATTTCCATTCGGGAACTGGTAAGGGTTGTAATGTTCCAGCAGGCCTCTGATATTCAGCTTTGACTTGCTGGCAGATCAGACAGGACTCCATATACTCTGCCACACTTCTTTTCATACCTGGCCACCAATAATGCTGCTTGACATCTCTGTACATTTTCGTACCTCCGGGATGAACAGAGAGTCTAGAAAAATGTGCCTCAGATAGGATTTCCCTTCTAAGTTCAGTATCAGCTGGAACAAACCATCTATTTCGAAACTTGAGAATTCTATCAACTGAGCAGTTGAAATCCGACTTGTCAGTAGAATCCATGCACAACTTATACTTATTGCATTCAGTGTCATTCATTTGAAATTCCTTTATTTTCTCCAAAATAGTAGGCCTCAAGGATATGGTCGAAAGTATGGCTGTCATACTAGACACAGCTTCCAGGTTGAATCTTTGGAATTCTGTCTTTAAAGCTATCGACATGTCTAAAGTCAATGTAGAGACTGAAGGAGTCACTCTACTCAAAGCATCAGCCACTACATTCGCCTTGCCAGGGTGGTACTTAATCTCAAAATCATAATCTTTGACAAACTCTAACCACCTACGTTGCCTTATATTCAGTTCCTTTTGCGTGAAAATGTATTTCAGACTTTTATGATCCGAAAATATCTCACAAGTCTGTCCATACAGATAGTGCCTCCAAATCTTTAATGCGAAGACCACAACAACTAATTCTAAGTCATGTGTAGGGTAATTCTTTTCATGTAATTTTAACTGCCTAGAAGCATAAGCTATAACTTTTCCATCTTGCATCAACACACAACCTAGTCCAATTTTGGAAGCATCACAATAAATATTAAATTTACCATCTTCAACTGGAAGGGTTAAGATTAGAGCATTGGTCAGTTTCTGTTTCAAGGTCTGAAAGCTACGTTCACATTCTTCAGTCCACATATACTTCACATTTTTCCTTGTTAACCTAGTAAGGGGTGTGGCAATCTTTGAAAATCCCTCGATAAATTTTCTATAATATCCTGCTAATCCAAGGAAACTTCGAATATCAGTGGCATTCTTCGGTTGGGGCCACTCATTGACTGCTTGAACCTTGGCTGGATCGACAGATATTCCATCTCCAGAAATCACGTGACCAAGAAAGTGAACTCTGTCCAACCAAAACTCACACTTAGAAAATTTGGCATAAAGTTGGTGCTGCCTTAGTGATCCTAACACCAAGTTTAAGCGTCCTGCATGCTCCTCTTTAGTTCTAGAATAGATTAGAATGTCATCTATGAACACAATGACAAACTTGTCCAAATACTCGCGAAATACTCTATTCATAAGATCCATGAAGGCTGCTGGTGCATTTGTCAAACCAAAAGACATAACCAAAAACTCATAATGTCCATACCTTGTGCGAAAGGCAGTCTTTGGAATATCTTCAGATTTAACCTTCAGCTGGTAATAACCGGATCTAAGGTCAATCTTAGAGAAAACTCTTGCACCCTTAAGCTGGTCAAATAAGTCATCAATCCTCGGCAAAGGGTACTTGTTTTTGACTGTTAACTTATTCAATTCTCTATAATCAATGCACATACGCATTGATCTATCTTTCTTTTTGACAAAAAGGATAGGTTCACCCTACGGTGAAAAGCTAGGGCATATGAACCCTTTCTCCAACAGATCCTCCAACTGTTTCTTCAATTCTTTAAGTTCTGTTGGTGCTAATCTATATGGATTCTTAGATACAGGCTCAGCACCGGGGTAAACCTCCACAACAAACTCAATTTCCCTATCTGGTGGCAAACCAGGAAGGTCATCTAGAAATACTTCCGGAAAATCTTGGACAACTAAAACATTTTTGGGGCTCGCTTTTTCTACTAGCTGTGTGTCTAAAACACTGGCCAAAAAGCACAAATACTCTCTGCATGGAGAGGGTCTACAATTGACAGAAGTCATTACAGTCATTTCCTTACTCTTCTTTAGAGCTTGGAAGGTTTGGTTTAAACCACCAGGGGGTTGAAAACTAACAACTCCAGTCCTACAATCTATTGTGGCATAATGTTTAAATAACCAATCTATTCCTAGGATTACATCAAATCCCATTATGTCCATAACAATGAGATCGGCAGGCAAATTCATGTTTCCTACTAATACAACACTATCAGGCATCATTTGGTTAGAGTGCATGCGTTCACCAGAGGGTAAGGCAACTTTGAATACATGTTCAAAAGAAGTAAACCGTACATCTAACTTATCAGCAAATGCAGAGGCTATAAAAGAATTTGTTGCACCCGAATCTATCAAAGTTAAAGCAGGTATAGAGTTAATCAGTATTGTACCTGACACTACAGCAGGCTGGTCCTCACCACATGACTCCATCATGGAGAATATTCTTGGCTTAATCTTGACAGGGCCACCCTTCAAAGCTGGGCAGTCTCTGTTGACATGGCCAACCTTGTTGCAATGGAAACATCGAATGACCCGGGGCTTTGGACAATCCTTGTACAAGTGTCCAACCTCTTCACAGTTGAAGCACTTACCCGTTCCAAATCTACACTCCCCCGAGTGATTCTTCGAACATTTCGGGCACTGAGGGAACTTCTGGGTATTCGGTACCTTCTTTCCAGATCCTTGGCCACTCTGGCCCTCAATAGGCCTCTTCATTCCCCTCTGATGGTGTGGCTGGATAAACTTTTGTGGAACCTCCTTTGGTCCAGCACACTTCTTTTCAGTTTCTTCCACTTCTAGAGCAGTGGACACAACTTCACTAAATGTCAAGCCTTTAATGCCACAGAATTTGACTCCTCAGTAAATCTCCGGTTTCAGTCCATGCACAAATTTGAACACCTTATCCTCTTCCTTATGAGCAAAATGTCCAGCAAACCTGGACAGGGACTCGAATTGCCTATTGTAATAAGCCACAGACCCTGTCTACTTCAAGTTCAGAAACTCCAACTTCTTCCCGGTCTGGACAGTGCTGTTAAAATACTTCCCGTAGAAAAGGTCCTTGAATTGTAACCAAGGCATCACTAAAACATCTGTGGTGGTCTCTATTGTTTCCCACCAGAGTTGAGCTTCCCCAGCTAAATGAAATGTTGCCAACGTGACCTTGTCTCCTTTTCCTATGTTGGCACATATAAACATACTCTCAATCTTTCTAAGCCATCCTTCAGCAATAACTGGATCAGATGACTGTCCATCAAACGTGGGTGGTCTTAGTCTCCGGAATCTATCTCCAGAATGTTCACTGCTAGAACCCGAGTTGGCACTTCCTTGTGTCTCCCGGCTCAATAGCACTCCTAATTGGTCAGATTGTTGACGCACTATATCCGTCTGCTGACGCATCAATTCTGTCAGCTGCCTAATTACACTAGAGTCCTCCTCCCATCTTTGACTTGGTATCTCTCTTGGTAATCTTGGTCTTCCTGGTCGTCTAGACATTTTCTATATTCCTGTACAAGGTTAATTACACTCTTAAATATCTAATAGCTAAGGTTAAGATAAACACTTACAGTTGTTGGAGTACTTCCATGCAACGATTGGCACTGATAAGTAATCTTTTGAACGGTTTAACTGAATGTCTCTGATACCATACTGTAATGCCCCGAGTTATCTGAACCCGGTTCGTTACACAAAAGTTCGTACGTGACTAAGAAATCTCAACTATATTATTTTTTTTTAAACTTTGCTCAACATTCAACATTTGACATAAGCTAAAATCTCAAAACATTTAAAACTTGCAGCGGAAATCATTTGGACAACAATAGAGTTAAACAAAAGTATGAACATTGTTTGAAATGTAAGAGATAAACGGCTAAAAAGAAATAGATGTTTAAATCGTGAAATACTTTGGAAATCGCAGAAGTTAAATGCATCTGCCGATGGATAAAGTCAACGGAAGAAGCAGAAACAGCAAATAGAAGGCTTCTACCAATGACGTGGACCAGAAGAGTTGGAAACAAAAGACATCTCTCGGTGGACAGCATCTACCGATGACGTCAGCCGGATAAATCAATTATCCAACATCAACCGATCGCAAAACGACAAAGCATAATACTCACTCATACCAGTAGTGCAAAATCTACATCTTCCGATAGAATTAAACCTACATCATCCGATGGCTTTTCTGGAGACATCTTCCGATAGAAAACAGAGCGACATTTCAACTATTTCTTGCTATGCAAGCACAACTCTAAGTACAGAAAAGAATTTACTTATTTCACCACAACCATTCAAAAAACAATTCAAATCATTGCATTACTCGAGTCCAGTATAATCCAGTGTTAAAACCAACGGAATACTGTTATCAGAAAAGTCTCAAAGTACTTTTTGAAAACATCAAAGCAATTTCTATCATCAGAAAGTTTAACATACTCAAATTGAAATCATTGTCCACTAAACCTTCACAACCACTGACACCAGTTAAACCGCCCCATCAGATGCCAAATCGATGTCTGATTGCACCCCTCCAACCTGCCTAGTCCTCAACCAACTCAGAAAATTCACCTGCAGTATCCTCAACACCTACATCACAAAACTCATCTATTAGCCTAATGCTAAGTAAGTAAAGCAGTAATGAAATGAAATGCTGAAACATAAATTCCTAAACATGCAATTTCTACTTTCTCATCTCAGTTGCATTCACATTCATTCATAAGCTGATCTGATCCCTCGGTTCCCTTGGGAAGTGGATCAATTTTCTCAATGTTATACATCCTCTACTCGATTAAGGGGCGGATGAATTCCCTTAATAGCTGATCTGATCCCTCGGTTCCCTTGGGAGTGGGATCAATCCTCTCAATGTTATAAATCCCTTCATAAGTTAAGGGGTGGATTAGTTCCCTTAATAGTTTGTCTGTCACATTCAGTTCATGCCTTGCCATCCTTACATGGAAATTCATTTTCGTAATCTTTAAAAAAAAAACATGATGCATGACATACAAAATCATTCACAAGATACATAACTCTACTGTTTTGTGATGTAGGCCCGAAGGCACATGCATACTCTACTTATCTGGCTTCTGGAAATTGTTTGGTCGCTAACTACTTCGGAAATCTGCTCACCTAAGTTCATAACAGAATATAAATCAAAACTCCACTAAACCTCACCAAGAATCAAACAGTGGTTTGAGGAATCCAGTTAGAAACTCTACTACCCGAGCATTCCCCCTTTATTGCTAAAACCCGAATCTACGCTCAATCTCAGTATCCTCAAAATCCTCACATTGTACCCCCTTCAGGTATTTAACCACTATATTATAAGAAAAATGGGGAAAACTTACCTAAGTCGAAGGAGAATCGGGCGAGGAAAATCGCCTAGAGAGCTTGGCTGCTTGAGCTGAAAAATCCGAAGAGAAAGGTATGAAATGGTGGCGGCTACAGTGCATTAAACCCAATCCCTCTTTCCTTAAATACGTTATCCACTTTTAAAAATGTAATTTACTCTAATGCCCTTGTCTAGTCTAATCATTCAATAACCCTACTTGAATTATTGACTACTAAAGTGTATACCATTAATAATAAAAGAGCTGGTTCGATAGAACCGGGTGTTACATGGTTGCCTCTTGGGTTTATTTCCCAACTTATTTAAAGATTTTGGATTTATTTTTCAAATTTGAATGAGGATTTATTTTGGAGTTATTTCAAAATGAGTTTCTATGATTTATTTCCACAAACTCAAATGGCTATTCTCTCTTTTTCACTTACGACCAGTTCAAGGGTTCACTGTTCATCGAACTTTTCTCTTCTCAAGATTGAAGAAGCTTTGAAGAAGCTCCAGTGGGTAAGGTTACAGAGTAACATCTTGAAAGAAATACATACCGAGGATGTTAATTACAGAGTTTTTGACGCCGACTTTCAAGGAACGATTCCATGATTGAAAAGATGATTCTCCTAATGAAACTTGGGCGGATGAAGATGAAATTGAAATTGATTCTTTTTAATAACAATGTCAAGAAGCTTCACTCACTCTCAATCAGTGTCACAGGCGAAGTCAAGTATCACCACACGGAATTGATTGTGAAACATGTCGATTGCAAGAATAAAAGGGTAAAGAAGTTGTTGATATGGATAAAGAGGAGATCAGGATTAGCTACAAGCTTCTGGCAGTTGAACAAGCTAATGATATAGAAGGTGTTATAGTGAATGTTACAACTCCTGAAAATGTTTCCAATTCTGCATTTTTATCTCACCATTGAGGTACCTGAAGATGAGTTGAAATTCCTAAATGATTAGCAGAATGTTATTGAGAAAAGAAAGAAAGTAGTTACAGGTTTACTTGACGACCTTATTGGAAAAATGTCGGATAAGATAATCGCAAATGATGTTTTTGTGGATCAGAAAACTGCTAAGGAGGCTCAGGTTGCTACTGCTAATGCATCCAAAGAAGTTGTTAATTCTGTTAAAGAAATTGTTGAGAAAGAAACTCATGTTTCTTCTATGTTTTCTGATGAAATTTCTACTGGTGTCACTTAGGGTGTCTCTGACATTCAAGCTTTTTTCAGCACTCAATCAGGTGGTATAATTGCTGTTGATGATAAATCCATCAAAGGAGAAGATGTAGTTGTGCAGTAATCAGTGGATCTAATCGGGTTAGCTTCTTATAATGATGGCCATGTCTAATGATTATTATGGAATTATTATGAACTGTTAAATCTTTTAGGTTGTTGCTGGATACATTGGATACTTTCATATGGATCTTCTGCCTCTTTTGTCTTTTTGTGGCAAAAAAGGGGAGTAATTTGTGGTTTTTTGCTTGCTGGAATATTAATATCTTTTGGCATGGTGTTATGACCAAAATTATTATGGACTCTCTAAGCTTGCTGGAAATTGTCATTCTCATCGTGGACAAGAGGATCTTGTCATACACGGATTCCGGGAGGAGTCATTATCGACAAGGGGAGCTTGTCGTATTTAGATCTCGGGAGGGATCGTCTCAAAGTTGAGGGGAGCTCGCAAAAACAGTTTTATTGGGGAAGTTAGTGAGAGATGACGACAAAGATAAGATGAAGTCTTTATTTGTATTAGTCCAGCTGTCTTGTAACTTTGTGAAATGTTTTTAAATCTGGGCGTGGTCCCACAGACGTAGGCAATTTGACAAACTGCGTTAACAACCTTGTGTCTCCTTCTTTACGCATTTTATTACTGTCCAATACTACTGTTTACTATTGCTGTCACAAGTAGCGTTACGACACCACTTAACTAATTACGATCTTTCAGTTATTTTATGCATAGTTAGAACTATGGTGATCTGATGATCCAAGCTCGAATACACAGACTATGAAAATCGAAAAATGCCGACACAGACAAGACAAATGTAAAGACAGAAATTAGGAGATCAATTTTATTGAGGAATTTGCGATTGAAAAAACACCATAGGACTTCGCAGGGTGCATAGCCAAACAACAGGATTGGCTTTTTAACTAAATCCGAAGAGTGGATAAATTACACAGCATCCACCATTTTTGCCACCCAAAAGTTGTGATTTTCTGGAATGAAAGAGAAATGGCAGCAAATCACAGGTTCAACCAGTGTTCTGCAGCCCAGCAGCAATACCCTTCATGGTCAAGATCAAAGTGTCTTCCAGACCCGGTGCGTACTCACTCTGTGGGTTCAGTTTCACGAGCTCATCTGCCGGTTTACTCACTTCTATGATTTCCTTGGAAATATGGGGCCGAGCCGTCACTCTATAATTTGGGTCCCGGATTTGTTTCAAAGTATAGGCTTGGCTTACGTTGAGAGTCGTTATGTACGAATCTCGGAGTCGTAGTCTTTGCTTCAAGTATGGATCGCCTTCTAGGAGATCTTTGTGGCCAGCTATCTACCAAACAAACCAACCAAGAAGAAAACAAATCAATTCTAAGAACTTGATCAATGTCAGAGTCAAGGTTAGAAAACAAACTAAATCTTGAAAAAAATAATATAGTTAGTTACCTGTAGAAGAAGGCTCTTTGTTTCTTCGAAGTTGATTCTCAAACGCTCTCCGAACGACCAGAGATCCTCTGAAACTAAAAGCTTGTCGTAGAGAGCGGCAATGCCGGGATCTCCTTTTGCAAATACCATCTCCACCAAATCAATGGTGACTCTAAAGAATGGCCACTCATTGTACATCTCTTGAAGCATATTCAGATTTCTAATGTCTTTTTGAATTACATGTTTGAATGCTATTCCAAAGCCGAGCCAGACTGGAAGATGAAACCTCGTTTGTGTCCAAGCAAAGATCCAGGGAATTGCCCTGAGTGATTCGATTCCTCCGCTGGGCTTTCTCTTTGATGGCCTGCTTCCAATGTTCATCCGACCATACTCTAGCTCCGGTGTGGCCTAGAAACACAAATTCTCGATAATTTAGAAAACAAGATTGAAAAAAAAAAACCACAAGATTTCAAAATGCAGAACTCTTACGAGGCGGAAATACTCGACAAAGCGAGATTCATTGAAGACGATTGAGCGATATTCCTCCGTAGCAACAATGGCCATTTCGTCCATAAGTGAGCGCCACTCAGGCTTAGGCGAAATGGGAGGATGCATTCCGTGCTCTAAAGTAGCGGCTGTAAATCGCTGGAGTGTTCTAAAGCACAAGTGTTCTTCACCGAAACTCTGCTCGATAACTTCACCTTGAACAGTCACACGAAGTGACCCGTGAACTGTATCAGGTGGCTGAGACAATATAGCCAGATGGGTAGGTCCCCCTCCTCTTCCAACGGTCCCACCTCGGCCATGAAACATGGTTAACTTCACACCATATGTCTTTGCCACATTTATCAGTTCTTCTTGTGCTTTATACAATTGCCAGGCTGCAGAGAGTCGGCCTGCATCTTTTCCTGAATCTGAGTATCCGATCATGACCTCTTGCTTGCCGTCGATTCTCTTTTTGTACCAATCGATCGAAAAGAGGCGGGCTAAAGCTGCAGGTGCAGCCTCCAAATCGGCAAGCTTCTCAAAGAGTGGAACCACTCTCAATGGCTGTTTTACGTGGCATTCCCGTTGCAAAAGCTCTACAGCAAGCACATCAGAAGGAGCTGTGGCCATGGAGATAATGTAGGCGCCAAAATTATCTGATGGAAGCTCTGCAATAACATGAAATGTGTTTAAAACGTCAGAGATTTCTTCGGTTGTGGGTAGATCTTGGCCGAAAAGTGGACGCTTTCCACCAAGTTCAGACAAAAGCCATTCTTGTCGGCGTTCTTCCGACCACTCTCGATAGGAGCCGAGCTCCAAATGCTTGGTAATGGCGTCCAATACATCAGTGTGACGGTCTGATTCTTGCCTAACATCAAGTCTCACAAGGGAGAGGCCAAAAGTCGAAACTTGTCTCAGAAAATCAAGAAGAGTTCCATCGGCAATTGCACGATCGCCACAAGAACACAGAGATCGGTAACAGAGTTCAAGAGGTTCTAACAACTGCATGGAATTTAAAATAAAGTTACACCGTCAAAAATGAGAAAACAAATTTTAACAAAGACGGGAAACTTGTGTTGATTACCTCATCGACATTGATGAAAGTTGCGTCCTCTGGAATGTCAGAATAGCCATGGGATAACAAATTGCGGCTACGCTCGCGAGTCTGATAAAGTTTGTCTCTCATATCACCAAGAATCACTCGATAAGGTTCGTTGGCAGGAATTTGCTTCCAAAATTCTGAAACATGAACCAAATATATACATAAGTTTTGTTTTATCTAAAGTTAACTAGAACTACAGAAGTTTTTTCCAAATTAGGAACTGTCTCAGAAATTAGAAAGTAAATACGAGCAGAAGCAGAGAAAAGCCATCACTTATAGGTTTTCTCTTACACTTAATGGCTATTCTTCCATGATTTTTACTCATCTAGTGTCTCTCCATGACAGTAGAAGTTTGGTAGAACAAGTAAACAAATGCTGAAAGTATAGCGAAAACATTTGATTGCTAGGCCTCAAAAGTTTTTAAAATGGCAGGAAGAATTGAAGACTACCTATGAAGTGCTTTGCATCTCTCTTGGAAGACCTGTGGAGAATGTTCGCTCGATCACGAAGCTCTTCGTTGCAACGCCACATGGACAACTGGTGGAAAAATCAAAGAATAATTTCTAGAGCAATTAGTCGCAACAGAACAAGCAAAATTGACTTGATCAAGAAGATGAATCTCCTAATAGAAGGGTGTAATCCATTGCATAAATCACCTCAAACAAAAGATCTTCAATCTGGGAATAGTACAGATTAGCAGCCATCATTCTCGCCAGTAAACAAACATCCCTTGTGACTTCTGGTGTTACCCGTGGATTACCTACATCCAATCAAAGGAAATGTCAAACGGAGATGAAGAGAGTTATCGTTCCTCAAAAATCTAATACTTTGGTTATTTAAGTAGTTTAATACATTTTTCAAACATGCGGTTTTTTTGAATTATCTATATTAATCGCAATACTCTTCTCATTGAAGACAAAGAGCCGACTATCGATTTAGGGGATAATATTACTTCATGATTGTTAAATGAGCAATTTATTCTTTTTTTTTTCTTATAATTGGAGGGAAATCTCTATAAACTAAGTAGTATTTCTCTTTGTATTGTCTTAAGAAGAGTTATTCTCTTCTCTTCTCTATATTTTATTGAGATCAATATACATCGTTTTCTATAAAGATGAATACATTTTTATAGCATATTGTGCCCAACAAAGAGAACGTACCATCACGATCACCACCCATCCAAGATGAAAACTGAATAAGTGGAGCATTATATGGAACCCGTTCATTGATTCCTATATTTTTTAGAGCTGTGTCAACACGACGTAGGAATTTTGGCACACCCTTCCATATTGTTTCGTGGAAGTAGCTCATTCCTGCTCTCATCTCATCTTGTGGGGTTGGAGGGGTTCTTCGGATTTCATCTGTGCGAAATGCAGCCTGAATCTGGCAAAGAGAACCAAAAAACATAAGCAAATTGTCAAGTGATGTTTAAAAAACCGATAATAAAATCTTATCTTCTTTACTTGTGGTCATGATATGCAAGAAATCAGAATCTCATAAAAAGAGGTTGTTAGTTTTACCTCTCTTTGGAGAGCCTCATCAATTTCTTGCTTATCATCTGGAGTGATGTCTTTTGCACACAACTGAACTAAACACTCCCTTATCCTGAAAAGAGTTTAAGAGAGAGAGTGAGAACCCATATACTGATTTACCATCTGCTGATTTTATGCATCAAAATTGTTCGATAAAATTTAATTTCATTTTTGCATCATTATAATACCTTGCATGCTTCTGAAGCAAAGATCTACGAACTGATTGAGTAGGATGAGCGGTGAAAACGAGATCAATAGTCTGGTTTTTCAGAGCATCAAAAACTTCTTGAGGGGACTTTTTCATTTCACCCACAAGTTTCTTGAGAGTTTCTTCAATGTCTGATTCAGTGGTTGCAGAGTTCTCATCAGCGAAATCGCCTCTCTTTAACTTTATCCTTCGCCGATAAGCAATCTGGACCTCCTCAGCCAAGTTCGCCAGGTTAAGCATATGCGAGAAAGCTTTAGCAATGACAATGGAATCCCCTGGATCTAAACTAGTTAACACACTTCCTAACTCTTCGAGTTTCTTTGGGTCATGCTTCCCTTCATATTCTGCAGAAAGCTCATAACATTCTTGAACCTATTGAACGATAAAACAACAATCAGAAAGAGAGAAATGCGCACCTATACATGCATATATAGCAAATAAATATATTTATGTTTCCACAAACATAACTCAGTCAATGCAGAAACTAATGAGCTTCGTAATTTGATCTAAACAGCGAGATCTATCGGAGATTGTCATAGCTATGGAAGAAGGCTCTAAGAACAATAATGCGAGGAAATGTCTTTGAATACATAACACGCATTATCTTATACTATGTCTTGGATCAAAATGGCTAACATTTCCTCTCGTTGCACACCCGCCATTTCGGTTGGAAAAACTCTTACCCATCATTCTGATTCACTTATAAGCACTCAAAACAAAGAAAAATAACACAGTTATTGAAAAAATAAAGAGAACATATGTCTTTCGAAAACAAAAAAGTTCTGAAAAACGAAGGCGTGTATCAATGAAGCTACATTTTTGGCATTTCAAATTGATGAAACTAAAAAAAAAAAAAAAATCACTTACAGTTTCCCTCAGACCCTCCCCATGTAAGTCCTGGAGAATATCAAGAAACCGATCTAAAAGCAACGCATCGTACTCCACCAATTTGTCGTCCTCGCTCACTCTGGCCGGAACGAGAAGACGGAGCTGCGCGTCAATGGATTGCTCGCCATTCCGGGTAGCCATTGCTCAGAGTGAAGTGTGAACCACCTCCCTCTTCGATCACCGGCTAAAACAAAATATTGGGTGAGAAAAATAAGAAACGAAGCCCAGCAAAGTGAAGCGTATATCAAGGGGCACAAACAGAAAAAGAATAGCCATAAATTCTGAAAATGACCCAGAAAAATCAAGCTGAGAAATCGAGGATTCAACCGCTAAAAGCCACGTATAGATTTGGTAAACGAAAACAAACAAAATTTCACGCCAAAACCAATTTCATTGAAAACTCAGACAAGCAATATCGAATTATTGCAGATGTTGATAATGGCGGACCTGAACCTGGGCAAATGGGTATCAAAAACACGCAAAGGAGGCAGAGTAGTGTGGCAGAGATACAGATGCAGTAGTTTTCGTTCTTTATATAGACCTTTTTGAAGACGTCGTTTTCAATTTCAGTTCCTCGTTCATGCAGCATGAACCTCCGCTCCTTCCCTCTCGACTGTAATTTTCTAACGAAGGTCGAATCTTTTTTAAGGAATTCGAAGAAAATGGTTGAAAGTTAGGTCTGGGCTGAATATGCCTTAAAAGATTCTTCTCCTGTCGCTTTGGATTTCACTCTCAATTCCCGAGAAATGTGGGATTAATTGTTGGGCGACGAAATTTATTTTACCCTCCAATTTTAGATCATAATTTATTAGTCTTCGTTGTCATTTACTTGTCGGCACTAGTAATTAATTATTTTATTTATTTATAATATATATAATAATCTTTAGGTAATTAACCAAAAATAAACTTTTTAACATAAATATTATTAACAAGCTCGCATTTAAACTATGTTGGTTAACAAATCACCTTTAAACTATAATGTGATCGAGGGGGGCAAGTGTATGGCGGGAGCCCGCTCTTGAATAGCATACTCTCGCTCGTACAGCTTCTTTTCCTGCTACACCCGAAACACTGTACTCAGGGTTCCAAACCTCTAGTGAGTTACTAGAAACAATTATGTCATTGAGGTTTTCCACTACAAACTGGTCAAAGTAAGGGTTTGAGTTATCCATTTAAGTGCGAAACAAGACCCGAATTAGGACGATATTCATAGATCAGTTACTCTTAGTCTACGTTATGGAAGCCTGCTCTTGAAAAGCGAGTTCTCCCTTCTTTATTTTGTGAGTACGGCGTGTGTCCACCATTCAATGGCGATCTCCTGCTCTTTTTTGGTTCATTTTTATCACCTTAAATCTGGATCAAACTCGGGAGAGCTCGCTATTGGAGGGCAGGATTCCGTTCCAGAAAACAAAAATGAGCAGGAGCCCGCTATTTGAGAGGTCGCACTTCAGAGGACAAAAAATGAGCGAGAGCCAACTATTCCAGGGCAAAAGCGGACTCTCGCATGAACAAATTTTAACAGAGATATGGACGATAAGAGTTGTTTTGTTAATGAAATATAGTTTAAGAGTAAATTTATTAACGAACATAGTTTAATGACGAATTTATTAACGAAATTAGTTTAATGGTGAGTTTGTTAATGATCTCACAGTTTAAGGATTTTTTTTGTTAATTACCCTAATTTTTACGTTAATAAATAAAAAAAATGTTATATCTTTTAAATTTTACAAATTCTATTTGTGTCACTGCAAAATATTTTATTCATGGTATCATATAATTAAAATAATATAATTATATTAATTAATGTGCTTTGCGTTAGGAGGTAGTATTAAAATATAAAAATGGTAAACTTTACGACAATTAAATATTTTGGTTCAAATACCAAAAAAAATCAAGCTTTTAGAGCAATTTCTATTTCAAGAGGATAATTTTCAAAAGCAGTCCAAATTTTATACTATAAATAGCTTTCTTTGGGTTACACTAAAGACGACAAATGAGCCAACGGAGTTTAAACGAGCCTGAATGAGTTGAATTAATTTTTTTTTGTAACTCGAGTTAGCTCGCGAGCCAATATTAAACGAACAAAACATATGTAAATATTTTTAATTTATATAAATATAATGTATATTTTTAAAAATATTTAATTATTAAAATTATAATAATTATTTATCATTATAATGTCAAAATATAATAGTTAATTATTTAGTTAACAAAATTATTTTATTAATATATAAAATGACATGTATTTAGGATAAAATTCATTTGAGATGATCCAATAAAAAATATCACACAAATATCATTACAAATATTTGACAGTTACATTATTACAAACTATACACATACTAACTAGGTTGACAACTGTAACACCCGGCATTTTCCGTGTAATTATTTTCCCTGAATACTTAAGCGAGATTACTCTGATATTAATGCAATGACTATTTTTAATGAAATTGTCGGAGTGTACAATTGAATGAGAGTGATTGTAAAACCAATTCGACGAACTAAATAGAAGTTTAGTAAAAAACTAATGGAAGGGCAAATTAAGAAGAAATTAAGGTTGGTGGGAGAAATTAAATGGATGATTGACACTTGGCAAACTTGTGGAAGAAGGCAAGCCATGTATTCCATTTTCTTCTCTTCCTCCTACGTGAGACTTTTCCCTCTCTGCTTTCTCTCATTTCCCTCTCTGCTTCTCTCTTTTGGTTGAAGAAAAACCAATGCAAGGAGTTTCTTCCTTCTCTGATTTTCCTCATGTTTTTCGGTCTAAGGTAATCATCTTAGATAGAGAACGATTTTTAGTTTATTTATTTGCTAGTTTCGTGATGTTTAGGGTTAATGTCCGTTTATGCATGCTATAGGTTCGTGAACCACAGTGCTCGTGCGTTCAAGCTTGTTGCATTTCGGACCACAGGTAAGTTCATATCCGTAGGTTGGCTCTTAAGGCCCTACATCTCGGAGGTACTAGGTTTTCTGTTTTGTCGGGTTGTTTTGGGTAGAAAGGTTATAGTTATGTTCTAAGTTGTCTTATCTTCCGGTTGACGTCATCCATCTTCCGGCTGACGTCATCATCTCATCCGGTGTTGTCTGTTGTCTGTTGTCTGTTGTCTGTTGTCTGTTGTCTGTTGTCTGTTGTCTGTTGTCTGTTGTCTGTATCTTCCGGTTGACGTCATCCATCTTCCGGCTGACGTCATCATCTCATCCGGTGTTGTCTGTTGTCTGTTGTCTGTTGTCTGTTGTCTGTTGTCTGTATCTTCCGGTTGACGTCATCCATCTTCCGGCTGACGTCATCATCTCATCCGGTGTTGTCTGTTGTCTGTTGTCTGTTGTCTGTTGTCTGTTGTCTGTTGTCTGTTGTCTGTTGTCTGTTGTCTGTTGTCTGTTGTCTGTTGTCTGTTGTCTGTTGTCTGTTGTCTGTTGTCTGTTGTCTGTTGTCTGTTGTCTGTTGTCTGTTGTCTGTTGTCTGTTGTCTGTTGTCTGTTGTCTGTATCTTCCGGTTGACGTCATCCATCTTCCGGCTGACGTCATCATCTCATCCGGTGTTGTCTGTTGTCTGTTGTCTGTTGTCTGTTGTCTGTATCTTCCGGTTGACGTCATCCATCTTCCGGCTGACGTCATCATCTCATCCGGTGTTGTCTGTTGTCTGTTGTCTGTTGTCTGTTGTCTGTTGTCTGTTGTCTGTTGTCTGTTGTCTGTTGTCTGTTGTCTGTTGTCTGTTGTCTGTTGTCTGTTGTCTGTATCTTCCGGTTGACGTCATCCATCTTCCGGCTGACGTCATCATCTCATCCGGTGTTGTCTGTTGTCTGTTGTCTGTTGTCTGTTGTCTGTATCTTCCGGTTGACGTCATCCATCTTCCGGCTGACGTCATCATCTCATCCGGTGTTGTCTGTTGTCTGTTGTCTGTTGTCTGTTGTCTGTTGTCTGTTGTCTGTTGTCTGTTGTCTGTTGTCTGTTGTCTGTTGTCTGTTGTCTGTTGTCTGTTGTCTGTATCTTCCGGTTGACGTCATCCATCTTCCGGCTGACGTCATCAAAAATCTTGTTTTGAATCGGGTTTTGAAGGTTTGAAACCCTTATGCCTTCTGTTTTGATGCTCCCTGCCCGTATGTCTTTCTGTTAAAAGTTGTCAAACCCTGCCCCTTTTAGACTATATCATCCGATCACGTCCACTGCTGTTAAGTGTATATCCACCGGTGACGTCATCCACCTCCACCGCCCAGTTCAATTATCTCATCCGATGACGTCTTCATCTCATCTGGTGTTGTTTGTTGTCTGATCTTCCGGTTGACGTCATCCATCTTCCGGCTGACGTCATCATCTCATCCGGTGTTGTCTGTTGTCTGTATCTTTCGGTTGACGTCATCCATCTTCCGGCTGACGTCATCATCTCATCCGGTGTTGTCTGTTGTCTGTTGTCTGTATCTTCCGGTTGACGTCATCCATCTTCCGGCTGACGTCATCACCTCATCCGGTGTCATCTGTTGTCTGTATCTTCCGGTTGACGTCATCACCTCATCCGAATTCCGTCTGCTGTCTGTATCCTCCGCCTGACGTCACCCATCTTCCGGCTGACGTCACCACCTCTTCCGCCCAGTTTTACTCAGCCTCTTCCGCTGAACCCTGTTCATTTTTTTGTCGTATCTGAATCCACCGCTGCCCTTGTTAAACTAAGTCTTCCGCCAGTTCTCTGCCTACGTCTTCCGCCCAGCTTTAAATTTCTTCTGTTTGCCTCAGTTTATTCCTGTTCTTTCTGTTTTTCCTGCTTAATTCCGTTTCTTCATTTTAGTCACTCATTCCTGTAATCTCAGCTCTGAGTTAGTTCCCGTTTCTCTTTCTCTGTGATTCTGAAATTTTGTTAATCATCGTAGTCCCTCCTTTTCTGTAAAATTTTATGTTTAAGGTTTTGCATTGATAGTACACGTCTTCTGTCATTTTATTTATGTTCTTCTGTGAAGTCCTAAAAGCTCAGTTGGTTTTCATAAGTTGTCCAGTGCATTTGGTAAACGCTTTTCCGTCCTTTTGTTCCAGTAACGCTGTCTGTTCAAAAAAAAAAATTTATAGTCACCGTTATCCGTTTTCTGTCCCTTAGTGACGGCTTGGATCTCGGACTCCGATCGGGTTCCGATTTTGGGCTGTCACAACAACTATTTAATTGTCAATCATTTACTATTAAGGTGACAAACGAGTTGGCCGAGCAGAGCCTAAAAAAATTCAATTTACCTAGTCTAACGAGTCCAACGAGCCAAGTATAATGAGTCAGTAAAAAAAAAAAATTCAACCCGAGCTAGCTCGTGAACCAAAACTAAACGACCCGATCCGAGTTCACTACCATACTGAGCCGGTCGAATGGACTGGCAAGTCAGCTCCTCATTTGTTATCTTTATACACTTTGATAAATCAAATTTTTATTAATTAAATACATTTTTTATTTACTAATAGAATAAACATCTTAGTCAAAGAGAAAATTCAAGCACATGGTAAGCTAGAAAATGGCCAGCTCAGATAAACCTTTTGAACCTTAAATTTGTGAATTTTCATCCAATAATGCTCAATCATTCAACGGCCAAACATTATTTAGACATCAAATTTACATAGAAAAATCATTATAATAAAAAACCATTGGTAAATAATAAATCACTGTCAATACCAAATATAATTACAAATTTTGCAATTCTGATTTATATGAATTTATAGAGAGAACAAAATTATAAATGAGATATACAATATGAGTTTTGACCCATTTGAATAACACCTCTCCTCTGCCCGAAATCATCAGTCAACAATATTCCGTTTCCAATCATAAAACAGAAACTACCTTTTCAATAAAACCAAGCTTGATGATTCATCATGCATGGAATAGGTTGGTTTATTTAAGTTTTTCAAAATCAATAATCTTCTCCCAAAGTGACTTCTACTAATTGCAATCCTTGTAGATTATTTATTTAATTAATTTTTTTTCTTTTTTTGGATAATTAATTAACTAACGACGAATTCTATGTTATTGGTGCCTTTAGTGTTACACATTATTTATAAATAATATTTTATTATGAAGATCATCAGTCAACGAAAGAATATCCAATGTAGCATAAAATGGTGGTTGGTACCTTCAAACAAATGAAATATATTTAATAAAAATAATTTTATTAATTATTATTATATAAAATGATTATTTAGTTTAGGTTAAAAAAAATTATTTTAAAATAATCAGCATGTTAGAATATTGTACGCATGATATTCACTCTAAAGTCTAAACATTGTGTCACCTATTACGGGAGCATATATTATAAATATTAAGTCAAACCATATGAATCATTCCCTACATATCACCTCCCAACATTAATCATGGCTTCTCTTCTTATTATCTCTTTTTTAAAATTTGCACAATTAATTTAATCAAATTATTATGAATGCCAATTACTAATTTTTTTCGTTGAATTTTTAACTCTTTCTAGGTCTCTTATTGTTCTGTATAATTGCGATTAATCATGTTAATTATTTATTATTATCTGATAAAAATCTTTCCTCTTAACATGACGCTCATTAATTGGTATATCTGATAAAAATAATGGGTAATATTATATTTATCTTATATTATACTCTCTTGGCTCTTAACGTTCTACCAATTAATTGGTATAATTAATGATTTATTTTAATTATTTGTAGTTTATTACATTTGTTGCACTAATTCATGAATATCACATAAGAAGGTAAGAATTAAAAAATAAGAATATAGGGTAAACGTAGTATTAATCAAAATTAACGCTTTAGTCAATGTCTACTAAAAAATTATTGTTTTATTTTTATCAAAAATAAAATAAAACAAAACAAAACAAAATAAACATGACCTCTTAAACAATTTAAAATATTGGCTTAAATATCTTATTACACAAATTAATTATAACCTTTCTTAAGTAAACGCAAAATTATTTTAAAATTAACCTTTTCTAGAAAAAAAATATGAATTAATGACACACAACAACATAATCAAGTCACTAAAAAACCATTAAAATGATCACTATAAATCTACACTAAATGATTCTTATAGCATCGCTAGTCAACTAAAATAAATGAGATTATTCGTAGTGTCTATTTTTTCTTTTAAGTAGGAGAAATTACAAACTTCATAAACTTACTTTTGTTAACATATCATACAATTATTTTGAAAATGCTAAACGAATGAAGTAATGGTATTAGAAAATGATTTTTAAATAATTATTTCGTTGACCAAATGATAATTTTGGAAAAATTAATATAGAGAAAGAGAGAAAGGGTTTGAATTTTTAGTTGCCGAATAATCTTTTAAGTTTTGAATTTTGACTTTTAATTGCTATATTTCTAGAAATTCTTACTTAGAATATGGAAAACATAGTGAAGAGAGAATGCTAATCATTCTTAACTTAGTTGTTGATTCGTTGATTATCTTTGAATAATTCATTAGTAGTATGTTACAATAAATGACATTAACCATAGTGCCTATTTTTCTTAAAAGTGCGAGAAATTTCAAATTTCAATAACTTACTTTCGTTGACATTTCATACAATTATTTTGAAATTGTTAAACGATTGATGTAATCGTATTAGAAAATGATTATCAAATAATTATTTCGTACTAAGTTGATCGCTTTAGAATAAATGATAATTTTGGAAAAAAATAATGTTATATTTACTCTATTATTCTACTCTATTAAAATAACGAACAATTATTAGTATAATTAATGTAATAAATTAGCTTATAATTTATTATATTAATTGCACATTAATTGCATCAATCATTGTTTGACACGAGTATTTTAAAAGAATAAAATAACGGAGTAAACATGGCATTACTATTGCAAAAATGAATATAAAGAGAGAAATTGAGGTGAAAAGTAAAATTTGGGTAAAAGTGCAATTTAGACCTAGCATTTTAGTTATTTATATATTAGATCTTAAACTATTTTTAGATGTAATCAACCTTAACCTTTTAAATATTAATAATTTTGATCTTGTGGTCAATTTATTTATTAAATTCATTGAGCTATATATCAATATCTATATTTTATTTTTCAATTAATCATGTGTTTTAACTTAATTACTAAACTCTGCATTGATTTCTAACCTAATTTCGATTTATATCGATCTATTAATCACATTTTAACCTGATTTCTAACCCAATTTCAAACTTTATCAATCTTCTCTACAACAATTCTTAAAATCAAGTTAAAATTCGTCATACGAGTTAAAAATCGAGTTAAAACACACAATTGAATGAAAGACACAGTATATACCTGCTGATTTAATAGATAAATTGATAACAAAGTCTAAATTGCTAATATTTTCAAGGTCGATTTTCGTTGTCAGAAAAATAATGTAAGGTATAATTTTTTAATAACTCTAAATATTAGAGTCTAACTTGTATTTTACCCTAAAAAATTGTGATAAGACAAAAATTAGGTTTAGAGGTTTTACTTGATTGTTGAAAATATTAGCCTTGACTTTTTAGATGTTGAATAATTTTTTCAATTTTGAGTGACTTTTGATTTTGTTATTTCTAGAAACTCCTATTAGAATATGGATTGTAATTTACAAAAAAATTTATTTTGTAAAACAAAAATACTTCTAAATTATAGGAGTAAATAATTCAATATATTAATGTAACACCCGGAATTTTTGCCATGTAATAATCTGTTGAATTGTTGTATGGGTTTAAATTGCCATAAATACAGAAACTATTTTATTGTAAATTTTGGGGCGTTTAGTGTGGCGCGAAGCAAACTAATGTGTAACTAAACAAAACACTAAGTTTAAAACCAATGGAATGACAAATTAGGAAGAAATTAAGGTTGGTGGGCCTGATAGTGCACCGTGCCTGATAGTGCACCGTGCCTGATAGTGCACCGTGCCTGATAGTGCACCGTGCCTGATAGTGCACCGTGCCTGATAGTGCACCGTGCCTGATAGTGCACCGTGCCTGATAGTGCACCGTGCCTGATAGTGCACCGTGCCTGATAGTGCACCGTGCCTGATAGTGCACCGTGCCTGATAGTGCACCGTGCCTGATAGTGCACCGTGCCTGATAGTGCACCGTGCCTGATAGTGCACCGTGCCTGATAGTGCACCGTGCCTGATAGTGCACCGTGCCTGATAGTGCACCGTGCCTGATAGTGCACCGTGCCTGATAGTGCACCGTGCCTGATAGTGCACCGTGCCTGATAGTGCACCGTGCCTGATAGTGCACCGTGCCTGATAGTGCACCGTGCCTGATAGTGCACCGTGCCTGATAGTGCACCGTGCCTGATAGTGCACCGTGCCTGATAGTGCACCGTGCCTGATAGTGCACCGTGCCTGATAGTGCACCGTGCCTGATAGTGCACCGTGCCTGATAGTGCACCGTGCCTGATAGTGCACCGTGCCTGATAGTGCACCGTGCCTGATAGTGCACCGTGCCTGATAGTGCACCGTGCCTGATAGTGCACCGTGCCTGATAGTGCACCGTGCCTGATAGTGCACCGTGCCTGATAGTGCACCGTGCCTGATAGTGCACCGTGCCTGATAGTGCACCGTGCCTGATAGTGCACCGTGCCTGATAGTGCACCGTGCCTGATAGTGCACCGTGCCTGATAGTGCACCGTGCCTGATAGTGCACCGTGCCTGATAGTGCACCGTGCCTGATAGTGCACCGTGCCTGATAGTGCACCGTGCCTGATAGTGCACCGTGCCTGATAGTGCACCGTGCCTGATAGTGCACCGTGCCTGATAGTGCACCGTGCCTGATAGTGCACCGTGCCTGATAGTGCACCGTGCCTGATAGTGCACCGTGCCTGATAGTGCACCGTGCCTGATAGTGCACCGTGCCTGATAGTGCACCGTGCCTGATAGTGCACCGTGCCTGATAGTGCACCGTGCCTGATAGTGCACCGTGCCTGATAGTGCACCGTGCCTGATAGTGCACCGTGCCTGATAGTGCACCGTGCCTGATAGTGCACCGTGCCTGATAGTGCACCGTGCCTGATAGTGCACCGTGCCTGATAGTGCACCGTGCCTGATAGTGCACCGTGCCTGATAGTGCACCGTGCCTGATAGTGCACCGTGCCTGATAGTGCACCGTGCCTGATAGTGCACCGTGCCTGATAGTGCACCGTGCCTGATAGTGCACCGTGCCTGATAGTGCACCGTGCCTGATAGTGCACCGTGCCTGATAGTGCACCGTGCCTGATAGTGCACCGTGCCTGATAGTGCACCGTGCCTGATAGTGCACCGTGCCTGATAGTGCACCGTGCCTGATAGTGCACCGTGCCTGATAGTGCACCGTGCCTGATAGTGCACCGTGCCTGATAGTGCACCGTGCCTGATAGTGCACCGTGCCTGATAGTGCACCGTGCCTGATAGTGCACCGTGCCTGATAGTGCACCGTGCCTGATAGTGCACCGTGCCTGATAGTGCACCGTGCCTGATAGTGCACCGTGCCTGATAGTGCACCGTGCCTGATAGTGCACCGTGCCTGATAGTGCACCGTGCCTGATAGTGCACCGTGCCTGATAGTGCACCGTGCCTGATAGTGCACCGTGCCTGATAGTGCACCGTGCCTGATAGTGCACCGTGCCTGATAGTGCACCGTGCCTGATAGTGCACCGTGCCTGATAGTGCACCGTGCCTGATAGTGCACCGTGCCTGATAGTGCACCGTGCCTGATAGTGCACCGTGCCTGATAGTGCACCGTGCCTGATAGTGCACCGTGCCTGATAGTGCACCGTGCCTGATAGTGCACCGTGCCTGATAGTGCACCGTGCCTGATAGTGCACCGTGCCTGATAGTGCACCGTGCCTGATAGTGCACCGTGCCTGATAGTGCACCGTGCCTGATAGTGCACCGTGCCTGATAGTGCACCGTGCCTGATAGTGCACCGTGCCTGATAGTGCACCGTGCCTGATAGTGCACCGTGCCTGATAGTGCACCGTGCCTGATAGTGCACCGTGCCTGATAGTGCACCGTGCCTGATAGTGCACCGTGCCTGATAGTGCACCGTGCCTGATAGTGCACCGTGCCTGATAGTGCACCGTGCCTGATAGTGCACCGTGCCTGATAGTGCACCGTGCCTGATAGTGCACCGTGCCTGATAGTGCACCGTGCCTGATAGTGCACCGTGCCTGATAGTGCACCGTGCCTGATAGTGCACCGTGCCTGATAGTGCACCGTGCCTGATAGTGCACCGTGCCTGATAGTGCACCGTGCCTGATAGTGCACCGTGCCTGATAGTGCACCGTGCCTGATAGTGCACCGTGCCTGATAGTGCACCGTGCCTGATAGTGCACCGTGCCTGATAGTGCACCGTGCCTGATAGTGCACCGTGCCTGATAGTGCACCGTGCCTGATAGTGCACCGTGCCTGATAGTGCACCGTGCCTGATAGTGCACCGTGCCTGATAGTGCACCGTGCCTGATAGTGCACCGTGCCTGATAGTGCACCGTGCCTGATAGTGCACCGTGCCTGATAGTGCACCGTGCCTGATAGTGCACCGTGCCTGATAGTGCACCGTGCCTGATAGTGCACCGTGCCTGATAGTGCACCGTGCCTGATAGTGCACCGTGCCTGATAGTGCACCGTGCCTGATAGTGCACCGTGCCTGATAGTGCACCGTGCCTGATAGTGCACCGTGCCTGATAGTGCACCGTGCCTGATAGTGCACCGTGCCTGATAGTGCACCGTGCCTGATAGTGCACCGTGCCTGATAGTGCACCGTGCCTGATAGTGCACCGTGCCTGATAGTGCACCGTGCCTGATAGTGCACCGTGCCTGATAGTGCACCGTGCCTGATAGTGCACCGTGCCTGATAGTGCACCGTGCCTGATAGTTAGTCCCCCTACGTGAAACCCTCTTCACTTCTCTTCTCTGCTCTCTCTCCTTTCTCCTCTCTGCATTCTCTCTTCCTGTCGACAAACAACCATCGAAGTTACTTCGATCTTCTCAGATCCCTTTCTGCTCCTCCGCTAAGGTAAACATCTTCTAATGCTAACACATTTGGACAAGAAAAAATTATGGGTTATGCTGAAGTTTTAGGTTAAGATAGTTGGGAGAAAACTCTCGGTTTTTGTATGGAAACACATTCGTTGTTTTCTACAAGTCTGAATGGAGTTTACTGCATAATCTTCCAAGTTATTTGTTAGCATTTGCAACTTGTTTAATTTCTCTACGTTGCAGCAATAGATCCGAGCGTTCCAGGGACATTCGAACATTCTACATTGCAGCAAACAGGTAAGTTCATATCCGTAAGTTGGCCCTTAAGGCCTTACATCACGGAGGTACTAGGTTTTCTGTTCTGTCGGGTTGTTCTGGGTAGAGGAGTTAGAGTTATGTTCTGAAATGTCTGGCTTCGATTTACTTTATGTTGTCTTATTTCTGCTGTCTGCCTGTTTAAATTCAAGCACCGTTCATGCATACACGTTTTCTCTGAAAGACATGCAAATGTTTTCTGTACACTGTTTGAAACTAAACAAGATAAAATCTGACTGACTGTAATGAACCGGTTAAGTGCGAGACGGGGACTGGCTGTAATATCCGGCTTGTACGGATTTTTGGATTAAATATATTATATTCATATTTTGTTATATAATGACATTTTTGGTAATTATGTCAAATCAGGTCCGTTTTATGAAAAGAAAGCGTCATTACGATCCTAACGATTAATAGGAGGGTCGCTACACTGGCACACTGTTCTGTTCTGATTCTGTACTGTTTACTGTTATGTGCCTGATAGTGCACCGTGCCTGATAGTGCACCGTGCCTGATAGTGCACTCACCGTATCGCCAGTTCCCCTATAAGCTCCACTTATACCATACTGCCACTGAAACGTAATATTCTGTACTGTCACTGTATTTCTGAAAACCGCATGCATAGCATTTTGCATCACTGCATATCTATATGTTCTTACTGAGTTTTAGACTCATAGGTGAACTCCCTGATGTAGGTACTGAACCTGAACGTGAGGACTTTGTGCCTCAATCTGATGAATAGGTGGCTGGTGGCTCGAGCTCTCGGGGGTGGTTGCTGCAGTCAGACACAATGTTCTGTCCCGAGGTTTAAGTCTTAGTCATTTAAGTAATGTTCATATCTGTAAACCCTTCTGAAATTCTGGTGTGTTTGTTTTAAAACTCTGTTGAGGTCCTGTGTTTTGTTTTAAAAACTCTGTAGGAAATTCTGTTGGATATATATATAATGTATAAGTTCTGATGATCGAGTTTTAAATCTTTGTTGACAGTGTTTAGTTGTTTCCTGTCAAATGTCTTGAAAACATTCTGGAACTGCTTGAGTTCTCCCTTTTCAGGTCATGCATGGATGGTTTCGAATTTTAGAGCTATCCATGCAGTTTGTTTTCTTGAAATCTGTCATTTGTAAATGAAGGTCTGAAACCTGTATGCCTTCTGGTGTGCTCGAGAACCATGTTTTGAATTGGTTTGAGAATCTGAGACTTTCATGTTTTCTGTTCTTTAAACCCTCTGTCTATATGTTTTCTTGTCAAAAGTTGTCAAATTCTGCCCCTTTTTAAAACTGCATCTTCCGATCACGTTTATTGCATCCACCGATAGTCACTGTTCACATTTTGTCTTATCTCATCCACCGGTGAACAGTTGATTCCATCTGCCTTAGTTACTTCTGCCGGTTTCATCTGTCTCTCAGTTTAACTTCACCTTCCGATGACGTCATCTCCTCTTCCGATGACGTCCTCATCTCCTCTTCCGATGACGTCATCTCCTCTTCCGATGACGTCATCTCCTCTTCCGATGACGTCATCTCCTCTTCCGATGACGTCATCTCCTCTTCCGATGACGTCATCTCCTCTTCCGATGACGTCATCTCCTCTTCCGATGACGTCATCTCCTCTTCCGATGACGTCATCTCCTCTTCCGATGACGTCATCTCCTCTTCCGATGACGTCATCTCCTCTTCCGATGACGTCATCTCCTCTTCCGATGACGTCATCTCCTCTTCCGATGACGTCATCTCCTCTTCCGATGACGTCATCTCCTCTTCCGATGACGTCATCTCCTCTTCCGATGACGTCATCTCCTCTTCCGATGACGTCATCTCCTCTTCCGATGACGTCATCTCCTCTTCCGATGACGTCATCTCCTCTTCCGATGACGTCATCTCCTCTTCCGATGACGTCATCTCCTCTTCCGATGACGTCATCTCCTCTTCCGATGACGTCATCTCCTCTTCCGATGACGTCATCTCCTCTTCCGATGACGTCATCTCCTCTTCCGATGACGTCATCTCCTCTTCCGATGACGTCATCTCCTCTTCCGATGACGTCATCTCCTCTTCCGATGACGTCATCTCCTCTTCCGATGACGTCATCTCCTCTTCCGATGACGTCATCTCCTCTTCCGATGACGTCATCTCCTCTTCCGATGACGTCATCTCCTCTTCCGATGACGTCATCTCCTCTTCCGATGACGTCATCTCCTCTTCCGATGACGTCATCTCCTCTTCCGATGACGTCATCTCCTCTTCCGATGACGTCATCTCCTCTTCCGATGACGTCATCTCCTCTTCCGATGACGTCATCTCCTCTTCCGATGACGTCATCTCCTCTTCCGATGACGTCATCTCCTCTTCCGATGACGTCATCTCCTCTTCCGATGACGTCATCTCCTCTTCCGATGACGTCATCTCCTCTTCCGATGACGTCATCTCCTCTTCCGATGACGTCATCTCCTCTTCATAATCCGATTTCGTTTAATGCCTGTATCTACCGTCTGACGTCATCTCCTCTTCCGATGACGTCATCCACTGTTTTCTTCTCCTGCCGATTACATTTAATGTCTGCATCTTTCGGTGACGTCACCTATTTTGTCGTATCTGAATCTACCGATAGCTTTTACCTTCCACCCAGTTTTACTCAGCATCTACCGACTGACGTCAGCTCACATCTTCCGCCAGTCTTCCGCCCAGTTTAACTATTCTTCCCGCCCTGTTTTAAACACATCTTTTGCCTTACCTTTTCCGGTCCGGTCCATTTATATCTCCTGCTCACTTCTTCTCCAGTTTAAGTTCTCTTTAATGTCCCTGTCTTCCTGCATTTCGGTTCCTTCTGCTATCCATTATCGAAACCTGTGTTGCTTTCAACTCCAGAGAACTCTCTCTCTCCCTGAAAATGTTTTCTGTTATTCACTGTAGTTTTCCCTCTCCCTCTGTAAATGTTTTAAAAGTGTAATGTACAAAAAAATATAGACACCGTTTTCCGTCCACTGTCCCGGAGTGATGGCTCCGATCCCGGACTCCGATCGGGTTCGGTTTCGGGCTGTCACAGTTATGGTATCAGAGAGACAAGGTTTTTAAACCGATTCTGTGAAATGTCTGACTGCGCAACCCGCCACGTGATATCGCTCCACCAACTGTAAGTGTCTAATGTTCTGTAAAAGTTTCTGTTTATTAAATTAGGTTATTCCGTTTATAGGGTTTATTAGAAATGGTGAGAGGACATCAAGAAGAGTCAAGCTAAAGCTCTCGAGCCATTGACCGACTGACCGAATCGGTGGGTGCACAGTCACGCATGGTTGAACGCATGATGGCCCGAGAAGATGATAGAAACAATAACCATGGGAATAATAATCGTGATAATGCGCCGCAAGACAACAGTGGAGATAGATTCCGGCGACTCCAGCCGCCTTCATTTGATGGACTATCTACAGACCCGACCCGCGCAGAGATTTGGATTTGAACAATTGAGAAGATGTTCAGTTATGCAGAAGTAGAAGACAACAAGAAAGTTGTTTGTGCCACATTCTATCTCACCGAAAGTGCTGGATTTTGGTGGGACACAGTGCAGTCGACTACAGTGGCATTGAGCTGGGAAGGGTTTAAGAGAATCTTCTACGAGAAATACTTTGACCGTGGAGTGAGGAAGGAGAAATTGCTTGAATTCTCTCGGCTGCGACAGTATGGATCAGTGGCTGAATATGTTCAGAAATTTGAGTCATTATCCCGATATGCAACACACCTGGTGGCCACCGATGAGAACAAGGTACACCAGTTCATTCAAGGGTTAAAGATGGACCTTCTGCGAGGAATCACAACCGGAGGGTTTGGTGAGGCACCATATGTGAAGGTGGTGGCCAAGGCGTATCAGTTAGAGGCCTTAGAAATGAAGTCCCAGAGACAGAGAGATCCACCAAGAGGGATTATTAGAAATGTTCCTCAACAACAACAACAGCAACAGCAAAAAGGCCAAAATTTTCAACCTCAGCTGCAACAAAACAGGGGCATTAAGAGGCCCAATGAGACCATCACTTACCCAGACAAAGGGAAGAGACCGATGGGAGATCCTCAGCTCACCGTATGCCCACGATGCCAGAAAAGCCACCAGGGCGAATGCAGGCTTATTACTGGCGCTTGTTTCCGATGTGGCAGAGGAGGCCATCATGTCCGTGATTGCTCGATACCCGACACGAGACAAAATCAGGCCATGCCAAGAGTCTTTGCAATGATGGAGGACGTTGATGATGTTGATTTGTACACAGCAATTACAGGTACAATTTTGGTGTGTAACATACCTGCATATACTTTGTTAGATACGGGGGCCACTCATTCATTTGTGGCCATGGACTTTGCGGGTAGGGAGAACTTGTGCCTTGCATCGTCAGATCAGCCCTACAGTGTTATGCTACCATCCGGAGAGTTTATGCACTCCGAGCAGGCAGTGCAGGGTGATGTAGTGTCAGTTGGAGACCAGAAGTTGTATGCCAATCTTATCGTCATCGGTATGAAAGGATACGAAGTAATTCTGGGGATGGACTGGCTATTTAGGCATCATGCCACCATCGACTGTAGGTCCGGGCTCGTGACTTTTAAGTGCCCGAACGAAGTAGAGTTCTCCTATCAGGCAATACCAAAGAAACATAGTATGCTTGTTATATCCACCTTGAAAGCTCAACAGCTGATGAGGTCAGAATGTGTCGGATTTCTTGCCTACGTAGTAGATGTTCAAAGACAAGGTGAGGTGGAACTTCAAAATATTCTGGTAGTTCGAGACTTCTCAGAGGTCTTCCTGGATGACTTACAGGGATTGCCACCTGATCGTGAGATCGAGTTCGAGATCGATGTGTATCCTGGTGCTAAACCAGTATCAAAGAATCCGTACCGTATGGTACCGATTGAGCTAAGGGAGTTGAAGGCTCAGCTAAAGGAATTGGTGGATAAGGGTTTTGTGCGCCCTAGTTTTTCTCCGTGGGGTGCTCCCGTCTTGTTTGTTAAGAAGAAGGATGGGTCCCTACGAATGTGTATTGACTACCGTGAGCTGAACAAGTTGACTATCAAGAATAAGTACTCGTTGCCGAGAATCGATGACTTGTTTGACCAATTTCAAGGGGCTCGGGTATTTTCTTAGATTGACTTGCGCTCCGGTTATTACCAGTTGAAGGTCAGAGCAAATGATATTCCAAAGACCGCCTTCAGGACCCGGTACGGGCATTACGAGTTCTTAGTCATGTCGTTCGGGTTAACTAATGCTCCAGCGGCATTTATGGACTTGATGAACAGGATATTCCAGGACTTCTTGGATAAATTTGTAATCGTCTTCATCGACGACATCCTGGTTTACTCCAGAAGTGAGGCTGAGCACGAGGAGCACTTGGCGATTGTGCTGTCGACTCTGAAACAGCATTAGTTGTATGCAAAACTGTCGAAGTGTGAATTCTGATTGAATAGGATTAATTTCCTAGGCCACGTGGTGTCGGCAGAAGGAGTGTCCGTGGATCCAGCCAAGATTCTGGAAGTGAAAGAATGGCCAAGGCCGAGGAATGCCAGTGAGGTACGGAGCTTTATCGGGTTAGCTAGTTATTACAGAAAGTTTATCAAATGATTTTCGGTGATAGCGAAACCTATGACCAGCTTAACGATGAAGGAAACCAAGTTCAAGTGGTCTGAAGCATGTGAGGTGTGCTTTCAGACACTCAAGCAAAAATGAACCATGACTCCTCTACTAGTGTTGCCAACTGAAGAAGGCAAATTCAGCGTATACTGTGATGCTTCCAAGATTGGATTGGGGTGTGTGCTAATGCAGAACGGGAAAGTAGTGGCATACGCATCCAGGCAATTGAAGAACCATAAACAAAACTACCCTACTCACGACCTTGAGTTAGCGGCAATTGTATTTGCGCTGAAAGTATGGAGACACCATTTGTACGGGCAATCATGTGAGGTGCTTTCTGATCACAAGAGTTTGAGGTACCTCTTTACTCAGAAAGAGTTGAATATGAGGCAGAGGCGGTGGTTAGAATTTGTGAAAGACTACGACGTTGAGATTAAATACCACCCGGGTAAAGCTAATGTGGTGGCCGATGCGCTAAGCAGAATGCCAGCTACTATGCAACCAGTAATGTCGACCGTATCTATGCCTTTGAGGACGGAGATACAGAAGTTCGATATGGAGATAGTTTCTGGGCTATCGGCCATACTAGCAGACTTAACACTACGGCCCTCCGTCCTGGACCAAATTAAGGAAGCCCAGAAGATTAATTCAAAGGAGATGGCTGATATGGTGGGCAAGGTACCAATGGCTTCTTCTGATTTCAGTTATTCGGGAGATGGAATTCTGAAGTTCAAAAACAGATGGTATGTTCCGAAAGACGAAGAGCTACAGAAGCACATCTTGTCGGAAGCCCATTCATCTTTTTTCTCTGTACATCCTAGAAGCACGAAGATGTATCAAGACTTGAAACTTCACTTCTGGTGGCCGAATATGAAGAATGAAGTGGCCAAGTATGTGGAGTCTTGTATGATATGTCAACAGGCCAAAGCTGAACATCAACGACCGAGTGGAACGCTTCAACCTCTCCCGATCCCCGAATGGAAATGGGAGAATATAACGATGGATTTTGTTGTTGGCCTACCAAGAACAGCTAAGGGCCATAATAGCATTTGGGTCATAGTGGACAGATTGACGAAGTCGGCCCACTTTCTACCTGTGAAGACGACGTACTCCATGGATCAGTATGCAGAGCTGTATATTAGCGAGATTATTAAACTGCATGGCGTTCCTGTGTCAATCGTCTCAGACCGTGATCCCAGATTCACTTCTAGGTTTTGGAAAAGTTTGCAGAACTCTTTGGGTATGATGTTGAATTTCAGCACGACATTTCATCCAAAGACTGACGGACAATCTGAGAGAACAATCCAAATACTGGAGGATATGCTAAGGTCGTGCGTGCTGGAATTTCATGCTCCTTGGAGTAGATATTTGCCACTCGTGGAGTTTGCCTACAACAATAGCTATCAGTCTACAATTGACATGGCTCCTTATGAAGCTCTTTATGGCAGGAAGTGTAGATCCCCATTGTGTTGGGATGAGGTCGGGGAAACCAAGCTTATCGGCCCTGAGATATTACAGCAGATGTCCGAGGTGATAGCTGCTATCAAACAACGAATAAAGATTGCTCAGAGTCGACAGAAGAGTTATGCGGACCACAGGAGAAGAGACTTAGAGTTCGCTGTGGGCGATGAGGTATTCCTGAAGGTGTCGCCTTTCAAGGGCGTAATGAGATTTGGTAAGAAAGGGAAGCTCAGCCCACGATTCATTGGCCCTTTTCCCATCCTGAAGCGTGTGGGAAACATGGCTTACAGACTACAGTTGCCAGCATCAATGGATGGAGTTCACAATGTCTTCCATGTTTCGATGCTGAGAAAATGTGTACGAGACCCAACCCAGATCGTGGAACATGTGGATTTTGATATCATGCCGACGCTGACCTATGAAGAAAGGCATATACAGATATTGAATATGTCACTCAAAGTGTTGCGCAATCGAGTGGTCCCATTGGTGAAAGTTTTGTGGCGAAATCATAATGTAGAGGAAGCCACGTGGGAAAGATAAGAGGATGTTAGAGCCCAATATCCGGAGTTATTCGCTTAGATAAATTTTGGGGACAAAATTTCTGTTAAGGTGGGTGGAATGTAACACCCGGCATTTTTGCCATGTAATAATCTGTTGAATTGTTGTATGGGTTTAAATTGCCATAAATACAGAAACTATTTTATTGTAAATTTTGGGGCGTTTAGTGTGGCGCGAAGCAAACTAATGTGTAACTAAACAAAACACTAAGTTTAAAACCAATAGAAGGGCAAATTAGGAAGAAATTAAGGTTGGTGGGAGAAATCAAATGGATGATTTACATGTGGCAGCTTGTTGAAGAAGTTAAGTTCTTCCCCCTACGTGAAACCCTCTTCACTTCTCTTCTCTGCTCTCTCTCCTTTCTCCTCTCTGCATTCTCTCTTCCTGTCGACAAACAACCATCGAAGTTACTTCGATCTTCTCAGATCCCTTTCTGCTCCTCCGCTAAGGTAAACATCTTCTAATGCTAACACATTTGGACAAGCAAAAACTATGGGTTATGCTGAAGTTTTAGGTTAAGATAGTTGGGAGAAAACTCTCGGTTTTTGTATGGAAACACATTCGTTGTTTTCTACAAGTCTGAATGGAGTTTACTGCATAATCTTCCAAGTTATTTGTTAGCATTTGCAACTTGTTTAATTTCTCTACATTGCAGCAACAAATTCGAGCGTTCCAGGGACATTCGAACATTCTACATTGCAGCAAACAGGTAAGTTCATATCCGTAGGTTGGCCCTTAAGGCCTTACATCACGGAGGTACTAGGTTCTCTGTTCTGTCGGGTTGTTCTGGGTAGAGGAGTTAGAGTTATGTTTTGAAATGTCTGGCTTCGATTTACTTTATGTTGTCTTATTTCTGCTGTCTGCCTGTTTAAATTCAAGCACCGTTCATGCATACACGTTTTCTCTGAAAGACATGCAAATGTTTTCTTTACACTGTTTGAAACTAAACAAGATAAAATCTGACTGACTGTAATGAACCGGTTAAGTGCGAGACGGGGACTGGCACACTGTTCTGTTCTGATTCTGTACTGTTTACTGTTATGTGCCTGATAGTGCACTCACCGTATCGCCAGTTCCCCTATAAGCTCCACTTATACCATACTGCCACTGAAACGTAATATTCTGTACTGTCACTGTATTTCTGAAAACCGCATGCATAGCATTTTGCATCACTGCATATCTATATGTTCTTACTGAGTTTTAGACTCATAGGTGAACTCCCTAATGTAGGTACTGAACCTGAACGTGAGGACTTTGTGCCTCAATCTGATGAATAGGTGGCTGGTGGCTCGAGCTCTCGGGGGTGGTTGCTGCAGTCAGACACAATGTTCTGTCCCGAGGTTTAAGTCTTAGTCATTTAAGTAATGTTCATATCTGTAAACCCTTCTGAAATTCTGGTGTGTTTGTTTTAAAACTCTGTTGAGGTCCTGTGTTTTGTTTTAAAAACTCTGTAGGAAATTCTGTTGGATATATATATAATATATAAGTTCTGATGATCGAGTTTTAAATCTCTGTTGACAGTGGTTAGTTGTTTCCTGTGAAATGTCTTGAAAACATTCTGGAACTGCTTGAGTTCTCCCTTTTCAGGTCATGCATGGATGGTTTCGAATTTTAGAGCTATCCATGCAGTTTGTTTTCTTGAAATCTGTCATTTGTAAATGAAGGTCTGAAACCTGTATGCCTTCTGGTGTGCTCGAGAACCATGTTTTGAATTGGTTTGAGAATCTGAGACTTTCATGTTTTCTGTTCTTTAAACCTTCTGTCTATATGTTTTCTTGTCAAAAGTTGTCAAATTCTGCCCCTTTTTAAAATTGCATCTTCCGATCACGTTTAATGCATCCACCAATAGTCACTGTTCACATTTTGTCTTATCTCATCCACCGGTGAACGGTTGATTCCATCTGCCTTAGTTACTTCTGCCGGTTTCATCTGTCTCTCAGTTTAACTTCACCTTCCGATGACGTCATCTCCTCTTCCGATGACGTCACCATAGCTTTTCTTCTACCGATTACGTTTACTGCCTTTATCTGCCTTTATCTGCGATGCATCATCACATAATCCGATTTCGTTTAATGCCTGTATCTACCGTCTGACGTCATCTCCTCTTCTGATGACGTCATCCACTGTTTTCTTCTCCTGCCGATTACATTTAATGTCTGCATCTTCCGGTGACGTCACCTATTTTGTCGTATCTGCATCCACCGATAGCTTTTACCTTCCACCCAGTTTTACTCAGCATCTACCGACTGACGTCAGCTCACATCTTCCGCTAGTCTTCCGCCAGTCTTCTGCCAAGTTTAACTATTCTTCCCGCCCCGTTTTAAACACATCTTTTGCCTTACCTTTTCCGGTCCGGTCCATTTATATCTCCTGCTCACTTCTTCTCCAGTTTAAGTTCTCTTTAATGTCACTGTCTTCCTGCATTTCGGTTCCTTCTGCTATCCATTATCGAAACCTGTGTTGCTTTCAACTCCAGAGAACTCTCTCTCTCCCTGAAAATGTTTTCTGTTATTCACTGTAGTTTTCCCTCTCCCTCTGTAAATGTTTTAAAAGTGTAATGTACAAAAAAATATAGTCACCGTTTTCCGTCCACTGTCCCGAAGTGATGGCTCCGATCCCGGACTCCGATCGGGTTCGGTTTCGGGCTGTCACAATTAATATATAGAAATGCTTATTTTTATTTTGAGTACGAATAAAATTGATTAATTATTATTGGCAGAGTGAAGAGTTGTTATCACATGTAATTAGTGAATCACCAAGAAAAACGCAAAAATCAGTAATCAATTGCCTCGAATCGAAGTATATTGCCCAGTCAGAATCACTGAAGGCTTTCAATTGAACATAAGAGGATGTCGAGTAAAATAGACCTTTACTAGGCGAACTCTTGAAATTTCTCAAAACTCGATATGCAACTTGTTCGCTAAAAAAGAAATATCTAGGCGAGTAATTGTAAGATACAAAAGTTTACCAATCAATCTTCGATACATTGTAGGATCATCTAAAAGAGTGCCACTGTCAAGGGATAACTTGCAATTGACATCCATTGGTGTAGACATTGGTTTACAACCAAGATACCTACTGTCTTTTAATAATTGCAATGCATAGTGCCTCTGATTAATAGAAATTTCTTTACTGCTGCGTGCAATCTCAATGCCCAGAAAAAAATGAAGATTATCCAAATCTTTCGATTTGAATCCGTTATTCAACATATCTTTAAGTTGATTTATAGCACTCATGAAATTTCCTGTCATTAAACTAAAAGAGCAATGAAGGAACCCTTTTCAAGATAGTTGGAGAAAGCTCTTCACCCCGGGCACTCCTCTCGACATTGTTGCCCCTTTTAAAGATAGGAGCTAATTGTGGAAATGGAAGAGAAAGAAGGCAAGGTGGAAGATAGTGACAGGGTGTTGGTAGTCAGTTACAGAGATGAAATCTGAAGGGATCCAAGCCATGAATCCATCGTTGGCTTCCTGTGGGCCAAGTTGTTTACCTCTTACATTGACAAACCATTCTAGTGAACCCCTTCTTGGTAACTTACGTGGATTAAGGTTGGGAAGTGTGAAAGCTACTTACCATATCAGCTATTACTTTAACTTTACTCTAAACAAGCTCACTTGTTTTTGCTATAAATAAGGTGTAAATGTGAGCTTGAAGAGGCAACAAGTTAAGGATGGAAAACAAAGTGATGGGTTGGTGTATTTTGGCTCTCGGAATGCTGGGTTTTGCTGCCAGTGCAATTGTTTCTAGCAATGATATATCTTGTGGGCAAGCCCTAACCTATCTGCTGCCGTGCCAAAGCTACTTGGACGGAAGTGGACCAGCAACTCCGTCAGTGGGGTGTTGTCTAGGTGTGCAAAAAGTGTTGAGTGAGGCTACGAGCACCCCGATTAGGAGGAACCTCTGTGAATGTTTCAAGCAAGCTGCTGTAGCCCTTGGTCTTGACACTAGTCGAGCTCAGGGTATTTCTCAGTATTGTCAAGTCAGCCTTCCTGCACCTCTTCACCCCAACATCGATTGCAGCACGTAATTGCTCTCTCTCTCTCTATATATATATGTGTGTGTGTGTGTGTGTGTTTGTATGTATATTGCTTCTAATATTTGCTAATGTATCTTCTACAATTTACAGAGTTCCATCGTAAACAAAGTTGAGGGAGACCCGAGAAGCTATGTTGCATAATACAGAACTCCTATATATATACAGAAATATGTAATTGTTATGTCATTTATATGATATAGAATGATTACATGAATAAAAAGATTTTCTTAGTTTCTTTTCATTTCCCATGTGGTTCTCGCATTGGCTCCTTGGGGGTAATGCCATATCACATTTGCATGCTCCAACCTTAAACAGAAGAACTGCTTCAGCACTACCCACAATTTTCCGTTCTCAATATTTTAGGGTACTCTATACACTCTCTTATATTGATAATGGGTTATTGCCCATTATCGATCTAGGTCCACACATGAGGCCCGGATCCCAATAGAACTGTCCAAATATTTTCTTATCGAATTGACAAAGCAAAGATTGTAATGCGTGAATAGAACTTGTGACAGTCCACCTGTGGGGATAAGGACGGCTCAAAATTATGTTGATTCTGATAATTCTTGCAAAAGTAGTTATTACAAAAGATTATTTTATGTATTTACGGTAATGGAATAAATAAAAGTCCATGTTGTACTACATAGTACTACAACATCGCATATGCTATAAGCTTTACATAGAATCTATGTTTTTGATATTTTTAAACAAATATTCATTTCAAAAATTATATTTATTGTAGATGGATCCTGGAAAACTGATGAATATGATTTTAAAGAATAACAAGGACTACAATCAAACATAAAAAAAGAAGAATCTAGAGAAGGAAAAGAAATATCAACAAATTAAATTTTGGGAAGAAAAAGTATATCTAATTTGATTTTCAAATTCAATTTAGACAGGAGAGAGATGAAAATGAATCTTGATCCAAGAGAAAATTGTGTCAAATGAAGGAGAAGAGAGAAAAAAATAATGAAGCGTTAAAAGATGCAACAAATGAAAAAAGAAAAATAAGCTAGAGAGGGACGTGCTAGAAAAGAAAAAGAAGAAGAGGAGACGCACAAATTCTAAGACGTGAAGTCAAGAGGAGAATTGGGGAAGAGAAGTTGAATAAGAAGAAGAAGACAATTGTTGGAAAATAGAGAAGAATTTCTATTTGCTTTTCTGAATTTCATCATGAATAATTTTCTTTTTAATAATACTTTTTATTTCCTTTTCTCCCTCGTGAACTAAATTTCTAAGTGGTCGGAATTGAAAGTATCAATCTATGTTTCTTTTGTAAATTTGTTGTGGTAATTGCATTAGAAAATTCAATATGATTTTAATGTTTAATTTATTTAGTGTTGGAAAATATGAATAAATATTAAGGCTGTTATCGTAGGTAATAGTATATAGAGTTAGAAAATATATTGAATTGTGCGAAAATTGATATTTTCATATCCGTTTATTAATTTTGTATGATTGAATAGAATTGTTATTAAACGGATTCAATAAAATATTTGTCTCTTATGAAATAACGAGGAAAACATCATAAGAACAAATCAAATAATTGTGATAATTTTTTATTTATAAATTATATTATAAATCTTCTGATTCAATGATTGCAGCATTTCTTACAACTTTTATAGTAAAAGAACATAGTGCCAGAAATCGATTTCGATCCACGTTTTATTAATTGACTTTTCAAAATTCTGTGTCAATCGACCTTTCTACTATTTTGATTATTACTCAGATTAACATTTATCTCATTCTACTTAATTTTAATTCTTGATTAATTTTGTTCTCGTGGGATCAATACTCTACTTTCACTTTATTACTTGATTGTGGCACGTGCACTTACGTCGTGTAACAATTTTGCACAATATTAATCTGCGCAGACAATTTTATACCGGAAGCACCATGAGACTCCACGTAGCCTTTAACGCCGACATTTTTGGAGATATCATGGTCATTAGTACTATTAAATTCTAATCTATGCATAGTTGATGTCTAATTTAAAATTATAAATCTTCGTTTTTTTTAGATCAACATTTATATATAGATATATTATTTTTTCAATCAATATTTATAGTAACTTTATTATTACAATTACACTCAATATCTAATAAAAAAATTTGATCTGTTAAATACAAATACAAAACAAAAATTTGCAAGCCATTGCCGCGAGGCTTGTTTTAAACCATATAAAGACTTGTGCAGCTTGCAAACTAGATTAGATTAACTGTCCCTCTGTTTCAAAACACCTTTAACTTGATATTTTGGAGGCAAGGTTATGTAAATCTCTTCGTGTAAATCACCTTGCAAAAAAGCATGATTGACATTTAATTGTGCTAAATGCCATCCATGCATAGAAGCTAATGCCAACAATAGTTTGACAGTCACTAGTTTGGCGACAAGAGAAAAAGCGTCAAAATAATCAACACCTTCTTGTTGAGTAAAGCATTTGCCGGCCGAGCCTTGTGACTTTCACTAGAACCGTCTGCATTATATTTGATTTTATAAACCCACTTGCAACCAATCAAATGTTTCTCGGCCGAAAGACTTGTTATAGACCAAGTTGAATTACTCTGTAGAGCTATCAACTCAGTCTGCATTGCATCCCACCATTCAATAATTTTCTCAGCTTGTTTGAAGGTTTAAGATATAGTAAAAGTATATGCCTTGAAAGGAGAGGATAGTCGATGATATGATAAAAAAAAAAATTAGAAAGAGGGTATACTGACTTGGATACAAAAGGATAAGAAGAATTTGCAGCACTAGCTAAGTAACAATGATAATCACTCAAATATGAAGGAGGTTTGATTAATCTAGAAGAACGAGTTGGATTAACAACGAGTTGTCATTATTCAAAAATTTAGAAGAATTATCATCACAAGAAGGAGAAACATTTGATAAAATAGGTGATGGGAACTTGTCGATCAAATATACTGCAGTTAATATGCACTCACCCTAGAATGTTAAAGGAAGATGAGATTGAAATAGGAGGGCTCGAGCAACATTTACAAAAAGTTGATGTTTCATCTCAACTATTGAATTTTGTTGAGGGGTTTCAACACATGATTTACAAGTGAAATTTGACATAAGAAGGATCGTACCATCAACAAAAGCAGTTTTGTTTTTCGCATTTAATACCAATGTGTTGTAATTTGATACGCGAAGAGCATGAGAAACCAAAACTAAGCCAGGATGATCAGAACTATGTAAGAAATAGGGATTACTTAAATCATCCATTGCCGACTTAGCTGCAAAAGAAGATTCTGAAGAATTTCCAGAAGAAGATGAAGATTTCTCAGAAGGAGATGACGTAGCACCAGCTAAAGAAGATGATCCAGCTGAGGAAGATCCTGCGAGTGAAAAATCTTTCTTACAACGTTAAAAGAACTCTGGCTCTGTTTATAACAGAGCTTTAATCTAAAACTGTAAAATATAAAGCAACTTCGGATACCTTGCTGACTTTAACGAAAGGAATTCACTGTTTATTATTATTTAATAAGACCCAACAAAAATATATTTTATATATTATGTGTCGGCATGAATATGAAATACATTATCCACCCTTTTTTTTTTATATAAATACTTTATTTATTTTAAATTATATGGAATTAAATTAAATAATAAATTTTTTAAATTTGCGTAACTATTGAACTCTATCATCATTAGTACTATTTAATTCACGAAACACAATTAAAAATATCAAACAAAATTCACTGTTGTTTTTCCTATCTTATATTACGTGGTAAAATATTATTGGTGGACTAATACAGCAGCCCAACTTGAAATTCAATTATGGATATAGTTCAAGCTAGCACGTGACAATTGTACCTGCATAGCCAAACATGGATAAGGTTACAAAGCTTTTGTCTTAATTCAAAGCCTATAATTATTGACCCACGTGGCCCGAAAATCCCATCTTGTGACGATCGTGACTTTTTTATTTGAAATTACTTTTGGATGGCTAGGACTGGAGCATTTCGTATATGCGTGGAATAAAGTAAAACTTTATTAATTAGTAATAATAATGTTGATATCAATCACACTCTTGGAATGATTTCCATCGACGCCGACGTGTTGCCAAGTACGCTTGACCTGGACGGAGATCAATCCACTCAAAATAGAAGTTTCAACAAGATCTATTACACAATTGCATTAATAATTCATCTCCTTATTCATCGCATTCAACACAACACCACCGGAGAATTCTCAGCTTTCCGAGAATATTTTCCGATCACCGTTCCGTCCGTCTACTTAGTGGGTGCTTTGATGAAACCAAGATGAGTTGAATTAGCCACTTTGGTCAGCGTTTTCAGCTCATAAGCAATCCAACACCTTGAACTTTGGCGATTGTAGAAATAACCCAAGCACTTGCAGTCTTTACTGCATTTATCTCCGCAGTTCTTCTCGCTCGTTGAGCTTCCGCTCGTGTATTTGCTCAGAAAATGATCTACGCCTTCGATTTTGTAGTAACGGAAAGAATTTGCAGAGCAGGAAGTCAGCTTTTTAGCTTCGCAGCTCTTGCTCCAACCCAGTAATCCGGCTTCCAACGGGCAAGCGACGCACTGATTATCCTCGCAGACGCCCAATTTCCCGCACCTTTCAGGCAATTGGCACTCTGTTTCCCAGATTGAATTTCTGTCGAAGAGTGTGAAAGTGGTCTGCCAAGCGCTGCTGTCGACTTTATCGTAGTAAGTGTAGATCTTCAGATTTCCATCGATTCCGAGCCGGAGGAATGAGAGAGTCGCGTTGTAATTTGGTCTGGTGAGGATTATATTTCCTGATGTTGAGGAGTTAGCGACCTCGAAATCTAGGGTTAAATCGTAGGCGAAACCTTCGTCGGACTCAGGGGTAGAATGGAATGTGACGCGGCTTAAGGTTCCTTGTGAAATTTGGAGCCATTCAGAAGAGAAAAAGTAGAGCAATGGCTTTGGTGCGTTTGCGCTCTTGAGGTACAGAGCTAGCCCTTTAGGCTCCATGACTAAACTGTAAGGTCCATTAGCGTTGATTTGCTCCGAGACTCGGCTCACCAGCTGTGTCGGACCGCCCAATCGGAGATACTGTCCGACTAAAAGAGTGTCCGTAGGATAATCGAAACTCTGCCAAACGATATTACCTCTAGAATCAATTAGGACGATGTTTCCAGTCGAGAGCAATCTGAAAGCAACGACTCCTTTGTTCGCCGTATTCGTCTGCCAAGCGATTTTTCCGTCGGAATCAGCAAGAACTAGGTTTCCCTCCGTTCCAAAAGTCAGAGTAGCGTTCTCTCGAACTGGTTTTCCTCTATTCGCCTCCCAAACCCAGCGGAAAAGCGATTCGGATCGCGTTAACCCCATTCGCAGAGCGAGAGTGAAGGCGTTAGGGGTCGTATTGTAAAAAGCGAGCTGAAAAGGAGCGTTGAAGACGCTGAGAACGCGATAATTGCCGCCATACTCGACAATGAAAGGGCCGAACTCGTCGGAGTTGACGAATTGGAAGGTTTCATTGGCCGGAACCAGAGCTTGGGAAATGGAAGAAAGTGAAAGGAAGAGGAGGGAAAGGAAGAGCGCTCTGATGGATGGGTAGACGACGGCCATTCTGTGCTCTCTTTTATGATAAAACTTCAGCTGATCTAACTTTATTTATAATCGAAAAAAGTTATTTGATTATTTTACTAAAAAATAAAATTTGAAATTAAAGTGTGAAATTAAATAGTAAATCTAATATTGTTCTTAAGTAAATATAATAATACAACACCAACTATAATAAAATTAATATAAATATTTTAGCACCATAGTTATATGGTCAATGAAATTGGTTGTTGGATATTCTCCCTATAAAAGTTAGAAACATGATTCAATTTTTAGTAACATTAGTTGTCATGAAATTGCCTCCCGGTGATAGATAACAAAAAAAATATGGCGCGACCTAAATACTATGTTACAATCATACAAGTATCCATTTACAAGATCATACTCCAAAGTTTCACTAATATCATATCAACAGTAAAGATAGTTCGCCTCAATATTACACCTCGCTTAATTATTATCCCTTAACAATATAGTTATATGACCATTTCATATGTTGTAACCAATTTTGCCTTGGGTTTTTTTTTATGTTAAAACTGAATTAGAATTTCAGAAAGAAAAACAAAGATAGAATATCGAACTTCTACGTAGAAAACTCTAACGATAAAAAAAAAGTATGGACAAACAAAAGAAATTCACAATTAAAATCAATTGTGATTTTCTCTTTATTCGTACCTTCTAAATGCTCGATTCCGAACATGTCTAACATTGATAAGTGCAAATGACGTAATAAATTTACAAATAATTAAAATAAGTTATTGATTGCACTAATCAATATTAACACGTCAGTAAGTAAGAATACAAAATAAGAATAAAGCAAAAACAAGATCTTTGTTAGATATCATCTTCCTAGCACTAACTAAATTTACATTAATTAATAGATTTGAATAAATTTGATTGGAGTTTGACCAGGTCATAATCTCCACCAAAATAAACTTCATAAAAAAAAAGGGTTTTTTTTAAAATAAACCTTAAAGTTTAGGTTTTAAAAAAAAAAAACCTTAAAAATTACTGTTCAACAAACCAAACCTCAAAGTTTCAAAAATAGGCGAAATAAATCTTTTAGTCTGGACTGGGCAGTAGCCGCCGGGTGGAGGCCGACCGGTCTAGTTGGACCGGCTGGCATCCATTTTTTTATTTTAAAAAAATACAAGGGAGGCCGGCAAACCCGTGACTAAAGTCACGAATTTTGTCGTTTACCGTGGAAGCTGGCTGGTTCACTTGAACCAGCCGGCCTCCACGCTAAAATCCAAGACCCGGGACTTTAGTCACGGGTTTGGATTTGCAAATGGAGGTCGGTCGGTTCACTTGAACCAGCTGGCCTCCACGCTAAAATCTAAGACCCGTGACTAAGTCACGGGTTTGGATTTACAAATGGAGGCCGGCCGGCCCAGTTGGATTTCCAGTTGTATGTGAAGTTCATACAACAATTTTTTTATCATCATAGTTGAAAATGCACCGATTTCGATGTTCATCCGGAGAAGGTGATCCAAGTGTTGAAAATGTATAAAAAGTTAACCTCCTATCTCATGGTATTAAGAAAAAAAGAATTGGAGTTAAGTAAACAACTAAGATATATAATTTCATATTTAATTAAATTTACATACAACAACTAAGAAAACTACGCAGGAAGGGCATCATCGTCTGAGTCCGTGGCGTTGTTCGCCATCAAAGTCTGGTAATCTTGGGTCAAAAATTCCATTGCAAGATCTTGTCAAGTTCACGTACAACTAAAATTTCATAATAGTCGTCGGTAATCGAGAAAAAAATATTAGAAATATTTAAATAAATTAACATAAATTTAAATATTCATACTTTTAGAATTTTTCCTCATCATAGTTGAAAATGCACCGATTTCGATTTCGATTTAAGTTATTAATTCAAATACATAAGAGTCTCATGTAATTAATTCACGAAATTTACATCACAAAACTAAACTACGCTGGTGGGTCATCATCATCGTCTTCGTCGAGACTAAGGTAGCCCATCCAATTCTTAACACTCGAATCCAGTTCATTGACTCTGCCTATGAGGTGCTGAATGTCCCGCTGATGGCTCTGCTGTATCTCCAATACTTGATGCAGGTGCTGTTGGTGCGTCTGCTGCATTTGATACATCTGTTGGTACTGCTGCTGCTGCGTCTGCTGCATCTGAGCCATCTGCTGCTGGTGCGTCTGCTGCATTTGATACAGCTGCTGCAGATACTGTCTCGTGCTCCATCCACTAGCATCATCTCCCTCTTGGGGGGCTAATGGCAGCGATGTGGGCTCCTCCATCGGCACTGCCTGAGAGGTGGATGCTATCTGATCGCTTTTCAGCACCCAAGTGCCATTGACTTCCATGAGGCCCATTTTCATCAGATGCGATGTGTTGAATACGTCGGTTGGCTTTTGAACTGTTCTCGGCTCGCCAACTGGTATCTGAAGCCCAGCTCGATCGATAATCTTCATAATCAATGGCCCGAATGGGAGATTCGTCCTGGGTGCGCGCCCGACCTCACGCATGTGACTTATAATCAAGAAGCCAGGGTCGAAAGGCTTCCTGTTGCACAACTTCTCCATGATATAGAGGTCCATGCAGCTCACGAGATTTCGATGTCCCTCTCGCGGCAAAAAGGTGTGAGCTAGCATGTTGCGAAGAATCCGACCTCTAATATTCAGTTCTTTGGTTCGTGGCTTGACGAACACCTCGATGTTGGAATTGATATGAATTTTCCGTAAGAACTCTACTCCCTCGGGCAATGTGACAAAATGGGGGTCTCGGGAAGCATGGTAATATTGCTCCGCCCCTTCTATGGCAAACCCCAGCACAGAGTTCACTAGCTCTGGACGTATCATAAACTCCTGACCAAGGACGTACGTCTTCAAACCAGTCAAAACTCCATTTCTTCCGGACGCTGTCAAGTTCGCGTAGAACCAGCGAACTACTCTCTCGCAAAAATCGCCACTGAATGCATTGACCTCGCCCAGGCCGATGGCGTCAAACATATCTTTGATCCCCAACGACTCCCAACCTATAAAGTTGAAAGTCATACCATGACTAACTGAGCGTTTGCGCAAATCTTGCTCAAATTTCACTTTACACTCTTGATCCCGAAATTCCATGGCAGTATCCCAGATAACCGATCTACTTACTTCAGCATCCATCGTCGTTGCTAAAAAAAAAAAAACAAAGTCAATAAAATGCAATATTTAACTACCGTAACAAAAAAAAAAAAAAAACGCAGTATATACTGTAACATCAAAAGTGGCGGCATTGCACTTCATGTACTGATATAATCCATGGCGCACCGCGACCTTAAATTTAAAGTTTAAATTGCCTATTTTTGATACTTTGAGGTTTTTTCAATGAATAGTAAAATTTAAGGTTTTTTTTTAAAAAAAAACCCAAACTTTGAGGTAAACCCTAAATTTTGTAAAAAAAAAAAAAAAAAAAACATATTACATACTTTAAAGGTGAATGCGGAGTAATATCGTCAGAGAGTAAAAATTAGTCCCTTACATGGAGCAAAATATTAAATAATTAATAAACGGGTAATTAAACTGGATATTTTCGTAATTAATTAAACTGGTAATTAATAAACGGGTAATGAAATACAGTATAATAGATAAATTTCGTAGAAAAAAAAAATACAGACTCCATACCTCTAAGGTGAAGGCAAAGTAATATCGTCGGAGAATAAAAATTAGTTTGTTACCTGGAGCAAAATATTAAATAATTAATAAACGGGTAATTACAATATCCACTATAATTTTAAATTTCGTAAATTAAATGACAAAAAAATAAAAATAAAAACTTCATACCGAAAAATATCGTCGGAAGGAATTAATCGAAAGAGTTGAGAGGAAAGAGTTGAGAGTGAGTTGAAAAATGAAAGGGAGGGGGGTGTTTATATAGGGTAAGGGAGGCCGGCCGGTCCCCATTTGTAGCGTGGCAGTTGACACTGTTTCCCAGATTGAATTTCTGTCGAAGAGTGTGAAAGTGGTCTGCCGAGCGCTGCTGTCGACTTTATCGTAGTAAGTGTAGATCTTCAGATTTCCATCGATTCCGAGCCGGAGGAATGAGAGAGTCGCGTTGTAATTTGGTCTGGTGAGGATTATACTTCCTGATGTTGAGGAGTTAGCGACCTCGAAATCTAGGGTTAAATCGTAGGCGAAACCTTCGTCGGACTCAGGGGTAGAATGGAATGTGACGCGGCTTAAGGAACCTTGCCATATTTGGAGCCACTGAGATGAGAAAAGAAGAGCAAGGGCTTTGCTGCGTTTGTGCTCTTGAGGTACAGAGCTAGTCCTTTAGGCTCCATTACTAGACTGTAAGGTCCATTAACGTTGGTTTGCTCCGAAACTCGGCTCACCAGCTGCGTCGGACCGCCCAATCGGAGATACTGTCCGACTAAAAGAGTGTCCGTTGGAAAATCGAAGCTCTGCCAAACGAATTTACCGTTAGAATCAACGAGGACGATGTTTCCAGTCGCGAGCAATCTGAAAGCGACGACGCCTTTGTTCCCCGTATTAGTCTGCCACGCGATTTTCCCGTCGGAATCGGCAAGAACCAGGTTTCCATTAGATCCGAAAGTCAGCGTAGCGTTTTCTCGGACCGGTTTCCCCCGATTCGCCTCCCAAACCCACCGACGGAGCGATTCCGACCGAGTCGTCCCCATTCGCAGAGCGAGAGTGAAGGCGTTTGGTGTAGTGTTATAGAAAGCGAGCTGAAACGGAGAGCTTGCAACGCTGAGGACGCGATAATTGCCGTCATATTCGACACTGTAAGGGCCAAACTCGCCCTTTTTGTGTTTCAGGCACGGCAAGAGGCCGGCTGGTACGATCGGACCCGGACCAGCCGGCCTTTCGATTTTTTTAATGAAAATAACTGAGAGGCCGGCTAGTCCGACGACCAGCCGGCCTCTTGAAATTTTTTAATAAAAAAACAAAAGTGAGAGGCTGGTACGACGACCAGCCGTCCTCTTGGAATCTTTTAATAAAAAAAAAGTGGAATCTTTCAATAAAAAACAAAAAGTGAGAGGCCGGCTGGTCCCACGACCAGCCGGCCTCTCGGCAATTTTTTTAAAAAAAATGTTGACTTACGAGAAATCAATGTCTTTCTCCACCAGAACTTGAGAAGCGAAGGAACTAGCAAAAGAAATAACCGAAGGATCTTGGCTGAATAGAACAACTGTAATTTGTTGAGAAAGAGCAAGCCATGACCTAATAGCTAGACTCTGTCTAGCTCCTACAGAACCACTGAAAGTTTGTGGCGCAGAGAAAATGGTGACTCTTTGGATCAACTTGAACCTTAGAAACTGCTATAGAAACCCTGTGCTCTCCATTGTGTTCCTTGAAGAACGATAATCGTTGGGTGGCATAAAGAGAAAGAACAATCAGTAGCAACCCAAAAAACCAAATCGACCACAGTCCCACCTCTTTCGCCTGAAAAAGCGAAATTTTCTGAACAAGGATGTATAAACAGGGAAAGAAAGAAAGAAAGAAACAACGTAAATGATCATCAAACAGCTATCTGCAAAAACAATAAAAAAACCTGAAGGACCTATCAACCTCCGATCACATAGTCGGCAGAGAAAACAACACATAAATGGAAAAGATAAACAGAAGAAATTCAAATCAAAGAGCTGAGATATCGAAAACGAAAACCTCAATGACCTTCATCGACCTACGAAGCAACAATTTGGAGAGAAACAATGCATAAACAGAACGAAGCAACGAAACGAAAAAAGATCATCACGGAGATACCTTCATCGGCAATGCTGTGCTGATCGAGAACGAGGTGGATTTTTATATTGGGTGAGAGGCCGGCTGGTCCAATCGGACCGGACGGCCTCTCATTTTTTTTTATTAAAATATTCCAAGAGGCCGGCTGGGCGTCAGACCAGCCGGCCTTTCATTTATTTTTATTAAAAAAAATCGAGAAGTCGGCTGGTCCAATCAGACCAACCGGCCTCTCTTTTATTTTTTAATAAAAAAATTAGAGGCCGGCTGGTCCGATCGGACCAGGCGGCCTCTCGCCGTGCCTAAAACAAAAAAATGGCTAATTTTCTTTATTTTTTTGTCTATTTCTCAAATATCTTTTTTGTTTTTACCTAAAATCAAAGTTGTTTTCTTTTTTAGCCTATTTCTTAAACATTAATGTTTATTTTGCATTTTTTCCTTAAAGCTTCGCACTTAACCAACTCTGCTTAAGAGGCAAGGTGAATGGCCTTTTCGTAATTATGTTTAAAAACACTTTATAATTTTAATTACCTATTTATAAATTACTAACTCCAGACTCAAGTTGCTTCCTTTGTCCTTTGTATTGGAACTATTTAAAAAGGTTACCTTTATTTGCACATACATTTAATTAATATTTTTTTTAATATATTATTATTTCATACCCAACTGTATTTGAATATCATTAGCTGAAGTTTAACATTGTTGATGCAATATCCTGATGTAGCATGATTAGTGTCAAGCACTCTAGAATAGAATAATTATAATATAAAATAAATATTTAAAAATAATAGATTACATGAATCAATGAGCGAGAAACACAAAAGCATCTTGTCATAGTAGGGGTGGGAATGGTTCAGTTTGGTCTGGTTTCGAGCCGGGACCGGACCAGACCGAAAGATTCGAGAATTTTTTCCCGAATTTCAAAACCGGTCATATCACGGACCGTGATCGAACCAAAAAATTGGGTCCAGTCCCTGTTTCTCCCATAAAAAATCTGAATTTAAAAAAAAAAACAGGAATTTTTTAACCCAAATCAACTATCTAAATTAGCACAAAACAACAACAAATTAAATTGAACATTTACAATCAACTAGATAATTAAATTGAACATTCACAATGGACTAATCTCAAATTAGCACAGTACAACAGCAATATACACACCCTAAAACAAAAGGAGATAACACAAAACAACAATTAATGCCCTCGGATTGATACCAATGTTAAACAGAAAATTGAACACTAAACAAAGTTAAACATGCAAGCTAACAAACTTTAAATTGGAGTTTAAAACATGAAGCCAAAACAACACAAACTAACAACAAAGTGCTCATCGGATTTATACCAATTGCTTGACCGAAGGAGACTCCAAATTCAGCAACAAACGAACACAAACTTCATAATTAAACAACAAATGATACAATTTAGATTGGACTAAATAGTACTGAACAATAAACGCACTTATTGCCTCTTACCGTAGACTGTTGAGCGTTGGTTGAAGTTGAAGTTGAGACTTGAGTTGCTTGCTACTGAGTGCGTGAGTCGTGAGCACTGAGTTGAAGTTGAATTGCTTGTTGCGTAGTGCTGAGTGCGTGAGCCGTGAGGGTTGAAGACGGAAGAGAGACCGACGATTGCGAGGGAGAACTGAGTGATTGTCGCGAGCCGAGCCTTAACTTCTGAGAGAGTGACTAGTGAGGATTGAGGAGTGACCGAGTGAGGCGTGAACTGACCTGACCTCGCGGGCTGCGAGTCTGCGACTGCGTGATGAAGATTGAAGCAGCGGAACTGCGAATTACAGATTGCAGAATAATCGAAGAAACCCTAATTGGCTAACTGGCAGCCAGTTAACCTGAAGGGTTCGGTTCCACGATCCGGTTTCAGAATTTTAGTATCCGGACCAAAGACCGGACCGGAACTGATGGGATTTTAGTTGAGATAATCGATCCTGGATCGAATTACTTGAAGGACCGACCGAAACTGGACCAAAATCGTCAGTCCGGTCTGGTTCTCGGGAGTCAGTCTAGTCCTGCCCACCCCTATGTCAGAGTGGATGTAAAATTAAATTGTAGAATTGCTCTAAAAGAAAAACTAATTAATAAAATCCTAATGAAGTAATTAGCACTTAACTTAAGAAGTAATTAAAGTGGGTTAGGCAATAATGGTCTTTTTCTGCCAAAGAAACAGCTAAATTTGCCATTCTCAAAAGCATTTGACCGAATCACACGTAACCAAAGAAACCCAGGCTTTAAATTTTCCTAAATCATTTTTTAAATTTTCAATTGCTGGTCAAAGTCAAACAAATCACAGCCTTGCTTATTTCTTTTTAATTTTGACAAAAATTAATAATTGAAAATCACAAGTTGTTTTTAGCACATAAAAAATGAACACATGTACAGATCCAGCCATGGTCCCCTTTCATGATAGAAACTTTATTTTAAAGTTGCTTAAGTTGAATTAAATCATATATTAGTAAAAAATGATCATTTTGTTGACTTAATTAGTGTTTAAGTCTAACTAAATTTTTGATGATGTATTTGGATGATAAATATGTAATTTGATTATGTTTGTTAAATGAGAATAATGAATTATGTTTGTGTTTTAATCTGTTGGAAATACCCTTAAAAAAAGTATTTTAGTTTTCTAACAATATTGGTTAAGTGTACAGGACTGAAATTGTATAAAATGTTCACATTAACCAATAGCTAAAAGACAAAGATGACATCCACCGGTTGAAGAAAAGAATGGCATCCAGCGATAGGTAAACGACAAAAACAGTGGAGTTTAAAGAATCACACATGTCGATGTAGTTCAAGGCTTGCATCTGCCGATGGAGTTCAAGGCTTGCATCTGCCGATGGAGTTCAAAGCTGCATCTGCCGATGGCGTTTGAACATGCATCTGCCGATGGCGTTTTCAAGCTGCTTCTGCCGATGGCTTTCAAGATTGCTTCTGCCGATGACATTTGAAGTGTTGCATCTGCCGATGGCGTTTTCAAGCTTCATCTGCCGATGGCGTGTTGCATCATCCGATGGCTTTTCAAGTTGCATCCACCGATGACGTTCCAATTTTTTAAAGCTGCTTCCACCGGTGATCTTCCGCCAAATTTGAATATAACCGCGAAGCTACAGTGACGTCGTTTTCAGCATTAACTCCAGAACTTTAATGGCGACGATGAACAGCAATTTCAGATGCAACGGATATTTGCTTCAGTACGGATGCTTCCCAACGGTAACATTTTCCATTTGAAGAAAGAAGCATTCAATTCTGTGAAGCAAAATCAGACAGAGTATTTAAGCTGAGGTTAGAGCACGAAGAAACAACTTTTTGCGAATTTTTACTCTTGAGCCCTAATCTGCTAAATCTATCATACTCTGTATTTCATCTACACCTCTCGATTCGATAACTTGAGATTTTAATCTTTGAGAGTGTAGTCTGAGCTTGAATTTTTACAAACTCAAATATCTGTATAAGGCAGTGGATTGACGCCCGTCAAGTACAATCCAGATCTGTAAAAGGCAGTTGATCGGAGCCCAGAATTTCGATCTGTTTATTCTCGTGAGGAGAAGGTTAAGGATCTTCAAGGGGGTGGATGTAGGCAGGTTTTGGCCGAACCACGTAAAAACTCTTGTGTTGGTTTTTCTCTCTTTCTTTGTTATTTTTATTATTGTGCTTGCTGATTAGTTAAGAAATTTTTAAAAGGTCTAATTCACCCCCCTCTTAGACAATCTCGATCCTACAATTGGTATCAGAGCAAGGTTTGTCACTGTCTAAGTTGTGCTTAAACACTGTGTAATATATATTTACAATGACATTCAACACTAACTTCACACACGTAGAAGGTCAAGCTACAAATAGACCTCATTTCTTTGATGGTAGTGATTGTGTTTATTGGAAGGCTAGAATGAAAATATTCGTTCAAGTCATGGACTATGAGACTTGGTGTATAATAGAGAATGGTCCTTTTAAGGCCATGAAAACTGTAGATGGGAAAAGTATCCCTAAGGACTCTACTGAATTATCTGAGTCCGATAAGAGAAATCTGAGCCTTAATGCCAAGACAATAGACACTCTGTACTGTGCTCTAAACAGAGATGAATTTAATAGGGTACAAGGGTGTGAAAGTGCTCAAGAAATTTGGCACTTATTAGAGATCACACACGAGGGCACAAACCAAGTGAAGGAGAGCAAACTGAATATGCTCATACATGAATATGAATTATTTTCTATGCCTAAGGATGAATCTGTCTCTTCCATGTTTACAAGATTTACTAACATAACTAATGGTTTGAAAGCTCTTGGTAAATCTTATTCTAGTGAAGAACAGGTTAGGAAGATTCTTAGATGTCTTCCAAGAAGCTGGCAGCCAAAGGTGACTGCAATTCAGAAAGCAAAGGATCTCAAAGCTCTCAAACTTGAAGAGCTCATTGGCTCTCTGATGACTCATGAGATAACCATGAGGGCCAATGACAAGGAGGATCTCAAAAAAAAGGAGATCTTCAAGAGAAAGGACATAGCCCTCAAAGCCTCTTCAAGCAAACCAGATGAATCTGAGGAGGAAGAAGATGATGAGGACATTGCTCTCATCACTAGAAGATTTAGCAAGTTCCTCCAGAGAAAAAGGATGCATGGGAGGAAATTCTCAAAATGAGATAAGCCTCAAAAGGAAAAGGAGATCACTTGTTTTGGGTGTGAAAATCCAGGGCACATGAAGGCCGACTGTCCACATGCTAAGAATCCCAAGAAGTTCAAGAAGAAGGCTATGAAGGCCACTTGGGATGACAGTGAAGGTGACACCTCCTCTTCAAAAGATGAGGAAGTTGCAAATCTGTGCTTCATGGCACACGAGGAAAAGGTTAGTACTTCTTCTTCAAGTACTTTAAGTGATAGCGAAAGTGATAATGAAGAAGGTGAACTAATTGACGCTTTTAATGACTTGGTTAAGCAATTTAGCATGCTTAAGACTAAGTATAACATGTTGAAAAAGAAAAATGCAAAAATGTAGAAATGCATGCTAAGAAGTGTAATCTGCATGTCAAGGAGATTGATGAGCTTAAGAGCAAAAACGAAGATTTGAATAATATTATTCTGAAATTTACTAATGGCACCAAGTTATTTAAGATGTTATTAGGAAGTCAGAGAGCAAATTTTGACAGAACAGGATTAGGTTATGACAAGCCTAATAAAAAGAGAGTTTTTAAGAATTTCTTTGTTAAATCCTCTACCTGCCATGCATGTAATGAGATAGGACATAAGTCATTTGAATGTCCTTTAAAATTAGATAGGAAGTCGGGTGATAAACTTCAATGGGTTCCTAAGGGATCCAGACCTAACACTAGGACCCAAAAGATTTGGGTACCTAAGAAGAACAATTGATTACTGTTTTGCAGGTTGAGTGCTCTCCTGGAAAGAACCAGTGGTACCTCGATAGTGGATGCTCGAGGCATATGACAGGAGACTCAACCATGTTTGCTGCTGTCAACAAAAAGAAAGGAAGTGTCACTTTTGGTGGAAACCAAAAGGGCAAAATTGTTGGCATCGGCAATATAGGTAACAGTTTTAATCCTACTATTGAAAATGTACTGTTAGTTGAGGGATTAAAGTATAATCTGCTTAGTATTAGCCAGTTATGTGATAAAGGTTATGAGGTGATTTTTAAATCAAACTCTTGTATAATTAAAGATGCATTTAATGACAAAACTATGTTCACTGGCTATAGAAAAGAAAATATCTATATTATTGACATGAATGCTATTGAGCATGTTGATGAAAAATGCTTTGCTGTTAATTCTTCCCATGATTCTTGGATTTGGCATAGGAGATTAGGACATGTAGGGATGAATACTTTAGCTAAGATTACTAAGGAGAATTTAGTTAGAGGAATCCCTAAGATATCATTTGAGAAGGATAGGGTCTGTGAAGCCTGCTAAATGGGTAAGCAGATCAAAAGTTCCTTTGCATCTAAGAATGCAATTTCTACTTCAAAGCCTCTCCAACTCCTTCATATGGACCTCTTCGGTCCCTCTAATATAGCCAGCTTAGGAGGCAAACTCTATGCCTTTGTTATTGTAGATGACTTCTCTAGGTTCACTTGGGTATATTTTCTGAAGTCTAAGGATGAGACTTTTGATACCTTTTCTAGCTTTAGGAAAAGAGTTCAAAATGAAAAGGAGCTCTCCATTATTGCTATTCGTAGTGATCATGGAGGAGAATTTGAAAATGAAAGATTTGAACTCTTGTGTCTCAAACATGGAATTGAGCACAACTTTTCCTCTCCTAGGACCCCTCAGCAAAATGATGTTGTTGAGAGGAAGAATAGATCTCTCCAAGAGCTAACTCGAACTATGCTTAATGAAAACTCTCTTCCTAAGCATTTCTGGGCTGAAGCTGTTGCAACAGCCTGTTATGTGCTTAATCGGGTCTCAATAAGACCTATTCTTGAGAAAACTCCATATGAGCTCTGGAGTGGAAAAACTCCTTCTGTCAAATACTTTAGAGCCTTTGGTAGTAAATGCTTCATTCTCAACACTAAGGATAACTTAGGAAAATTTGATTCCAAATCTGATCTTGGAATTTTTCTTGGTTATTCTCTGACCAGTAAAGCATATAAGGTATTCAATAAGAGAACTCTAGTTGTTGAAGAGTCAGTCCATGTCAACTTTGATGAGTCCCCTCAGCCCACAATCTATGTGGATGAAGATGTTACCTTGGATAAACAACTCGATTCTCTTTCTTTAGAAAAGCCTACAGATACTCCTCTAGTAGAAAAATCTTTAGAACCATCTTCAAGTTCTCTAGAAATTGTTCCTGTTAAAGATGAATCTGCAGATCTTCCTAGAGATTGGAAGTGTATTAGAAACCATCCAATAGATGAAATCTTAGGTGATCCTTCATTAGGTGTTAAGACCAGATCCTCTCTTAGGAATCACTATGCCAATGTGGCATTTATTTATCAGATAGAGCCTAAGAAGTTTGAGGAAGCCGAATTGGATGAAAATTGGATTGTTGCAATGCAAGATGAACTAAACCAATTCGAAAGGAACAATGTTTGAGAACTTGTTCCAAAACCTGTTGATCATCCTATTATTGGAACTAAGTGGGTTTATAAGAATAAAATGGATGAAAATGAGATTGTAGTAAGAAACAATGCTAGGTTAGTTGCCAAAGGTTACAATCAAGAAGAAGGAATTGATTTTGAGGAAATCTTTGCACCTGTAGCTAGGCTAGAATCCATTAGAATGCTCTTAGCCTATACCTGCTACAAAAACTTCACACTCTTTCAAATGGATGTAAAGAGTGCCTTTTTAAATGGATATATCATGAAAGAAGTTTATGTAGAACAGCCCTTAAGATTTGAAGACTTTGAAAAACCTGATTATGTTTACAAACTAAGAAATGCCCTCTATGGACTTAAGCAGGCTCCTAGAGCTTGGTATGATAGATTGAAGAACTTCCTTGAGGAAAGGAATTTCAAAAAGGAAAATACTGATTCAACTCTATTTACCAAGTAAAAGGATAAAGACATTTTGTTAGTTCAAATTTATGTCGATGATATTATTTTTGGATCAACTAATGTCAACATGTGTAATGAATTTTCCTCCCTCATGCAAACTGAATTTGAGATGAGTATGATGGGGGAGTTGAAATTCTTCTTAGGGTTTCAGATTAGTCAATCTCCTGATGGAATTTTCTTCTGTCAAGAAAAATACATCAAGGATCTTCTAAAGAAATTTGGATTAGAATCATCTAAGTCTTCCAAGACTCCCATGAATACAATAACTAAATTGGATAAAGATGAAAAAGGAATTAGTGTTGATATTAAAAAATATCGTGGTATGATTGGTTCATTGTTATATCTGACTACAAGTAGGCCAGATATACTCTTTAGTGTTTGTCTGTGTGCTAGATTTCAAGCTGCCCCTAAAGAATCCCACTTAAATGCAGTCAAGAGAATATTCAAATATTTGAGTGGAACTTATGATCATGGATTGTGGTATCCTAAAGGCACCAGTGGAACATGTCAGTTCCTTGGTGAATCTCTTGTCTCCTGGTATTCTAAGAAACAGAATTCTGTTGTATTGTCAACTGCTGAGAGTGAATATATTGCTGCAGGCAGTTGTTGTGCACAAATGCTTTGGATGAAACAGACTTTGGAAGATTATAATCTGTTTTATGATATGATTCCTATTCGGTGTGATAACACCAGTGCTATCAACATTTCTAAAAATCCTATTCAGCACTCTAGAACTAAGCATATAGATGTAAGATATCACTTCATCCGTGATCATGTTCAAAGAGGTGATATATCTTTAGAATTTGTTAATTCAGTAGATCAACTGGCCGACATCTTTACAAAACCTTTGGATGAAAAGACCTTCAATAATATTAGAATAAGACTAGGTCTCATTCGGGTTGAGAAAATCTAAGATTCTTCTTCTATTTGGACAATTCCTGAGTGTTAGAGCATTTCTGTCTGTGAAGGCATCGGTTGATGCATTGATACCGATAGGTATCGGCAGATGCATATTGTCTGAAGGCATCAGAAGATATATTCTTAATCTGCCGACACGTGTGACTCATCGGGCTGATCGGTTTTACACGTGTGACTTCCTCTCGTTGGGCGATGCCCTATTCCATTTAAACTCTATTCCTTCTCCGAGACGCTTCATCTTTCGCGCCCTTTCAACAAACCTCTGCTTCCAAACCTCTTTCTCTCTAGGTTTTTCCTTCTTCGAATCGCTCCAATGGCTTCATCGTCTTTCGCTATTCCTAAACCAGCCAAGAAGAAGGCCAAAGTATCAGCTCGTCCTCCACGAGAAATTCCTCGTGCAAAAAGGTGGCCATCTCTCTTCTTTCTCTCTCAAGCTACTGAGTTAAGGTACCATGACGACTTTAAGTACAAATCTTTAATTCCCAGTCGAGGTATTTACTTTGATGACTTAGCTGGAATGGATATTATAGAACCCTTGAAGGATCTCGGGTTATTAGGACTTTTTGATGTAGAATCCTTCTATTACCCAGAAGCTATCATAATGTTTTATGCCAATTTGAGTTTTACTTCTGATCTTTCCACTATAAAGAGCTTTGTGTATGGAAAGCACATTGAAATCACTCCACAGTCCATTAATGCCCTTCTGGAGGTCTCCCATTTAGATAGCTGCCCCTACAAGTATGTGTCCGGCACTGAGCCTCCTTTCTTTGGAACCTTTGACGGTCAAAGTGTAGGATCGAGATTGTCTAAGAGGGGGGTGAATTAGACCCTTTTTAAAATTTAATTAAGTAGTCTAATATTAATTTCTTTCTTATTGTAGGACTCTAAATTAAAAGCAATCAGACAAGCAATCAAAGTAAAGAGAGAAAGAGAAATTTAACACACAGTGGTTTTTACGTGGTTCGGCCAAACCTTGCCTACATCCACGCTTCAAGGTTCACCCCTTGAAGATCCTTAACCTTCTCCTCAACGAGAATACACAGATCGGAATTCCGGGCTCCGATCAACTGCCTTTTACAAATCTGGATTGTTCTTCACGGGCGACAATCCACTGCCTTATACAAATATATGAGTTGGTAAAGTTCTAGCTCAGACTACACTCTCAAAGATTAAATCTCAAGTTATTGAATCGAGAGGTATAGAAGAATAATACAGAGTATATGATTTTTGCAGGTTAGGGCTCAGGAATTCAATTCGCAAAAAGTTGTATCTTCGTGCTCTAACCTCGGCTTAAATACTCTGTCTTCAGAATCGGCTTGACTTCAATGCTCCTTATCCAATAATAGAAACTTTGTTACCGTTGGAGCAGCTTTCGTACAGAAGCAGGTAGCCGTTGCTTTCTGAAAGCGCAAGTCGCCCGACGCCATTAATGTACTCGACTTTAAGCTTCTGGGCGAGATACACTGTAGCTTTCGCGGCATAATTTAAAATCTGGCGGAAGACGTTGCTTTACAATTCTTGAACCGGCTTCGTTATGTTTGTGAAGCTTGAGCCGAATCGGAGGATGCTGCTCTAGAAGATGAACCGCTGTCAGAAGATGCACCATTAAACAACTGAAACGCTATCGGAAGATGTAGATATGAAGTCTTCCGGTTTTGTCGTCTAGTGAGCAGAGGAGGTCTTCTTCGAAGTCTTCAGCCTTTGTCGTTTAACGATCGGATAAGGCCTTCTTCGAAGTCTTCCGGTTTTGTCATTTAGCGATCGGATGACTTCGTCATTAAAAGCTTCGCCTTTTGTCATTTTCCCATCGGTAGACTTTATCTTTAAAACGACTTCGCCTTTTGTCGTTTTCCCATCGGTAGACTTTATCTTTAAAATGACTTCGCCTTTTGTCGTTTTCCCATCGGTAGACTCAGCGTTAAACGCCATCGGATGAAGTTGCGTTAATAGCCATCGGATGATTCAGTCCTTAAACCCATCGGATGACGCTTTTGTCGTCTAGCGGGCGGTGGACTTCGTCTTTTATTTTCATTCACCGGTGGACTTCTTTTCTTTTAATATTTTAAATCACCGGTGGACTTCTTGGCAACTTGACCACTGAATGTGCATTCACAGCCCTGTTTTACTAATAAACCTAGGACACTCAACCAAATTCATTAGTAAACTAAAATACCCTTTTCAAGGGTATTTCCAACAGATTAATCTCAACTGCATATAGATTATTTTCATTCAGTAAACATAATCAAATTATAATATAAATCATACAAACTCATCATCAAAAACAAATTTGGACTTAATTATCATTTAAGTCAACACAAAGTTTTCTACAAATTATAGCTCTTGACCCAAATCATTCCACTGATCATGTAAAAGGCAAACACCTGACCGCAAGGGACAGGTTATTTCATCAGATGATAGGGTACAATATTGTCCCTAAGGGTGGTCACCATGACGAAGTGAGTGCAATGGAGCTTTTTGTTCTGTTTGTACTTTACTACAAGGCCCCCTTCAATCTTGGATATGTTGTTGTTCGAAGGATGATTCAGGCAGTGTCATCCAGGGCTACTTCTTTTCCTTACAGCCTGCTCCTCATGAAGATATTTATGCAGCTTGAAGTTGTTTTTCCAGAGGATAAAGACCCCTTCCGTCTTCAACCTTCAAGTTATTATTCCCAAACCACTCTGAAGAAAATGGGAATAAAGAGAATAAGAACAGGGAACCTTGTTTTGGATGCTTCTAAGCAAAGTACTGCTAAGGCTGCAGCTGCCAAAAAGGGGAAGAGAAAACTTATCCTGCCAGAGGAGTCGATTGCTGAAGGAGGGGATGACTCTGAGATACCTGCATTTGATAATTCCCCTTCTCAATCTCAGGCGTCTAGCTTCCAACCTCCTCCTCTAATGCGAAGGCGTCGTGCCCCTTCCTCAAGAGCACATGTTTCAGAGGCAATCTCTGCTCCCTCATCTGTGCCCCTTTCCATTCCAGAGAATCCTCCATCTCCTCCACCTGCATTTCTTTTACCGGCTCTGCTTCCTCCAGCTCCTCCATCTCCAGTCCACCAGGATATACATCCTCCATCTCCAGTCCAACAGGCTATACATCCTCCATCTCCAGTCCAACAAGCTATACATCCTCCCTCTCCAGTCCAACAAGCTATACCTCCTCCCTCTCCAGTCCAACAAGCTATTACCTCCTCCCTCTCCAGTCCATCATGCTCCTCCAGTCCTAATAGCCTCACATGTCCCAGTCTCCTCACCAATTCCATCAGTTACTCCAGCAACTCCAAAGACCTATCAAAGGAGATTTTTCATAAGTGAGGACCAATACTCTGAACTGAAGACCTCCATTGCCAGCCTTGGCAATGCACTCAGTTCCATTCAAAGTCAACTTGGTAAGAACCAAAAGGAAATAGGAATCGCCTTAGACACCGGTCATGGTTTGCTGTCTCAGAAAGTGGATGCTGATAGGCGCTTGGTTGTCAGGGAACTTGAGTCTCTCCGATCTTCAGTTGACGATTTGAATCCTGCACCTGAACCCGAACCATCTAGTTCTGTCAGTGTTCCAGAGACTTGCTTTGAAGATCTTTTTCTTCCCTTTTCCAGGCCTGCAGTTGCTGAAGATGTGCGCTTACTGTCGTTGGATCTTCAGGAGGCTGAACTAGCATTCTCTCCTCCTGTTGTTCCTACTGCTGGTCTTTCTGTCGAGCCTCCTCCATGTATGGACATGGTGGTGTACTCAGAACCTTCTCCATCTCCGGCTCCCTGCTTGGATGTGGTGGTATATCAAGGCCCCTCTACTTCTGCTGCTCCTCAGCCAGAGCCTACTCCATGCCAGGGTTTAGTGCTCTATCATCCACTCGTCCCTCAAGATATTGCTTCTCCTCCAAACACTCGTGGATGCGTACTTCTCCTCAGACCTTGAAGTGCTTGCTTGGATTAGCCAAGCTTTTTAGACACATTTTTTAGCCTTCTTTATGTAGCTAATTTTGTTTGTAAACACTTTTATTGATTCTAATGACATTCCTCTGATGTTTCTATACCTTGTGGTAAATGCATTGCTTCTGCTGAGTCTCTGTTTGTTTTTTATAATGTCAATGGGGGAGAATATATTTGATCAATGTTGAATTAGTTACTATGATTTATGTATGCATAGTTTTGGAAATCTGGATATATGCACATCATCTTTGAATGTTTTGAAACTCTGGTATGCTCTGTGTTTTGTTTGACATATATGCATTTGCTATGGGGGAGCTAAGATTATGGGGGAGTTATACTTAATCAACTCTATATGTTGTCATCATCAAAAAGGGGGAGATTGTTGACTTAATTAGTGTTTAAGTCTAACTAAATTTTGATGATGTATTTGGATGATAAATATGTAATTTGATTATGTTTGTTAAATGAGAATAATGAATTATGTTTTTGTTTTAATCTGTTGGAAATACCCTTAAAAAGGGTATTTTAGTTTTCTAACAATATTAGTTAAGTATACAGGGCTGAAATTGTATAAAATGTTCATATTAACCGATAGCTAAAAAGACCAATCAAGGCTTGCATCTGCCGATGGCGTTTTCAAGCTTCATCTGCCGATGGCGTTTTCAAGCTTCATCTGCCGATGGCGTTTTCAAGCTTCATCTGCCGATGGAGTTCAAGGCTTGCATCTGCCGATGGAGTTCAAGGCTTGCATCTGCCGATGGCGTTTTCAAGCTTCATCTGCCGATGGCGTTTTCAAGCTTCATCTGCCGATGGCGTTTTCAAGCTTCATCTGCCGATGGCGTTTTCAAGCTTCATCTGCCGATGGCGTTTTCAAGCTTCATCTGCCGATGGCGTTTTCAAGCTTCATCTGCCGATGGAGTTCAAGGCTTGCATCTGCCGATGGCGTTTTCAAGCTTCATCTGCCGATGGCGTTTTCAAGCTTCATCTGCCGATGGCGTTTTCAAGCTTCATCTGCCGATGGAGTTCAAGGCTTGCATCTGCCGATGGCGTTTTCAAGCTTCATCTGCCGATGGCGTTTTCAAGCTTCATCTGCCGATGGCGTTTTCAAGGCTTGCATCTGCCGATGGAGTTCAAGGCTTGCATCTGCCAATGGAGTTCAAGGCTTGCATCTGTCGATGGCGTTTGAAGATGCATCTGCCGATGGCGTTTTCAAGTTGCATCTGCCGATGGCGTTTTTCAAGCTTCATCTGCCGATGGCGTTTTCAAGCTGCTTCTGCCCGATGGCTTTCAAGATAGCTTCTTGAAGTGTTGCATCTGCCGATGGCGTTTTCAAGCTTCATCTGCCGATGGCGTGTTACATCATCCGATGGCTTTTCAAGTTGCATCCACTGATGACGTTCTGATTTTTTTAAAGCTGCTTGCACCGGTGATCTTCCGCCAAATTTGAATATAACCGCGAAGCTACAGTGACGTCGTTTTCAGCATTAACTCCAGAACTTTAATGGCGACGACGAACAACAATTTCAGATGCAACGAATATCTGCTTCAGTACGGATGCTTCCCAACGGTAACATTTTTCATTTGAAGAAAGAAGCATTCAATTCTGTGAAGCAAAATCAGACAGAGTATTTAAGCTGAGGTTAGAGCACGAAGAAACAACTTTTTGCGAATTTTTACTCTTGAGCCCTAATCTGCTAAATCTATCATACTCTGTATTTCATCTACACCTCTCGATTCGATAACTTGAGATTTTAATCATTGAGAGTGTAGTCTGAGCTTGAATTTTTACAAACTCAAATATCTGTATAAGGCAGTGGATTGACGCCCGTCAAGTACAATCCAGATTTGTAAAAGGCAGTTGATCGGAGTCCGGAATTCCGATCTGTTTATTTTCGTGAGGAGAAGGTTAAGGATCTACAAGAGGGAATCTTGAAGTATGGATGTAGGCAGGTTTTGGCCGAAACCACGTAAAAACTCTTGTGTTGGTTTTTCTCTTTTTCTCTGTTATTTTTATTATTGTGCTTGCTGATTAGTTTAATAAATTTTTAAAAGGTCTAATTCACCCCCCTCTTAGACAGTCTCGATCCTACACATTTGATATTGTTTATTTAAACGAGTAGTACTTTATATATACTTAGATTTTATATTTTGACGTGGAGTTTATTTTTTGATACAAGAGTTATGACAAATTGTTAAGTCAATAATGTATCGTTTGTTGAACAGAAGTTAGGGTGGACGCGATCCAGTTCCTCTCCAGTACCAGAACAAAAATCATAGATTCCAATCTAGTTCGGTTTCAAATTTATTTTTAATTTTTTTCTAAAAATTTATTTGTAAGTTTGTCATTTTTATGCTGAGTTTTTGAAATTTGAGTCAGGTTTTGAGACGGTTATATGGGTTGGTTTTTTTAGAATTTTGGATCAAGTTTTAACCAATTTTTGGTAAAATATTTAACTCACGGTTTGGTTTGGTTTGATTTGTACGTGTGACAGTCCGAGACCCGATCGGGGTCCGAGAGCCATCACACCGGACATTTTTAAAAACGTGGACTATATTTTTTTTTAGAACTTTACTTTTAAAACTTTAACAGAAAACAGAATCGAAGACAGCAAACCTATTAATATTTCGGCTCTTAAAACTTTATGGAGAGAGAAAACTTTCTCTGGAAAACATATTAGAATTCGGACTTCAGAAATAAATGGCAGGAATAAAACAGAAAACAGGAGGTAGGGAGAAATGGAAATGGTAAACAGAAATAATTTGGACGTGAAAACAGGAAGTCATAAAACAGAAATGGACGATTGAAACAGGAAGACAGAATACAGGGAGAACAGTAAGAACATGATAATTTGGACGTTTTAGAAAAGAATTCAGAATGGACGATAGACATGCAGGAGAAGACCTAAAAAAATAGAACAGAAATCTGTCGACTAACAGGGGGCCGTGGACGTTTAAATTTAAAGGCAGAAACAGTAGACAAACCGAAGCTGTGGACATTTAAAAGTCGATGACTGGAAACAGAAAACGACAAAAGTTCGTGGACGTTTGAAGTCAGAGGTAAAATGGACGCAGGAGTCCGTGGACATTTGCGCTAAAAGACAAAAAACAGTAGACTTTTAGACTTAGCCGAATATGTGCAAACCCGAAGGACAGAAACTGAAAAGCAGAGTGGACGTTGAAAGGTAGAAGGCAGAATGGACGACTGTTTTGAAGAAGGCGTGGACGACTATCTTCAAAGGCAGCTTGAACTTTTAAGAAAAGCAGAAGACAGGATAGACGATAAAACAGAAGGTAGGATGGACGACTATTTTAACAGAGGGCGTGGACGACTAAGCCCAGAGGCGAAATTGACCATTATTTTGAAGGCATAATGGACGTGGATGACTGTTTTACAGAAGAGAATGACAACTGTTTTACTGAAGGCAGAAGTGACTGTGGACGACTAACACTTAGCCAAAAATAAAAGACAAAAACCGAAGGCAAAATAGACAACAGAAACTGGAGGCAGTATGGACGACAGAATTGAAAGACAACATTTAACAGAAGAACTTATAAACAGAAGGCACAAAGACAGAAGGCATAAAACTCAAAACAGAGTCTGTACACGGTTATTAAATCTCAGAAGCTGTACAGAACTTGATATAAACTTCAAAATATACAACTGTTATAACAGAGGTTTTAAAAACATTTACACAGATCTTAAACATCTCAAAAGCTGTATAGATATGACATACTCTTTTAAAACACACCCCCAGGTCCAAACGCATCTGACTGCCACAACCACCCTGCGAGAGCTCGAACCACCAACCACCTATTCGTCGGTCTGAGGCACAAAATCCTCATCCACGGGTTCAGTACCTACATCAGAGAATTCAACTATGAGCCTAGAGCTCAGTAAGAACATATCAGAAATAAATGCAGTGATGCATATGCTATGCATGAACTTTTCGAAATACAGTGACATTACAGAACATTACTTTTATTTGTCAGAAAGTGGAGCTTATAGGAGAACAGACGTAACAGAAGTGCACTATCAGGCACTAGTAACTCAGAACAGAACACCAGTCTTCGTCCCACACTTAACCGGTACATTACAGTCAGATTTTCATTCTTTTTAACTTCAAAACCGTGTACAGAAAACATTTACATGTCTTTTAGAGAAAACGTGTATGCATGAACGGTGCCTGAACTTAAACTGGTAGATAACATAAATAAGACAACAGACAACAGAAAATACAGACATCTCAGGACATAACCCTAACTTTTCTACCAAAAACAACCCCGACAGAAGTGAAAACCTAGTACCTCCGTGATGTAGGGCCTTAAGGGCCAAATCTATGCATATGAACTTACCTGTTTTGCTGGAATGTAGCAAGCGTAAACACACAAGCACAGTGGTTCACGAACCTACAGCAAGTAAAATTGGTCATAAACCCTAAACTTTTCAAAATCAGTAAATAGTGTAGTTAAACTTGTTAACTACCGATGGAAATTACCTTCACTGAAGAAAACAGAAGAATGCAGGAGAAACAAAGTGTGGAACTTTGTTTCAGTCACCTGGAAAAGAGAAAACAGAGAGGAGCTTCACGTAAGAGTGAAGAGAAGAGAGGAAGAGGAGGAAGAAGACATAGCTTCTTCAACAAGCTGCCACTTGGCATTCATCCATTGGCTTCCTCCCACCAACCTTAATTCCATCCCAATTTACCCATTCATTCATTTCTAACTAATGGTTTTGTTTACTTATTCATTAGTTTGGTTTTTTTAACTAAATGGATGTTTTGGTTACACCTTGGTTTAGTTTTCTACTAAACATTCCAACAATTTCATCAAAACATACATTATATCAACATAAACCTAATCTCGTTCGACAATTTGAGGGATAATTTTCCGGCCGAAAATGCCTGGTGTTATAGTACGGTTCTTGAAAATGTGAAATCAAGATTGGATCACATCATTCTTGAAAGTCTAGAATTGGAATCGTACCCGTTGGCGGATAGAACCGGCCCGAACGTGGACCAAATCTCATGGATGGGTTAAAACTACTGTGTATATTTGTAAAAGAGTGATTAACATTTTGGACGAAAGTGTTTTGAAGATATCGACAGTTGATGTCTGTCAGGCCCATCAGTCTTCTTTCTCCTGATTTGATCGCCATGTAAATAGTCCGAACCACTGTTTTTCTTCTCAACAGACATTTTTCGACAATCCAATCTCCCTTTTCGATGAATCTTTGCGTTGATCTTTGAAGAATAGTCAGAAGAAACATGAAGTTCTGAGAAATACTTGTTTGATGTATACTTTGTTTTTAAAACTCCATGGCTGTCTTCGACGAAAAAAACCTTAGAACACATGCAACGCATAATGCAACGAAAATTACAAAAACCCAGAAAACAATACCGCAGAACTACACCTCCATAGCCAGAGAAAGTCTGTCAGTTATCCAAAAGACCTCCATTTTTATGAACTGTCCAAAAGCTCGGGCTTTAATTTCTTACCGATTCAACAAACAACTAACTTGTTCAGAGCCACCTGAATACTATAACTAACTTAGGACAAGTTTGATTGTCTAAGATCTGCTGTTCCTGATCTTGTCCATGATTCTTTGAACTGTTCTTCAGTGACTCCTCGAAAAACTGAGGACAAACTCTTATAGATGATAGAGTTAAAAATGGAGGATAGAGCGAAGAAAGGAAGGGGAGATAACATGGGCGGAGGTGGAAGAATACATCCTTGCACAACCTTGAGATACCGATCGCAGTAATTAGCGCCGAACCATTTCCAATGAGCCAGAGTGTCGACTCCATGGTTCCTCTGTTCTCTCTGAATTTTCTCGACATAAGCAAGCAGTCCTCTTCGGCGAAATTCTTCGCGAAAGTGTCGATAATCAGAGCGTCGGCGTGGAAACCGGCGAGCTTGATGAATCGTAGATATTCATCATTAATTTCTCGGGTGTAGATGCAGAAAAGGTGGTTCTGGTGCCTTCAAGTTTTCCTCTCCTTACCTTATCATCATCGCCATCTCTCTGTCTCTCAAGATCTTCAAATCCCTGAAAATCAAGCAGATTCACCCCTGAATCCTGTCTTAAAGAGATGTTATGATGCGTCATTAACTAATAATTAAAAAATGAGATCAAACAATCTCAAGGAACGGAGTTAAAGGCTGTCTTGGGTTGGGTTATGATAACTCTTAAATTAGAGTTATTTTATACTATATTTAATTGATAAAACTTGTATGACTTGAGTGAATTTAAGAAGAAATTGATAAAATTTACTTCAATTGCTATAAGATGCTGTAAAATCTATACTTTGATTTAATTTAATATATTCTATGCACATTTTCTATTTTGAGCAGATGTTTATCTATAATTCGAATTTTAAATTCTCGTATTTGAATGTAAAATTTACAGCGGGAAAATGAAATTAAAGGTTGAAGAATCGTGAAGAAAATCAAGGGAGAAATCAAGGAAATTTGTTACTCCGTGTATGATGAGAGAGAAAAATGCGGGAATCATGGAGGAAAATAAATTAATTGAAAGCTGGAAAATAGAAACAGCAATCGGATGATGTATAAAGGCTGGGCAGCGGAAGATGCTGAGAGAAGGAAATAGAATAAAGAAGACTTGGGCAGCGGAAACAGTAAAAGCTGGGCAGCAATCGGAAGAAGCAAAAACTTGGGCAGTACTAGATGACAAAACAACTAAACAGAATGGATGAAAGAGAAAAATCAATTCCCTGGAAGAAAGCTAAAAAAAAGGGAAACAATTAAATAAAATAGAGATTGGAGAGAGAAGAAAGATGGCATGCATAATTAAAAAGTGATATTTTTTTTCAAAAGAAAAGGATATTCTGGCGTGTGACTACTTGCTGAAGAAGAAATTCTGGAACAGAGGAGGAGAACCAGACCTACGTCTGCTTTCTTTGGATTTTTTTCTTCTTCTTCTCTGATCTTTACTGCATTATGTTTCTATGAACAATTTTTTTAGTTTTAATTTAATTATGTCTAGTAGCTAAACTTTTTATATCTTGGTTAGGACGATAGTATTTGTTGCGATATTTTGCTACTATCTTGGTTTTGTTTCTGCAATTATCTATTGAACAATTATTTGTGAAATTTTCTTGCTAAGTCAGATCGTATCGATAGATAGGTTGACGATTCATGTTTATATTGTATCGATAGATAAATATAAATTTTAGATACACGAATAATTAATCAAAGTAAATTGTTACTGTAACACCCGGCCTTTTTGCATGTAATTATTTTCCCGAACCATTTCTCGGGATTAATTTAATATAAATGCAATATATGTTTTGTTGGAAAACTAAACTAATGTTTAACTAAGTATAACACTAAGTTTAAAACCAATGGAAGGGCAAATTAGGAAGAAATTAAGGTTGGTGGGAGAAATCAAATGGATGATTGACATGTGGCAGCTTGTTGAAGAAGTTAAGTTCTTCCTCCTACATGAAACCCTTATTCTTTCTTTTCTCGGTTTCCTAGCTTCTTCTCTGTTTCTTCTTTCCTAGCGATTTTGACAAAGCCCCAACACTTTGTTTCCGCGCTTTTCTTCTGTTTCCTTCAACCAAGGTAATCATCTACGGGAGTTATAGATTTTGGACAAGTTTAATGCGAGTTTTCACTGGGGTTTAGGGTTATTAATTCCGTGAAAACTCACTGTTTTGGATGAAAATACGTTAGTGTGTTTTCCTAAAGAGTTGAAATGAGCTTGCTGCATATTCTACAAGTTATTTGTTAGTATTTGCAGCTTGCTTAAGTTCACCACATTGCAGCAAACAGGTTCGAGCATTTCCGAGACTTTCCAGCTGACTGCATCGAGGAAAACAGGTAAGTTCATAAGCATAGATCCGGCCCTTAAGGCCCTACATCAAGGAGGTACTAGGTTTTCTGTTCTATCGGGTTGTTTTGGGTAGAAGAGTTAGAGTTATGTTCTGAAATGTCTGGCTTTGATTTATCTTTTGCTGCCTATTGTTTTATTCTGTTATCTGCCAGTTAAAGTTCAGGCACCGTTCATGCATGCACTGTTTTCCTGAAAATTCATGCAAAACCGATTTCTGTACACTATTTGAAATTAATAAGATAAAATCCGACTGAAATGTACCAGGTTAAGTGTGGGACGGGGACTGACCCCTCTGGTTTTATCCCTCCCTGGGAATCTGAAAATATTGTCCCTGGCAAGGACCCTCTGGTTTTATCCCTCCCTGGGAATCTGAAAACTGCCGTGCCTGATAATGCACCTACTGAACCAGTTCCTCTATAAGCCCCACTTAATTCTTCTGCCACTGTAATGTAATGTTCTGTTCTGTCACTGAATTTCTAAAAGTTCATGCATTGCATATGCACCACTGCATTCTGATTATGTCCTTACTGAGTTTTAGACTCATAGGTGAACTCTCTGATGTAGGTACTGAACCTGAAACCGAGGACCTTGTTCCTCAAAATGACGATCTGATGTAATTGGTGGATCGAGCTCACAGGGTGGTTGTGGCAGTCAGACATGTTTCTGCTCTGAGGTTTCAGCTTTTAAGTAAAGTTTATGTCTGTAGGTTTTACTGAACTCTGGTGTTTTGTTTCAAAACTCTGTCTGGATTTTTGTTAGAAATCTGATTTATGTATAGGTTTTGTTGGTGTATTCTAAAACCTCCGTATTTGACAGTTGTATTTATGTCTTGGAATGTATTGAAATTATTCTGAAACTGCTGGGATTTCCTTTTTATTAGTTTGTGCATGGATGGCTTCTAGTTTGGAACTATCCATGCAATTTGTTTCTTTGAATCTGTCAATTTGAAAGTATGTTCCACAACCTTGTTTGGAATCGGGTTTGAGGGTTTGAAGCCCTTATGTCTTCTGTTCTGATGCTCCCTGTCTGTATGTCTTTCTGTTGGCATGTCTTTCTGTTAAAGTTTGTCAAGTTTTTGCCTTAAGAACCAAGTCATCTGCCCAGTGTAAATATGTCTTCCGGCTGATGTCAGCATAAGTCTTCCGCCCAGTTTAAAACCCCGTCTTCCGGTTGACGTCACCCAAGTCTTCCGCCAGTGTAATTACATCTTCCGGTGACGTCATCTGTCTTGTCTTATTCGACATCCACCGCCGGCTTATCTCCCCCGGCCAGTTCATTCACAGTTTCTGTCTGTATCTTCCGGCTGACGTCATCCATCTTCCGGCTGACGTCATCACCTCGTCTGATTTCATCAATTGTCTGTATCCTCCGGTTGACGTCACCCATCCTCCGGCTGACATCATCTATTTTGTCTTATTCGACATCTTCCGCCCAACCTATTTACAGTTTTTGCCTACATCCACCGGTGACGTCATCCATCTTCCGGCTGACGTCATCATCTCACCCGGCTTCGTCTGTTGTCATTACCTCTTCCGATGACGTCATCCACTGATTTCTCCTCCGATTCAGTTTAAAACTACATCTTCCGGCTGACGTCACCACCTCTTCCAAGCAGTTTTACTCAGCCTCTTCCGCTGAACCCTGTTCATTTTTGTCGTATCTGAATTCACCGCTGCTCCTTTAAACTAAGTCTTCCGTCAGTTATTCGCCCCAGTTCTTCCGCCAATGTTTCCTGTTTCCTCCTCCGCCAGCCTTATGCTAATTTCTGTTCTGTTATCCATTATTAAAACCTGTTTTAAATTTCTACACCCGAGAACTCTCTCTCTCCCTGTAAATGTTTTCTGTTACTCACTGTAGTTTCTCCCCTCTGTAAAGCTATGCTCTTTTAGGGTTTTCATTGACAGTGCATGATTTCTATCATTCGATTCTGTTCTCTGTTAAAGTTTTAAAAGTTCAGTCGTTAATGTTTTCTGTCTTTCTGTTTCTGTAATTCTGTCTGCCCCTAGTTTAAAAGTATTATGTTCACAAAAAAAAAATAGACACCGTTTTCCGCCCACTGTCCCGGAGTGATGGCTCCGATCCCGGACTCCGATCGGGTTCGGATTTGGGTCGTCATAGTTACAACGTAGTTAACATTAATTTGATTGGCGATAAGAATAGCACATATCGAAAATTCAATATTAGTTACATTCTTTCAAGGTAGAAAGAAATTCTAATTTGAATTTACCTAGGCAATTCGAAAGAATCCTAGAAAATATTTTTATTCTTGCTGTTTTTTAGATAATGCTGCAGAGTATTACCAGAGCATTAGTAGCAGAATCATCGTAACGAAGAAAATCGATCCTAGCCAAGGCTTCCTTTTATTGTTTTTATCTCGTTTAACTTGCTTTATTTTATTGCATCATTATTCATATTTTATTTCTAATTATTATCTAGCAATTTAATATTTTTATAAGATTTTTATAGCGATTAATTCAATTAACAATATCTTCGTGTGATCGATACTTTACTTACTCTATTACTTCGTTAGCGACACGTACACTTACGTATAAAGGTGTAAAAATCACTAACAGGTTACTCGTAATTAATGATAAATTTGCCTAATTATGATAAATAAAATTAATTAGATTTTCAATTTTAGCAATTAGACATAATTACAAATTCAACGATCTGCAATTAAGTTCTAATTTCATTCCTTATTTGAAATAATAAACTTATCAACTAAATAGTATTAACTAGATTAGATTCTATCAAAATATAATTTAATCAAATTTTTTTATTCATTCACACCAAAAGCGATTATTTGTTAAAACCTAATGATATTCATTTCGGTTTGGTCAGTTCAGTTTTACATATATCAAATGGAAACTAAACCAAAATTTATTGGTTTCCAAATTTTAGAATCAAACGTTGGTTTTGTGGAGTTTGAAAATCGATCAAAGCCGAATCAAACCGAGCAGTTCAGTATGGTTTTTCGGTTCCGGAACTGATTTGAACACCCCTAATTACATGATATTCCATGTACATTCTAATTTACATAATATATAACGTAATGTATTATTTGTTTTAACGATAGAATTATTTGTATATAAAAAAATTAACCAAAATAATAAGAGAAAAAAAATTAAGGGAAAAATACCATTTAGACTCCAACGTATGGGGTCAGTGACCATTTGGTACCCAACGTTTGTTTTGTACCCAATCAAATCCTAACGTATAAAATGTTTGCAATTCAAACCCTGTCGTCAATTTTTCAGTTAAAATTGACAGATGCCTTTTTAAAATTACCAAACTACCCTCTCTCTCTCTCACGTTCTCGGAGAAGATAGAAAATTGGCCAAATTGATGTACAATAATTGAAGAAATTCTTCGATGATGAGCGCACAAACAGATTCAAATTTTACCCAAAATTTAAGTATAAACTCAATCTATTTACAGCTTATTATCAATCATAATGCTGCTAAAACCCTACTTGAAATTCAAAGAATTTGCTATCCCACTCTAAATTAAGCACTTCGTCGGAAAAATCAAAGAAGTCATCGGCGTCGAACTCCATTTTCGACGGTTGTTCTTTCTAGCTGTCGACGCTTCCTCTCCCGTCTCTTCACCTCTCTTCTGGTCGTCCAGCACCACTTTCCTTTTTGAAGCCTCGCTTTGATTTATTTTCTTGCTCAAATGAGAATTCCAGTAGTTTTTAATCTCATTATCTGTTCGACTCGGCAATCTTCCGGCGATCAAAGACCACCTTATGAAATTTTAAGTACCCAGAAAACAACTGTCAACGAAGATCTTCTCTAAAGTTTTTAAAATTGTGTATGAAGAGTAACTTATTTCCGAGAAGCTTGTGAAGCCTGAGAATCAGATCCTCTTCCTGGTCTGATATATTGCCTCTCTTAATGTTGGGTCTCAGGTAATTCAGCCATCTTAGCCTGCAACTCATCCCACACCGATTAAGACCTGGAAAGACCAACGACCCATGATTTAAAAGTGCTTAAAGATCCAATTTAACTCGAACAAATCTTAAAGATGATGGATCACTTGCTTTGGCTGCCACGGTTTTCCACTTTTTGGCACCATATACGGCAATAACCTCGGCCAATTTTTTATCAGACCATTTTCTGGGTTTTCTTTTTCTTCGAATGCTTCACAGTGATTTTTCTCTGAATTTTCAAAGACGATCGGTTTTGTTTGGATATGGGTTTGATAGTAATCTTGACCAAGATAGACGACGAGCTGCTGTCTGGGGGGAGAGAAAGCTCCATAATCTGCAGCAATGATGAAGATGAGAGTGTTGGAGATGAAGAACCAGAAGGTTGAGTTATGGAGGAGAGAGGAAGGAGACAGACTGCAAGCATAGAAGATTGAAATGTAAAATGAAGAGAAAGAACAACGAGACAATAAATGGTATCTCTTTTAAGTTTTCAGAGGATTTTCTCTGGTTATGGAGGCCATTCTCGAGTCTCGACTAAACGAGAGAGAGAGAGAGAGAGAGAGAGAGAGAGAGAGAGAGAGAGAGAGAGAGAGAGAGAGAGAGAGAGAGAGAGAGAGAGAGAGAGAGAGAGAGAGAGAGAGAGAGAGAGAGAGAGAGAGAGAGAGTAATTTGGTAATTTTAAAAAGGCATCTGTCAATTTTAACTGAAAAATTGATGGTAGGGTTTGAATTGCAAACGTTTTATACGATAGGATTTGATTGGGTACAAAGCAAACGTTAGGTACCAAATGGTCACTGACCCCATACGTTGGAGTCTAAATGGTACTTTTCCCAAAAATTAATTAATATAGAAATTACTTTCATAAACCCCTAATGAGCTTTAAGAGCAAAGACACCAATAATTAAACCCTGGTGTCCAACGAGCCTTGAACTTTGGAATATGTTCTATATAAATCATGAATTATTTTTTTAACAAAATAAATTTCAAATTTTATATCGCGAATAAATTAGACCATACTTGAATTTGATCCAATTGTAACCAAACTTGACCATATTATATATTTTTATATTTTTCAATTTTAACATAAAGAAAAAACAATCAAAACCGTCTCAACCGAAAATATCTAAAAGAAAACCAAACCAAATCAAGTAAAACAAAAATATCGGATTTGAAGTTGATTTTATTCATAGTAAAAAGTTTAAAGTTTATTGTTGTTTTTGTTTAAAAACATTTTAGTGTTTCTTTCCCAAAACTTAATATTGGCTTTGCAGGAAAGATCAAAGTCCGAAAATGAGGTTTAATAGGGAAGAGCAATGGGAGTAAGTATTTAATATTAATTAAATATTAATATAAATGAATGCAAGCGGACAATGGCTGTCTTGGTGAGGAGCTGATGTTTCCCTCTTCACGACTTCTCCTTCTCCCCTCCAAAAACTCGCTTAAATCCATACCCTTTTGCATAAATCGCTGCTGAAGACGCCTCTCGACAAAGCCTAAAGCTTCGAATGGCATCGACCTCGAATCCTCGCTCCAATGGCATTGCGGGAAGGATCAAATCCGCGGCTACTATGCTCTACTCTGAGGATCAATCTCTACTTGTCGTAAGCTTTCCTCAGTCCGGTCCACCTTCATAGGATTGTAATTTTATTTCCATCGTTGAAACTTTCTAGAATTCTCCAAATATTAATAGCTGTTCTTGTGTTTTTTTGTCTGAGGCTGAGTTATCAAAGAATTCGATTTTCTTCTTCTGAATTGTACCTTCGATTTTGTTTGTGGTAAATTGTTATTGCGGTGCTTTATGGTAAAAAAAAATCTGGGGACTTTGTTATGAATTTACAACCATGATAATGGATTGACAATTTTTTCTTTTTTGCAAAAAAAAAAAAAAAAAAAAAAAAAAAAGATTTTCATTATTAGGTCTGAGTGAACACTGAAGGTAGCCTGTATGCTCTCCTTGCCTTTTCTTTTTTCCTTTATAAGTTGTGCAGAGTGTTAGAAATTGTAACCAAATCTTGTGTGTTCCGCTTGTTGATTACCTTTTATGTCATCTTGATTGTTTTTTGTTGTTTCTTTCAGGATATGAGGAAGGCCACGATCTTGATGAAGGAAATTGGTGTTGATTTGGAACGGAATAATCAATTTGAGATGGTATTTCAACTGCTGAACCTTTTTTCGGGGCATAAATGTTCATGCTTGAGTTATTTTGTTAGAAAATATAAGGAAAGGAAAACGGAAATGTATTATGAAAGTTGCATATATACGTTTGCTGAAGAAATTGAGAACAACTCAGGATGGCTCATTACTCTGCCAAGCCTCGCACACAGTAATTACTGCTGTTTTAGTTCTCTATTCCAAAAAAAAAAACATATTTGGCTGTAGATATTGATGTGCTTTCTTTTCCTCATTAATTTTGCATTGGACAAAGGAAAAGATTTTAGACTAAATAATTGATTGAGTTGCTATGTAGTATTCTTGACTACATTCCCCTTAACATCTCTTAAATCCTCCTTCTCTGAGACTATTCTCATAAAGTTCTCTTTGGGATTAAGAGAAACCGTATATTTTTTCAGAAATATTTCTTTCAGACGTTCACTTTGATGCTTGATGGATAAAGTACTTATTTATTCGTACTGGGTTACCCTTGGTTGCTCGTGTCACTAACTAATTTCTTAGGTTGAAGAGCTTGAAAAGGCTGTTGCTCAGCTGCTGGATACTCATGAAAACCATACAAATTTTTTAGCAGCATTGCAATCAGTCGGAAATAAATATCAGCCAGGGGAAGAAGTACTTCAATTCTTTTTTGTTCTTATTTATTTGTGTGATTCTCCTTGTTTAATCATTTTTACCTGCGGATTACAGTTAACTGATTTTCGGAAACTACTAGATGACGAGATTGCAGAAATTCAGGCTAATTCATCTACCATTTCGGAAAACAATTCCATTATACGCCAATTTAGGGAAGCTATATGGGTATGTGGCTTATTCATTTTCGTAGAGATATAAACGAATTTCTTCTCTCATTTTTTTAGTTGATTGACATATATATTCATGTTCAGACATTTGTAAATGGAAGTCCATTTCTTTGAACGTGGTTATACTAGTTATTTTGTTGCAGAAAGTTCATCATGCAGGCCAGCCAATGCCAGGTGAAGAGAAGGAGGATATCATAATGACTAGCTCTGAGCGTAGCCTCTTAAATGTAACATGTCCATTAAGTGGAAAGCCCGTTATTGAACTAGCCAATCCAGTTCGAAGGTATTATCAAATCACTTCCAGTCCCTTGTTGCTTTTGAAAGGAACAAATTCATTTATTTGACGCTTTTCGAAAAGAGCAAACACATATTTTTTTCATTTATATGCCTGCATTATCGTCCATCGAGGCCAGTGGATTGCTGGACAAGAATAACAGTCCAGTTCAACTTAAATTCCTCTACTTATGAAGCTTTGTTTGATCTCTTATATACTTATGGAGCCAAATGTGTATGAGCTATAATACATTTACCTATATATATACATATATGTGGTTAGTTGTTAATGTTGGCATTGTTTATTATGGGGTGGAACTATATGATAGCAATATTATCGATATAGAAGCTATTATGACCAAACTTTCTGCCACGTTTGTTGTTTCTATCACAGTGTGGAGTGCAAGCATGTGTACGAAAAGAGCGCAATCATGCAATACATAAAGCCTTATAGAAATGGGCAGGCTCGGTGCCCTGTTGCAGGTACTCCAACGTTATATTTTTTGAATTTTTCGGACATCCCACTCAATAATGTTTTCTCTTTTTGTCAGGTTGTCCTAAGATTTTGGGTGTGAATAAAGTCTTATGCGATCCACTTTTACTAGTCGAAATTGAGGAAATGCGAACAATGACTGAGCGGGCTGGTCAAACCAATGTGATCGAAGATTTCACTGAGTTTGTAGGTGAAGATTGAGATTAGAATGAGTTGTTTTTGTTTGCCTTTACCCTTTACTTCCCGCATCGAGGTTATGGAAATTTCACATCCACTTGGTATCGAAGTAATTTTAGGACTGCTCCTTGAGCAAAGCTTCATGGCTAGTTGGTTCAAGAATACGTAAAATTCTTAGTACGTGACTCTTTTCGAAGAATTGAGGTTGGAAATGTAGAATTTGAGAAACGGACGGTGTTTTAATTTTAAGATCGATGTTTGGTAAGATAGAATAGAGGAAAAAAACATATTGAATTTCGAATAACTCAAAGATGAATAGGTAGATAAAAGAAGAAATGAAAGGTTAAGGTGGGATGAAGTGTTTTTATGGCTGTCGTTCTTGATTTTAGCAGATTGGAGTTGACTGGTTTGCTGCCAAATTTTGAAAATTTCTTTTGGGTTGCATGTGGAAAGGATTAAAACATACAATTTATCAAATTTATGCTGTGTCATGAAAATGTAGCTGCTTCTCTTATCAAAAGAAATATTGTCGGCGACGAAATTTGCTACGTTTGGCATCGTTACACAGCTTGATACAGGTCAATGAAGCTGCTCATCAAACTGAGGATTGGCTGATAGGGGACGAGCCAGTGCTATTGCCACAGGTAGTGAAGTTGCGGTACTATGATTCTACCAAGGGCGCCGTGATGCAACAAAAAATAGTCGGGTTCGAAAGTGATCTCAATAGTCCAAGGTCAACGAGCCACACTGTCCAAGGTCAACGAGCCACACTATGGACATCAAAATTTTGTCTAGATCAGGCCGAGCTTGGGCAGGATATGGTCTGCGATTGAGCAGAGTAAAGTCGGCCCGGCTAGGTCAATTATGAGATTGAGTTGCAGTTCCAGAGGGTGTTGTTGCAGCACCAACTAACAGGGGTGGACAAAATATAACTGGAGCTGCGACTTGATTTGGAACAGTTTCGGTTGTAGTTCAGTCTGGTTTTGCCAGCCAAAAGAATCGGTTTCGGTTCCAGATTTTCAAGACCCGCTCCGCTGTTCATGGTCTGGTCTATGGTTTTGGGGATAAAAAATTGTGAAAACTGAATCGAAACGTGAGTAAAAAATTTGACCCATAAACAGATAAACCCTACCCAAAATCGTAAAAAACCAGCCCCTACTTGAAAGTCGCCCCAAATTCGACTCTAATTCCGAACACCGAGTCAAAAATAATGAAAAAATGTAAACAACTTTTTTTTAAAAGTTAGAACCAAATTGGGACTGAACCGCGAAACAATTACGATTCTGATGTGGAACCATGGTCGACTGTTCAAGTTTCGAGGCGGACCGCCACCACCCTTACCAATTAATTATTTCGACAAACAACACCTATACCGTATGGTCTAATCAAAGCGAACGAAACTTAGACCTATGATTAAAATTAAAAAAGCCAAACTGAAGGTCGAGTTGGACCAACCAGCAGTGAACCGGCACCATGACTCAGAGCCAAATGATGAGACTTAGACGTAACGTTTTGGACAGAACTTGATAAAATTACAAACATGTTTTCTGTGTTTCTTGCTAAGATTAAGAAAATGGAAAATGCAACTCCATAAACAAATTACCTTAATTTTAAGATTGCAAGTGAGAGATGTGGAGTTTGCTATAGCTTAAAAATTGTTGTCTTCTACACTCGTCGGAACCAGAGATGAAAATTTCAGAAGATCTACCAAATTATGAAGACAAATTTTTACAGAAAATGCTACAAGTGCACTAAAAAAAAATCAAACGAAACAGAACAAAAAAACAAAAGTTGATCTTTTCTTTCTTACTTTTACCATCCCCGTCAAAATCCAACACCCAGCGTTGCCGGAGGCGGCGGCTCTAGCTTCCCATTTTTCCAGAAACAAGCCTCCGGCGCTAGTTTTGCTGCCGATCTCATCGGCTCCGACTTGCACCGCGTCAGCACAAACGGCTCATAAGCCTTTCCGTTCACTAACTTCTGATCTTTCGCCGTCGTAATGGTTGCTCCCGCGACCCGACCTGTCGGCGCTGGCAAGGAGCAAGAAGACCTCGCAGGCTGCTGTAGCAATGGCTGCCTACTCCTTTCAAACTTCCTGTCTACGCTGACACGCTTAGCTGATTCTTCTCCGCTGTTGGTTTTTTCTACCGGCTTTTTCTTCTTCTTCTCCGTCTCCGGCGGGCGTCTGATGAAGTCTGTACTGCAAACCCAAGTCTCTTTCGAGACCTCCATTGAAAGCTTTGGTTCACTTATCATCATTAAAAGTAAGCAATCTGGTAAAACAGAGCTTCGTTTCTCTTGCTTTAATGATTTTTCTTCTTCTTCCTCCTTAGTCGGACCCGTTTCTTCCTTTGCGGGCTCAGGATCTTCTGATTCGAATCTTTCTTGAGTGGCTTTCTGTTCTTCTTCTGTTGATTCCTCCATAGCTTCTGTAATGGCTGAAATCTGGATATTTTCTTCTGGCTCTCTCCGTTTCCCATCTCCTTCTTCTTCTTCACTATTTTCGGCGTTTTCTTCAAATTCCAGCTTTTCTGGATCTAAAATTTCTTCCGATGAAAAACTTTCGTCCGGTGAAGCAGCTTCTTCTGCACATCCAGGCTCGTTCGTCTCCAATGTCTCTTCCATCTCTGTTTTCTCCATTGCAACTTCCTCTCTCTCCTCTTCCTCCTTCAATAGACTTCCTTTCTCTTTCACATCCTCTTCCTCCTGCAAAATCAAGTTTTCTTCTTTATCTCGAATCTCCATTTCAGTCAGAGCGTCTTCTTCTCTTTCCATGTCTACCGCAGCACTTTCCGTTTCGCACTGTTCCTTTACTTCTACTTCAACTTCTTCCTCTACATTGTCTGCAATTACCAGAGCGGGTGACTCCCAGAACCGATTAGCTAGCGCCGCCATTTTCACTGGATCCGATCTACATCTCATCAAAAGCAAAGCATTCTTAGGGGGTATACAAATACTGACTCTTCCACCTTCTTCCTCAACAATCTCACCCTTCTCGTCTCCTTCTTTGAACTCCATTCCTTCAAAGACATTCCTCCTCCGACCACCATTATCTTCCTCTCCGACCACCAGCTCTATCTCTCTCTCCTTTCCTTCTTCGTCTTGTACAGAAACCAACCACCTAGCAAAAACAGTTCCGCAGGAGCTCGATTTCCCAGATCTCTCCGTTTTCTCTTCTCTCTCCCTCTCGCTCGAACGACATGGGAAGAAGCAGCGGAGCTCCGTCCCGAAACCACGCAAAGCTTCGCAGATCGTCAATGGAAGATGCACCCACCTCTGATTCCGGTGCGCTGGAAAACCTTCTGGTCGAGTATTCTGAATCTGAAACTGACTCTCTGTCCGGAAACTTGCTTCCGACGCCATTTTTCTCGATCTGCTCCTCATCTTCTTCCCTTGTTTCTTGGTCTTCGTCCTGATCTGTCCTATGCACGTAACTTTCGGAGACGACGGCTCCGGATTCTCAAAAGCAACCCCTCTTTTCTTCACTCCAGTCGGAAACATCGGCGACGCGTGACCTCCCTTCAAGCTGCCGCTGTTTCTGAGCCTCCGGCTGAGAGAAGTAGAGAGAGACACCTGCGAGGAGTCTCTGCTATGGCCGGGACTGAGGATAGATTTGGAAGAAATCTTCATCGAAGAAGAAGACAGTCTAGAAGTGAAGCAGATAAAGAGCTCGCCGGTTGCGGTTGTGGAGGAGGAGGAGGGGATAATGCTGCAAGACGGATTGCCACGAGGTCGATCAGAATTATTCACTCTGTTCATTGATCTCTTATGATCCCTTTTTTCACATCGACTGTTGACGATTTTTTCTGGGTTGTTACAGTGAGATGAAGTTGGATTCGAGTGGAAGTAATCCGGCGAAGGATAATGGAAAAAACCCAACCCTTTCTTTAGTTGATTCCAACGTAATAATGTATGGTGGGTGTGGTGTTTCTGCAGATTTCAGAGCTGCAGTGAGGGAAGAGAGAGAGAGAGACTAGGCCAGACTAGAGAGAGAGAGTGGAGAGAGAGAAGGGTTGTAATGGAGGTGACGAAAAGCCAGAGTAAGGAAGTGAAGAGTAGAGTCCGGTAGATGATCATGGCCAATCATCAGCCGAGGTGATACGGAGTTGATTGTATTTTACCATTTTACCCTCACAATCTTTTCTAATTTATAATGATTAACCTTGTCGATTAGATTAGTGTTATTGGACCAAAAATTGAAAATATAATCCATAACAAAAGGAATAAACTTTATGCTTTTAATTTGCATTGTGTGTAACATATCATCCCTACCAATATCAATTATTGTAACAATTTGAGTAACGTAAAAAAATAAATAAATTATATTATTTCATCAGCTTTGATTTTCATTATTACTCTTTATTTTAAATCTTCTGATAAATCTAACTCAAAACTAAATTGCTACTTGACTGTTCTTAGTTAAGAATAACTTTACTTGAGAATGAAATTCATTTGAGATCATCGTAACTATTAGTCATATTTAATATTAGCTTATTTAGTTATTCTATATATGGTTGATTGAGTCGCAAAAGTCAGCTGCATCTTGATATTTCTAAGTGGATTTTATCTTTTGTCGTAGGGTTTTTTTTATGTAAATTTTGATGTTTATTTTTTATTTTTATTTTTTCAGTTTTGTGTTCGAATTCTAAGAGTTATTGTTTAAAAAAAACAAAAAAAAAAACTAAAATTTCGCTATGATCGTCTTTAGTTGCATTTCTATTAAATTAAGATATTTACATATTCATGTGATGTTGGGGCCCCTTCCAACGTGGCCTGGTCACAAGGACAAAGAAGAACAAAACAAAATATATTGGTCAATTTCTTAAATTCAAATTATGTTCCAAGGGCGAGGGTATTACGTTACAACCTCGTAGCTGGTGATGATATTTTGTCATTTTTTACATTTTTTGCTGAATTTTGATTTCTATACCTTTTGTCAAAATTGGAAAAATATAATTATTTAAACAATCATTTTACTAATGGCTGTGTAAACTAAAATCTGAATTAGCTAGTCATATTTACAAATCTAGCCAAATCAATCAAACCAAAGCAGCCGGCTGGTTTTTGTAAGTGTTAGTAATAGTTAAGCTAAAAGGGTTCAACTAACCCAACCGGGATTTTCGACGTCGAAAATTTTGATTTTTTTTGAGTTTTAATAATTGTTAAACTACTCGGGTTCAACCGGCGGAACCGGATTTTCTAATGCATGAAAATAATCATTTTTCGTTTGCGAAATTTGGTCTAGTTCACGGTTCAACAAATAAAAAAAACGACAAACAAAAGCTAACTTATTATTAAATTTGTCGCGCCTCATGGAACACAAAAACATTATTCAGTTAAATTATACAACTACTACAAATAGGTTAAAGCTTTCGATATCGTAAAAGAGCTAGAAAAGAAATTCATAATTCAATCTTAGAATCAATAACGACCTCAAAATAAATTTTTTTTATTTAAATTATATATGGTTAAATAAATAAAAATAAAATTATATTTATTTTTTTATTTTACTGTCTAAATATAATTATAGATTTTGACAAATAATAATTATATTAAATAATTAATTTATTACCTTAATTATTGTTGACCAAAATATATGTAACAAATTAAACAATTTTTTTTAATAAATAATTTAATCTTAAATCTTGAAGCCGTTTTTGAGAATTAAACGACAAAAAAGTGTTCCCCCAAATTCAGAAGTAAAAGGATGGCATTGTTGTTAATGTACGGTCACATGCAAGAGATATTGGGTCGGATTACGACAACTGAACGAAGCTTACGAACCCACACGTGGCCAGTTAGGTCGATTTCTCCATAGTCGCTACCTCTGGCGCGTGATCCAAAATTGGCCATTTTTATTTACTGATTTACCCTTTTGGCGTTTTGATTTTCTTAATCTACTGAATAAAATAGGTTAATAAGATATTATTTTCTATGTTTAGTTAAAACCATAGAGAGTGGTAAACACGCGCATTGAAAGTAAACGAGATCAACGAGTCAAAAGAAGCCAATACTTAGCTGGCAGAGACCCGTGCATAACATAGAGAACTGCACATGTGCACTGTGCAGCGCGAGAGTAGAGGTAAGATGGGAGCGTGCAATCCCCTACAACGCACTTATCCAAGTTAAATTAGTCAGTCAATCAAATAGCTTACTTACTCTCCCGTCTATGACATGGCAAGCAACCATTGGCCAACATAATAATCTTTAATAATGTCCTAGGAAATAACAAAAAGGGCAATTAAGAAATAAAAGTATAATTAAAAAAAGGGTAAAACTAGTTTTGATTGGAGGAGAGAAAACAAAGCATCAAAGTGAGAGACGGTAGAAAATTATAAGTGGGTCAAGGTAGGGTTTTTGACCAATCATTATCACATAAACAGACAAAATTTTATTAAAAAGAATCAAAAGATATGATTTATAAGTCCTAATCTTTCTAATTATATCTATATTTGTTTGATCTTGGTGCTATAGTTTCTTATGATTGCAATGAAATGTCATATATTCATAATAAAAAAGGCCATTTTCAAAATATTTTTATCAAAAAAGGTGAATAAATAGGTTAGCTAAATGTGTTAACTCCTCTTTTCTAGGGAGAGTTGGATCTCTCCTCATTTTTAGCCTAGTAGTTATCTCTCCCTTCCTCTCTCTATTTACATGTCCATATGTTAGACACCCTTATCAGCATAAATCATTCAAGAACAAATACTCTTCTGCGAATGGATATTAGAGCCATGGGAGACGCGATTAGACTTAAGAAAATGTCTTGCTTTTAGCTAGAGAAAGCACAAAGGATCGATTGGAAAATTTCTTTCTAGCACAGGTGGCCATTTTCTTATCGTTTGACGTGTTTTTTAAGCGAGAAATTTTTATAATGCATTCTAAGTTAGAAAATATATAAAAAATATCAGATTTACTTGAAATTTTTACCACATGTTCATCCTATCATGATAAGATAATTTAGAAAATTTCATGATTTTGTAAAATGCGTATGGTTTGTTATAAAATTTTAAAATATTTTCTTATAAAACAGCAGTAAAACAACTATAACAAATTGTACATGTTACAAAATCACGAAACTTTCCAGATTATCTCTCAATGATATGGTGAACGTGTGGTAAAAATTTTAAGTAAATCCGATATCGTTTGATATTTTTCCTGACTCAGAGTTTTTTTTTTTTTAAAATAAAAAATGGAGAACGATTGGCAGTTTTAGCAGTTACACCAACTCTCTAGGCAACCACTCTCAGCGAAAGGGTGTTGCAAAATTTTGAATTTAATTTTTTTTACAGTTTTTACATTCATCTGATGCGGACTTTCTTACTTATTCTGTTTGCTATGCGTCAATATAATGGCTATGACTGGTGTGTGGTGCGAAGAACGAGAGAGAGAGAGAGAGACAGGACTTGGAAGCACTTCCTCCCAATCAAAATTTCATTCGATGGGAAAATGTGTTTCAACAGAGGACGAAAACCTTTGAGAACACCGCTATCTACCACCTTGCAAAATTTTCAAATTTTTTTTTTTGTGTTCTTAACTACTCTATCCATACCTTTTTTTTCACACTTTCAATCCAAAAATATAATATTATAATAAAAATCCTCGTATATCAAAAACTAAAGTTATGTACATAATCTATAAAAGTCGCTATCGCCTCATTTGAAATGAATGAGTTAAGTTAAAATTCTTGGTAGAGATCTTCAAGCTCAATTGAGTCATGTGTATCAACTTTTACTCAGCATTTTAAAATAACAAGTTTTTTTTCATGTACAAACTTTCAGATAGCCCTGTTGGACGAACATTTGAATCGACTATTAGTTGAAGGAAAATCAAATGAATGTTTTTTGCGAGTCTTCTCTTTTTTGTATTTCGCTCCACAAAACCCTAGAATGAGGGTTTTTTGACTACGCCTCGTACACACTTGTGTCGTGTCCAGGTTTCTTATGTTCTTCACTTCTCCTTTTGTTTCAAGATTAATGATATTTTACTTTGTCTATCTTCTTGCTTTCTTTTTCTTCGTTTTCTCAGTCACCAAGCAAACCAATCCTGCTTGTTGGAACTTGAAAAATTTGATTTATTCGTAGATGGTTGATTCGTTCTTTTAATGTAGTTCCAGATTCTTCTTTTACATGTATTCCCCACATCAGAACATATCGATATTATACCATGTTTGAGAATTTTGTAGTGTTTATATGAAATGGATACATATTATATCATGTTTGAGAATTTTGTGGTGTTTATATGAAATGGATAAGTTCTTTCATCTTAAAGTTGTCTCCTTTGGTTTAATGAACCAACAGCAGATGAAAGAACCTTCCTATCTGCATATTTTTTCATAATTTTTCCATGGATTTTTGTTTTTAAAAAAGGTAATATTTTTTTTAAGGCTCAAAGTAAGAGATATTTAACAAAAAAGATCTTAAAGTAATTTTTTAAATAATCTCACTCTCGAAGTATAAAAAAACGTTCAAATTAACCATTGTTGACCCCCCATTCTTAGAGATCGGGGCCGTTCTCTAAGAATAGAGGGTCGTTCTCCACTTTATAAATTTATTTTTAAAAAATTCAAAAAATGAATCAAACGATATCGGATTTTCTTGAAATTTTTAGTACTTGTTCAGCATATCATAGGAACACAATATGAAAATATTTATGATTAAGTGTTGAAAAAATCACGAAACGCTAGATTATCTTTTCATGATATGTTGAATATGTGATAAAATTTTCAAATATATCTGATATTGTTTGATATATTTTTTGAGGTAACCACTATGAATTTTTTAAATTTAACTGGTAAACGGGCGATGACTTCCAAAAAACATACCAAACAATATTGTATTGAAACTTTAGACCTAAAAGTTTGAATCTATCGCAAAATAATATTTTAAGATTATCTCTAGCAAATACCTCGGACAATTTGAACGTCCTATATCTTTTGCACAATAATCTTACTAGAACACCCTTCACTCCGGTAAATGAGGAGGAACACTCCCCCTCCTTTGTAACCGCCCCTAGAAAAGTGGAAGTGTGTTGAATATACCATCGAGTTGATATTCACGCATGACCATTCGACGTTTAGTGTTCCAATATCAACGACTGTTTTGCTAAAAAAAAAATAGATCCATTACCAACCTTAATATTGCAAGAAATGTTCAAATACCGAAATATATTATATGTAGCTACAATGTGTTTCAAAAACAGTTTAATGATATTATATGTTAAAAAGATGATTATAAACATAATAGAAGAGAATTCGCAAACACATGATAAGAAAGATCGAATAAAAAAAGAAGAAGAAAGAAAAACAACGTACCATTGTTATGAAGTCCCTGTCTAGTTGGTATTTGTCAGATTTGTATGAAGAAAAAATTTGTATTCTATTTCATTACCTATTAAATGAAAGTTGTTGAATGATTTTTATAAGCCTGAGGTAATACAGAAAAAGACAAAAAATGAGAAAACACAAGAAACATGAAAGAGAGAGAGAGCAATTAATGCTAACGCATGGGTCGGCATGGTTTATCACGCATGGGTCAGCATGGTTTAACATCCCCCTGCAAACACATGGGTCGAGGAAGAACCGTGAGTTTGGTTCTAAGTTCCTGAAAGCATGCAGCAACCAAAGGTTTAGTTAAGCAGTCAGCAAGTTGATTTGTAGATGGTGCATAGGCAAGACGCAAACAGTCAGTAACAACTTTTTATCGAACAAAATGGTGATCAATTTCCACGTGCTTGGACCGAGCATAGAGAACTGGATTTGAGGCCAGGCTAAGAGTACTGATATTATCAGAGTATATATCGGAGACAGACGTGGAGAGATGCGCAGCTCTTTCAGTAAAGACTGGATCCATAGTATTTCGGTAGTTCCATTTGCAAGGGCACGATATTCTGACTTTGTACTTGATCGGGAGACAGCCCGCTGTTTTGATGACGACCAAGATATCAAATTGTGGCCAAGAAAGACACAATAACTGTTTGTGCTATGACGATCATCAAGGCATGATACCCAGTCAGTATCTATGTAGCAAAAAAAAGATCATGGGCAGAGTTGTGTTGAATGAGAAGTCCCAAGTGAGTAGTACCCCTTAAATATCGTAGAACTCGCTTAACAGCTTGCATAAGAATATCTGTTGGTGCATGCATGAATTGACATAGTTTATTGACAACAAAGAAGATGTCCGGCCTAGTGATTGTGCAGTACTAAAGAGCTCCAAGAATGCTTCGATATTCAGTTAAATCAGACAACGGTGTACCTGCATGAATGGAGAGTGGCGGTAGAGCAAGTGGAGTGGATTGAGGGTTAGAGTCCAGCATTCCCTTTTTTGTTAGTAAATCCTGAATGTATTTAGTCTGACTCAAATGCAGACCACTTGTGTGCTGATGAACTTCAATACCCAGAAAAAAAATGTAACACACCAAAATCTTTGATAGCAAACAGTTGAGACAGATGCTTAATCAGCTTTGATATTAGGTTTGAAGACGAGCCTATTATGATAATATCATACACATATACTAAAACCACAATAATGTCAGAGGCAGTATGGCAGATAAACATAGATGAACCCATAAAACCCCAGTTAAGAAGAGCCATACTTAGCTTGAGAAACCATGCTCGGGGAGACTGTTTCACTCCTTATAAAGAGCGATGAAGTTTGCATGCATAGTTTGGGCAGGTGGTATCAACGAAACCTTGAGGTTGTTGCATTTAAACGTCTTCCAATAGATCACCATGAAGAAAGACATTTTGAACATCCAACTGTTTGATAGTCAAAAGGGGAGATAAATATGTGTATGATAAAGAATGTATTTTGGTTGCATGCATAGAGTATGGAGGAGTTAGAAAAGTTATTATCGTCTTGAGATTATTATGGGTGAGAAAATACCTAATCATCATATATATTTGTCATCATAAAAAAGGGAGAGATTGTTAGCTTAAATTGGTTTAAGTAACTATTTTTGATAATTATATTTTTGATGATTATGATTAATATGAAACGAGTGAACTGTTGATTAAGTTTAATAAGAAATATATAAACTGATGAGCATGAGTAATATGAAATTTACGAACTGGATAATTGGTTTATTATGTTTATTGCATTTATCTAGAAATGTCATTTGAAAAAGGTATTAAGTTTTCTGACGAATTTTTGGCTAAGTGTTAATAGTTAGTCAGAATCAATCGTCCACGGTCAAGACGAAATTAGTTGTCCAAAGTTAAAGTGTGAGAATCAATCGTCCAAAGTATCACGTGAAAATCAGGTGACTTCAGTCAGAATCTGTCGTCCATGCTAATGAAAGACGCAGTCGTCCACGACAATGAAAGACGCAGTCGTCCACGACAATAAAAGACGCAGTCGTCCACACTAATGAAAGACGCAGTTGTCCACGACAATGAAAGACACAGTCGTCCACACCAATGAAAGACGCAATCGTCCACGCCAATGAAAGACACAGTCGTCCAAAGTCAAAAATGTAACAACCAGCACCTTGGTCAGGTAATTATCCCGCGATTATTATGGTGTGAATTATGTAATAAGGAAATTATAAATGAAAGTAGGTTTAATGGCAAGGATTGTAATTAGTGTGAGCTGGTTCGATATAAATAGGAAGAGGAAAGCATAAAATCCCATTTAAACTCTCCTATAGCCGACTTTCCTCTTCTGGCGATTTCCTCCTTCGGCAACCAATTCCTCCCTTCTCTTTCTTCGATGATTCAAGCTCAGGTAAGGTTTAGGTGATTCATTCATTAAGCTTTTGATTAAGGGTGATTAATGGTTGGTGTTTAAAGACTTAGAATCGGACAATGCTTGAATAATGACAGTATTTCGAGCCTTCTGTATTGGCATTGGTATTGTAACACCTGGTTCTATCAAACCAATTCTATATTCTTTTTTTAATTAATGGCACACTTTTTGGCAATAATGAAAGTAGTGTTAATGGATGACTAGGAAAAAGTGGATAACGTATTTAAGGAAAGGGATTTTGGATTTAATGCACTGTAGCCGCCACTCTTTCCCTACTCTCCCCTCTCGGTATTCAGCTCAAGCAGCAGAGTTCTCTAAGCGATTCTTCCATCCGATTTTCTCCAAACTAGGTGAGTTCTATTTCGATTCCTTGCTGCTTTGGTAACTATCGATGATTTGGGGAGTGGATAAATGTGAGTTTCGAGAATGCTGGGAGGGAGCTAGTTCGGGTTTTATGGTAATCGGAGATGTATAACGAACTAAGCTCCTAAACTAGTTTCCTTAGGCTTCTGGATAGTGTAGAATGAGGTTTTGTAAAATCTAATCGATAATCTGTCCATGGTTTTAGGTTGAGTAAGCTGCCAAAGTAGTTTGCAATACCGAGCATTTCCAAGAGAGCCAGGTAAGTGAAGTGTGCTTGTGTCCTCGGGCCTACATCACAAAACAGTAGGTTTTCTGCATGTTGAATGTTTTCAGTTTGGTCATGCATCATGTTTTGAAAGAATACGAAAATGAATTTACATGGAATGTATGGTGAGGCATGAACAGAACGTATCATTATAGCTGTTAAGGGAATTAATCAGCCCCTTAATTGATGAAGTGGATTTATAACATTGGGAGAGTTGATCCCACTCCCAAGGGAACCTGAGGATCATTATAGTTGTTAATGGAATTAATCCTCCCCTTAATTGATGAAGAGGATTTATGACTTTGGGAGAGTTAATCTCACTCCCAATGAAATATTAAGATCAGATTATGATGAATGTGAATGCAACTGAGCTGAGAAAGTAGAAATTGCATGATTAAGATTTACATTTCAGCATTTCATTTCATGATTGCTTCACTTATTTAACATTAGGTTAATAGATGAGTTTTGTGATGTAGGTGAAGAAAAGACAGCAGGTGTGTTCTCTGAGTTTGTTGAGAGCTAGGCAGGTTGGAGGGGTGCATTTATGCATCGAACTGGCAGCTGACGGGGCGGTTTAACTGATGTCAGTAGTTATGAAGGTTTAGTTGACAATGTTTCAATTTAAGTACGTTGAGTTTTTATGACAGTAGTAGTTTTAATGTTTTTGGAATACATCTTGAGACTTTTCTATTAATGATACTCTGTCAGTTTGATAGTGGTTTTACCATATTTCAGAGTAATACACTGATTTAATTAGTTTTGAATGGTTTTTAGTAAAATGTTCATGTTCCACGGGTAGTAGGAGTTTTCTTGTTAGAGTGGAATTGTTGCTATGCTGTTTTCGTCGAGTATTTTTGATCTATCGGTAGATGATGTCTATCGGCATATGTAGAGTTGTTGTTCTGTTGTCTATCGGAAGATGTCTCCAGTAAAGTTATCGGATGATGTCTTCAGTAAAGTCATCGGATGATGTCTTCAGTGGAAGTCATCGGAAGATATAAGTAGAAAATTTGTCGTTTTGTAACCGGATGATGTCGAGTATGTTATCCATCAGATGATGGAGGTAAAAGTCTTTTGTCGTTTTGTAACCGAATGATGTCGAGTATTTTATCCATCGGATGATGAAGGTAAAAGTCTTTTGTCGTTTAGCGATCGGTGGATGTCGGGTATTAAACCTATCGGATAATGTAGTAGAAGTTTGTCGTTTTATGATCGGTATATGTAGTTTGTTCTATCGGAAGACGTGAGTAAAAGTTTTGTCGTCTTGTAGTCGGCAGAGGCTGGATGAACGAATCATCCGACTGACGTCATCGGTAGACGCGAGTAGCAAAACTTGTCGTTTTGCAGTCGGCAGAAGTTGGATGAATGATTCATCCGGCTGACGTCATCGGTGGAAACCTTCGGTTTTGTTTTTGCCCTTTTCGTTGACTTTGCTCAGCGGATGATGTGTTTGACTTTTAAGAACTTTGAGTATTTCACGCTTAAGCCTTCATCTCTTCCAGCCAAGTTATTTTCTTAATATTTTAACCGATTCTTTTTTTTTTTAACATTGTTTTATAGCTTTGCTTAACTCTATTCTGCTCAAAAGAATTTCCGCTGCAAGTTTTAACGTTTTGAGGTTTTAGAAAAAATGTCAAATTTTGACTTTTGAGCGAGGTTTTAAATTGGTCCAAAATTTCTTAGTTATGTCTGGGTTATGAGTAACGAATCGAGTTTATAAAACTCGGGGCGTTACAGGTATAGAATCCTAGTCGTTGTCGACGTTTTAGTTGAGAGTCAAAAATCTATATGAATCTGGCAGTTTAGGCGATGATGCCATTAATGTTTTGAAAGTTAAGCTCTGCACACTAAGTGCTCAGCGAAATGCCTTAGAGGTTCAAGCTAGAATATAGATGATTTCTTTAGCTAAGATTTTACCAGCTTTGAGTTTAGATTATTCAGGACATATTTAACATTGATGTGTGAAATGTCCTAGGTGGAAAAGGATTCAAGTGAAGACACGACATAGCAAAAGAATCCAGGTAAGTGAGTGCGTTAAGACTTCCGGCCATTAGGGCTCTACATCACAAGGGTACTAGGTTAAGCTTGTTGTTGACAATGTCTGGATGTTTGTGGTTTGTACTACGGTATATGCTGGATGTCTGAGTTTTCTTTGGTGTAATGTTCTGTTTTGTACGTACATTTCACGCATTATGATTTACCTTCCAAAAATGTAAAACGTTTTATGAACATGTCCCTTTCAAGAACGATATATGACAATGAAATGTATGCAACTATATTTAAGTGAGGGTTGGGGTGGTTTGGCTATGTCACTGTCCATGGATGGACCAAGATTATTGCCCGAGAGGAGGCCATGTACATGCACTCTGCCTACCCCCCTTTGGCACTAATCCCTCCTTAATGCACGATATATGATCGATGAATAAGAATATGATTTTATTGAGTATACGTTCATTAGTAATTATGCATACGTTGCACTTCTTACTAAGCATTAGGCTTATAGTTTGAACCTTATGATGTAGGTGACGAATCGAAATGTGAGGATTTCATTCCAAGCGATAACATCTAAGTCGGGTTGCTGGATAGTACTCATGGCGTGGATTTTGTGCTGGGTGGCGATTTGACCTGAGGATGGTGCTCCTGGTCTGTTATGGTATAAGATAATGACATAGAAGAAATAGTAGAAGAGAATTTTTATATGATGATAAGTAATTGACTTGTTCAATATTTATAAGTTTTAAAGGGGATTATAAGACTAAATGTTTTCATCTGTTCTTGAACCTCTCGCTATGCGTATTCTATCCAAGACTATAAACCTACGTACATGAGCATTCTGGAAAATGAGGTTTGAAGTCTATAGAAGATAAGAATTAAGCTGTTGAGCGGTGGATGTGTTTTGTAGATGTATTTAGTAAATGAGCGGTGGATGTGTAATGGTGGATGTTGATGGGTTACTGTTGAGCGGTGAATGTGTTTTGTAGATGTATTTAGTAGATGAGCGGTTGATGTGTAATGGTGGATGTTGATGGGTTACTGTTTAGCGGTGGATGTGTTCGATAAATGGGTGGTAGAAGTGTAGCGATGGATGTAGATTGGTTACAGTTGAGTGGTGGATGTGTTCGGTAGAAGTAATCAAAAGATGGGCGGTAGAAGTGTAGCGGTGGATGTAGATTGGTTACTGTTGAGCGGTGGATGTGTTCGGTAGAAGTATTTGGAAGATGGGCGATAGAAGTGTAGCGGTGGATGTAAGTCGGTTATTGTTGTGCGGTAGATGCGTTCAAATTTAAGGCATTTAAATATTCTACACTTTTATACCCTCGGTTCCTTCGGCCGATTGTTTCTAATATTCTAATTGATATTTAAATATTGTTTTATCAAATAATTTCACGACGATTTCATCCATCATAGATTTTGATTAAAGTTTTCAAAAAAAAAAAAAGAATCTTTACGGGAATTCAAGAATTATGTTTAAGGGTCGTTACACAAAACAGACGCAGTCTTCCATGCTTACTTGTCCAAAGACTTAGCGCCAGAAATTTAAAAGACCACGAAGCAACAGTGATACCCGTCCAGTGTCTTAACTCCAGATCATTAATGGCCGCGAACGATAGCGACTCCAGACATCAACGGCTAGCTGTCTTCGTACAGATGTTTCTTCAACGGCTATATTTCCGAACACAGACGAGGAGCTTTTCTAGATGAGATGCCGATTATAGACAGAGTATAAATAGAAGAACAAAGCTTAGGAGAACGACTTTTTGTCGAAACCCTCTCTGAACCCTTACACGCAAAAAGCTTTGTAATACTCTGCAATTTCCTACACCTCTCTACTCTTAAACTTGAGATTCTGTTTTGAGAGAGTGTAGCTTTTGTGCTCAACTATTCAAATCTGTAAAATCTTAAAGGCAGTGGATTGATGCCTGTGAAGTTCAATCCAGAGTTGTAAGGCTGTAGATCGACGCCCGTAAAGTTCGATCTGGAATTCTCGTTGAGGAGAAGTTAAAGATCTTCAAGAAGGAAACCTTGAAGCGTGGACGTAGGCAGGTTTTGGCCGAACCACGTAAAAATACTGGTGTCAATCTCTCTCTCTCACTCTTACTTTTATTTGTTTAATATTATTTTCTGTCCTAGTACAATATCAAAAGAAAAGTGAGACGAAAAGATAAACCTAACTTGCATATCTAAAATCAATTAGATTAAGAAATTTCTAATTCACCCCCCCCCCCCCCCCCTCTTAGACAATCACGATCCTTCAATTGGTATTAGAGCGAGGTCAAATATTGTCTAAGTTGTTATTTAGAAAATATTGTGATATTCTTACAATGGCATTCAACACAAACTCCACACACATAGAGGGTCAGTCCATTTCTAGGCCACCATTTTTTTATGGCAGTGATTATGTATACGGGAAGGCAAGAATGAGAATATTCGTTCAAGCCATGGACTATGAGATTTGGAATATATTAGAGAATGACCCTTTCAAGGCCATGAAAATTGAGAATAAAATTACTATTCCTAAGGACTCTCATGAATTAACAGAGTTCGATAAGAGGAATCTTAGTCTAAATGCCAAAGCTATAAACACTCTATACTGTGCACTGAACCGAGATGAATTTAATAGAGTTCAAGGGTGTGATAGTGCACAAGAGATATGACACTTACTGGAAATCACACACGAGGGAACAAATCAAGTAAAAGAAAGCAAAATGAGTATGTTAGTACACGAGTATGAACTGTTTACCATGTTAAAAGATGACTCAATTAGTTCTATGTTTACTCATTTCACTAATATTACTAATGGTTTAAAAGGGCTCGGTAAGATTTATTCAGGTGAAGAACTAGTACGAAAAATCCTTCGGTGCCTACCAAGAGCCTGACAACCGAAAGTGACTGCCATACAAGAAGCTCGAGATCTCAAGGTTCTCAAACTTGAAGAACTCATTGGCTCTCTCATAACGCACGAAATAACAATGAGAGCCAATGAGAAGGAAGATCTCAAGGATAAGGAGATCTCCAAAAGAAAGGACATCGCTCTTAAAGCCTCCTCAAATAAGCAAGAGGAATCAGAAGTTGAAGAAGATGAGGATGACATAGCCCTCATTACTAGAAGATTCAGCAAGTTTCTTCAACGCAAAAGGATGGAAGGAAGAAGATTTCCAAAGGGTGAGAAATCCCAAAGAGAAAAGGAAATCACATGTTTTGAGTGTGGGAAGCCGGGTCACATGAAGGCCGACTGTCCACAAGCTAAGAAAGGTCCCAAGAAGTTCAAGAAGAGAGCTATGAAGGCTACTTGGAATGATAGTGAGAGTGATACATCTTCAAAAGATGAGGAAGTTGCCAACCTCTGCTTCATGACACATGATAATGAGGTTAGCATTTCTTCTAGTGACAATGAAACTGAGGATGGAGACTTAATTGATGCTTTTAATGATTTAGTCAAACAATACAGTATGCTTAAGACTAAGTATAATCTGATAAGGAAAGAAAATGCAGATTTAATTGAAAAGCATACTAAGGAGTGTATTCTGAGTGAAAAAGAAATTACAGAACTTAAAAGCAAAAATGAGGATTTGAATAATACTGTTATGAAATTTACTAATGGCAGCAAAAACCTGAATATGCTATTAGGCAGCCAGATATTTACATTTGATATAGCTGATTTAGGATATGATAGGTTTAGTAAAAAGAAAGTATATAAAAATTTCTTCGTCAAATCTTCTACTTGTCATGCATGTAATGAAGTAGAACATAAATCCTATGAATGTCCTCTAAAACTAGGAAAAACTAAACCTGGCAGGGGATTGCAATGGGTTCCTAAGGGAACCAGACCTAACTCTAGGACGCAAAAGATTTGGGTACCAAAGAAGACAATTTGATCTTCTGTTTTGCAGGTTGACTGTTCTCCCGGGAAAAATCAGTGGTATCTCGACAGTGGATGCTCAAGGCATATGACAGGAGACTCAACCAAATTTGCCGTTGTCAACAAGAATAAAGGAAATATCACTTTTGGTGGAAACCAAAAAGGTAAAATCGTTGGCATTGGCAACATAGGTAACAGCTCTAACCCTATTATAGAAAATGTACTGTTAGTAGAAGGGTTAAAGCATAATTTACTTAGTATCAGTAAATTATGTGATAAGAGTTATAAAGTAGTTTTCAAGTCAAATGCATGTATAATAAAGGATGTCTCAAATAGCAAAGTTCTGTTCAAAGGTTATAGAAAAGAAAATGTTTATATTATTGATTTAGATAACTTTGAACAAATTGATGAAAAATGTCTTACTGTGAATCTGTTGGTTGATAGTTAGACTTGACATAGGAGATTAGGACATATAGGTATGGATACCTTAGCTAAGATTACTAAGAATAATTTAGTTAGAGGGATTCCCAAGATATCCTTTGAGAAGGATAAGGTCGTGAAGCTTGCCAAGTGGGCAAGCAGATCAAAAGTTCTTTTGCATCAAAGAATGCAATTTCTACCTCCAAGCTCCTACAACTTCTTCACATGGATCTTTTCGGTCCTTCTAATGTAGCCAGTCTTGGTGGAAATTCTATGCCTATGTCATTGTCGATGACTTCTCTAGATTCACTTGGGTATACTTTATGAAGTCAAAGGATAAGACCTTTGATACCTTCTCTAGCTTTAGGAAAAGAGTTCAAAATGAAAAGGAGCTCACCATTGTTGTTATTCGTAGTGATCATGGTGGAGAATTTGAAAATGAGAAATTTGAACTCTTGTGTCTCAAATATGGAATTGAGCACAATTTCTCCTCCCCTAGAACCTTTCAGTAAAATAGTGTTGTTGAGAGGAAAAATAGGTCTCTTCAAGAGCTGGCTCGGACCATGATCAATGAAAATTCTCTTCCTAAGTATCTCTGGGCAGAAGCTGTTTCCACAGCTTGTTATGTGTTAAACAGGGTCTCCATAAGACCTATTCTTGATAAAACTCCTTATGAGCTTTGGAATGGTAAAACTCCTCCAGTTAAGTACTTTAGAGCCATCGGTTGTAAATGCTTCATTCTTAACACTAAAGATAACTTAGGAAAATTTGATTCCAAATCTGATCTTGAAATTTTTCTCGGTTATTCACTTTCCAGTAAAGCCTATAGAGTTTTCAACAAAAGGACTCTAATTGTAGAAAAATCTGTGCATGTCAATTTTGATGAAACCCCTCAACCCACAATCAATGTGGATGAAGATGATACTTTAGAAAAGCAACTGGATTCTCTTTCCTTAGAAAAATCTGTTGAAATCCTTCAAGGAGAAAATTCTCTAGAAATTGTCCCCGTCAAGGATGAAATTGCTACTCTGCCTAGAGATTGGAAATATGTGAGAAATCATCCCTTAGATGAAGTTTTAGGTGATCCTTCCTTAGGAGTGAAGACTAGATCCTCTCTTAAGAATCTTTGTGCCAATGTGGCATTTATTTCACAAGTTGAACCTAAGAAATTCGAGGAAGCAGAGCAGATTGAAAACTGGATTGTGGCTATGCAGGAAGAGCTAAACCAATTTGAAATGAACAATGTTTGTGAACTTGTTCCAAAACCAGCTGATCATCCAATTATAGGAACAAAATGTGTGTTTAAAAACAAAATGGATGAAAATTGGATAGCTATTTGAAACAAAGCTAGGTTAGTTGCCAAATGTTATAACCAAGAAGAAGGAATAGACTTTGAGGAAACCTTTGCTCCTGTAGCTAGACTAGAATCAATTAGGATGCTTTTAGCCTATGCTTGCTACACAAATTTCACACTCTTTCAAATGGATGTAAAGAGTGCTTTTTTAAATGGGTATATCATGGAAGAAGTTTATGTAGAGCAGCCCTTAGGATTTGAAGACTATGAAAAGCCTGACCATGTATACAAACTTAGGAAAGCTCTATACGGACTTAAGTAGGCTCCTAGAGCTTGGTATGATAGGTTGAAAAATTTCCTTGAGGAAAGGAAGTTCAAAAAGGGTAATACCGATTCAACCATGTTTACCATGCAAAAGGACAAAGATATTCTCCTAGTTCAAATCTATGTAGATGACATCATATTCGGATCTATAAATGTTTCACTTTGTAATGAGTTTGCCACTATTATGCAAAGTGAGTTTGAAATGAGTATAATGGGGGAGTTAAAATTCTTCTTAGGATTTCAAATTAGTCAAAAATCTGATGGTATTTTCTTATGTCAAGAAAAATACATCAAAGACCTCCTAAAAAGATTTGGATTAGATTCCTCTAAGTCCTTTAGAACTTCTATGAGTACCACAACCAAATTGGATAAAGATGAAAACGGAATAAGTGTTGATATTAAAAAATATCGTGGTATGATTGGATCTCTTTTATATCTGACAGCTAGTAGGCCCGATATCCTATTTAGTGTGTGCTTATGTACTAGATTTTAAGCTGACCCTAAAGAATCTCACTTAACTGCTGTCAAAAGAATTTTCAAATATTTAAGTGGGACATATGACTTAGGTTTATGGTACCCGAAGGGTATTTCTTTTGATCTAATAGGATATTCAGATTCTGATTATGCTGGAAGTCTGATAGATAGGAAAAGCACAAGTGGCACTTGTCAGTTCCTTGGTGAATTTCTTGTGTCCTGGTATTCTAAGAAACATAATTCTGCAGCACTTTCAACTGCTGATAGTGAATATATTGCTGCTAGTAGTTGCTGTGCTCAAATGCTTTGGATGAAGTAAACTCTAGAAGATTATAATCTTTTCAATGATAGGATTCCCATTCGGTGTGACAACACCAGTGCCATTAATATTTCAAATAATCCAATCCAACATTCTAGAACAAAACACATCAAGGTTAGATATCATTTTATTAGAGATCATGTTCAAAAAGGTGATATTACATTAGAATTTGTCAATTCTGCTGATCAATTAGCAGATATCTTTACCAAGTCTTTGGATGAAAAGACCTTCAATAATATTAGAATAAAGTTAGGTCTCATTCGGATTGAGAAAAACTGAGTTTCCTCTTCTGTTGGAGAATATTGTGCAATAAAGCAGATTGATCAATGAAGGCATGGACGTTGTCACAATGGACGATTGATTTTGACTATCTTTGGACGATTGATTTCCACAGACTACTTCAGTTGTTCCTGCAAGTGCTGAGCATTTGGATGTTGCTCAAGAAATTGGGACTGGTACTGCTGCAGTGGTTGCTTTGTGTGAGGACGAGCCAGTGCTTGCACAATTCGTTGATCAACCAGCTACTCCTCTTCCAGATATTACTGCTGCTGATGCTTGTGAGTCAGAGGCCCTTTTTGTTCCAGCTGCTAATGATGTCTCTGCTGATCTTGTCATGCCTGAGCCTGTCGCAGAGCCAGACCTTCATCATGCTGTCCCCATGGTAGATGCTATGGTTGCAGTGGCTGCTGAGGCTGACATGGATACAGAGGAAGCAGAGGTTGCAGGGGATGCCGGGGATTCCCACGATAGAGATCCCATTCCTCCTGTTACTACTGCTCCGGCTGAGGCTATGGAAGATGAGGATGAACAAGAGTATCTGTTCCGATTTGCAAGGGATTTCTATTCTGGCCGTTTCTAGGATTTCCACCTATTCAGGATGAATTCCTTACTCAATTAAGGATCTTATATGCTGGAATACACTGTGAACTCTATTTATGATATTTTTTTTAAAACACTATGACTGCTTTCTTTTTATGATATTTCTTTTCTTCCCACTATGCTTGTTTTTATATCTGTTATCTCTACTGTGCTGAATGTCATTCCTCCTTCAGTGATTATTTTTGATAATGTCAAAGGGAGAGATAAATATGTGTATGATAAAGAATGTATTTTGGTTGCATGCACAGAGTATGGGGGAGTTAGAAAAGTTATTATCGTCTTGAGATTATTATGGGGGAGAAAATACCTAATCATCATATATATTTGTCATCATAAAAAATGGAGAGATTGTTAGCTTAAATGCATTTAAGTAACTATTTTTGATAATTATGTTTTTGATGATTATGATTAATATGAAACGAGTAAACTGTTGATTAAGTTTAATAAGAAATATATAAACTGATGAGCATGAGTAATATGAAATTTACGAACTGGATAATTGGTTTATTATGTTTATTGCATTTATCTGGAAATGCCTTTTGAAAAAGGTATTAAGATTTCTGACGAATTTTTGGCTAAGTGTTAATAGTTAGTCAGAATCAATCGTCCACGGTCAAGACGAAATCAGTTGTCCAAAGTTAAAGTGTGAGAATCAATCCTCTAAAGTATCACGTGAAAATCAGGTGACTTCAGTCAGAATCTGTCATCCACGCTAATGAAAGATGCAGTCGTCCACGACAATGAAAGACGCACTCGTCCACGACAATGAAAGACGTAGTCGCCCACACTAATGAAAGACGCAGTCGTCCACGACAATGAAAGACGTAGTCGTCCACACTAATGAAAGACGCAGTCATCCACGACAATGAAAGACGCAGTCGTCCACACCAATGAAAGACGCAGTCGTCCATGCCAATGAAAGACACAGTCGTCCAAAGTCAAAACAGACGCAGTCGTCCATGCTTACTTGTCCAAAGACTTAGCGCTAGAAATTTAAAAGACCGCGAAGCAACAGTGATACCCGTCCAGTGTCTTAACTCCAGATCATTAATGGCCACGAACGATAGCGACTCCAGACATCAACGGCTAGCTGTCGTCGTACGGATGTTTCTTCAACAGCTATATTTTCGAACACAGACGAGGAGCTTTTCTAGATGAGATGCCGATTATAGACAGAGTATAAATAGAAGAACAAAGCTTAGGAGAACGAATTTTTGCAAAAACCCTATCTGAACCCTTACACGCAAAAAGCTTTGTAATACTCTGCAATTTCCTACACCTCTCTACTCTTAAACTTGAGATTCTGTTTTGAGAGAGTGTAGCTTTTGTGCTCAACTATTCAAATTTGTAAAATCTTAAAGGCAGTGGATTGACGCCCGTGAAGTTCAATCCAGAGTTGTAAGGCTGTACATCGACGCCCGTGAAGTTCGATCTGGAATTCTCGTTGAGGAGAAGTTAAGGATCTTCAAGGGGGAAACCTTAAAGCGTGGACGTAAGCAGGTTTTGGCCGAACCACGTAAAAATACTGGTGTCAATCTCTCTCTCTCACTCTTATTTTTATTTTTTTAATATTATTTTCTGTCCTAGTACAATATCAAAAGAAAAGTGAGACGAAAAGATAAACCTAACTTGCATATCTAAAATCGATTAGATTAAGAAATTTCTAATTCACCCCCCTTAGACAATCACGATTATTCATGATACACAATATGCAAATGGAGAGTAGAAGAATAAGTATGAAATACTGCATGACCAATACGAGAGATGGAAGCACCCTTGCCATTACCTATTGTGATCTGAGCATCACCTGAGTACGGGGTGGCTGAGTCCAGCATGTTCAAATCAGGAGTGAAGTGATGAGAGGCGCCAGAATCCATATACTAGGAGGGATCCAGTGGCGTTGTGGTCGTGGCAAATTGAGCTTCAATAGAGGGAAAAGTTGCAGAAAAGTTGCGAGGTGGATTTGTAGCTGGCTGATATTGAAGATTAGTTATGTGATAGCAAATGTTAGCGCTGTGTCCAATTTTCAGACATATTTGACATCTAAGTCAAAATGGAGGTCAATTTTGAGAGGGGAAAAGTGGAGACAGACGATAGGGAGGAGTGGGAAGAAGAGCTGAAGATGAGAATGAAGGTCGAGGGCTGAGTGGTCTATTTGGTGTGAAGACAGAGTGAGGTCTAGACAGTGTAGGAAATCTAGGTTTGGGTTTGTTACCTGAGATATTGGTGAAATTTGCTTGAAGGGAGCTCAAGGAAGCTCCAGCATTCTGGCGTTCTAGGCGAGTTTCATAGCTTAGCAGTAGACTATTTAGTTCTTCAACCGATGGACGATCAATGCGAATAGATATGAGGTGACAAAGGGGTTGTATTCTGCTCCTAAACCATTTAGGAAATACAATAGTTGGTCTTTGTGGCTTACAGGTTCGCCCACTGCAACCAAAGTGTTGCAGAGACTTCGGAATTTCTGAACATAAGTCATAGCGCTAAGACCCTCTTTACAAAATGCTTGTAAGCTTGTGCGAAGCTCTGAGATCCGAGCAAGCGATGATGCAGAGTAAATTTGTCCGAGAGCTTCCTAGATCTCAAAAGCTGATGAATATCCTACCAACTGTCCTAACATTTGCTCATGATCAGAGGCATAAATCTAGCTCATTATCAATCGATTCTACCTTTGCCTGGAGAGGAAATCTGGGTTAATTTGTAGATGAGATTTGTAGAGACCCTAACACTGTACCCATATTTTCCCGTAATATTTTTTTTTCCCTACAGTTTAAGTGGAACTAAAACTAAATCGAAAGCGTTGACATTGTTTGAAAAAAATCATTTCAATCTAAGTTGTTAAACTATTTAAACAAATTGAAATAAAACATTAAAACCATCGGCCAAATTAATAAAATAACAAAACATCAAGCTGGAGGGCAAAAAGGGAAATTCTCCCCGAACATACATGGCCGATCGATCGCCGATATTAAAAAAAGGAGGGGCGATCGATCGCCCCTCATTGTGGCGATCGATTGCCCCACTCTCTGGAAAAATTCCAGAGAGTGGCGATCGCCTGTCGATCGATGGCGATCGATCGGCAGGTTCTCTGGAATTTTCATTCCAGAGAGCCACCTCTTCCCTTATTTCTCTCCTCCCCTGCACACAACTTCACAATTTATCTTCTTCACCAATAAACCCAATAACATCATAATTTAAACCCAAACGAAACGTATCCTAAACTCAAGCAACTTGAAACGAACTTTACGAAATCCAACTGCGTGGATAGCTCTAAAACTCGAACATATCCATGCATAACCTAATACATCTCCAAACATTTCTATAAAACTCAGTAAAACGTTTTATAAAACTAGTTTATCAAAACGTTTAAAAATATCCAAACATAAACTTATCGACTATCCGGAACCAAACATCCTAAAATGTTTCTAACTATAAAATAATCCACCATCAACCCATTGCACCCAAAAACCCTCAAAATACCTAACTGTTACCCTCACGGGTCAAGATACGCGTCGACTGCCCATGCACACCACCGCAGCCATTCTTCTTCAACCATCCTGTACATCTGGTGGAGGAACGTCATCCTCACCTGTTTCGAAATCACCTACACCATACAGACAGTCTATGAGCTAAAGGCTCAGTAAGTTTTGTAAATGTAAATGCATGCTGTGCAAATGAGTTTCGGAAATCATGCAACATTTTCTTATCATTACGTTGCAGACAGAATATCACCGAGGTCTCAGCCTATTAGATGGAGAGGACACGTCCCGCGATTGGACAACCCTCTTCACCTAACGCGGGGGGGGGGGGGGGGGTACACGCTAACATCCGTATACAGCCGTGTCTGAGCCCCACCTCGCATGACCAGATAACAGATTACGTAGGTTCATTTCGTTATAGACGATGTGGTATTGTGACAGACCACTTTTGGCTTACACAATAGATCAATAGCCCCCTTTCAGGCCACATCTCTTTTCATGAAAATATAGTGCGAAAATTCATTTTCTATGCATAATTAAAAATCATGATGCATGAACAATTAAATGCTTAAAGTAAACATACATCATACGTACCATCGAGACAATAAAAGCAAATAAAAGCATATCCTACAAAATAACCAATCCTAACTACCCAACCAAAACATTTAAACAATCAAGACTCCAATGATCCTCGACGCGACTTCGACGTACGGTGTAGGCTAATCAGCCAGAGTAAGTCACGAGAACTTACCTCGCATCTGTTGCAATTCTAGCTCCGTCCACGAGCGTTGTTCACCTAAGGCAATTCACAACAATTGTCGTTAAAACGAGTTTAAACCGTTAAACGTCCAAATTAACGAAACCTTAACTAAAGAAATTTCCTAAAACTCTAAAATACTTCGTTGAGACATTTCGTCGAGCAACTTATGTTCACCAATAACCCTAAACTCCATAAATGGAGATTTCTCATAGCTTCAAACCTGACATTTCAACCCAACTTCGAATACACCCTTTATTTCGCCAAATAATGCTTAATAATCGTAAATACAACCCTATTGAGCGTTTCCTAACAAAACCCGACTATTTTCATGAAATTCCTACGAAACCCTAATTATTTAGCGACCTAAAAATCGAGAGCTAACGTCCAAAAATCGCAGAATCTTACCTAGAGTTGCGAGAGGAGAAGGAATCGTGAAAGACGGAAGTCGATCAGAAGGGTTTGAGTCGCCGGAAGAGGAGAACGTCGTGAGGAAGGGAAAAATCGCCAAAGGGAGGTCTGGTGTTTTCATGAGAAGCAGAGAGAAATGAGTGAGGAGAAAAAGAAAAGTGGTTTTTAATAAAAACTAACTTTGCAAATTACTATTTCGCCATTTCCTTTGATTTTCTAATTGTTTCGTCCATTGTTTCGTTAATTAGCTAACGATCTGGTTTCTCTAAATTTTCTTATTTCGCCAATAAATCCAACTTATTATCTGGGCTTTATTAAAACTATCTGTTCGTAAAACGGACCCCGTTTACTATTTTTATTAAAACATTTTTTATATTACGAGAAACGTAATTTTCGTAATTTAGCGTTACAACTCCTAAAATTCCTGAAATTTTTCCTAAAATCCACATTAATAATTAGGATTCCAATAACGCTTTCTGTTCGTAAAACGGGCTTGATTTGACATATTTTACAAAAATGCCACTATATATTATAATTATTAAATCCCGTTAAAATCGGGTGTTACAAGATTCATCTTCTTTTGATGGACAGGGACGAGAACCAGTAAGTATATCCTCATGCCCCTTTGCTATAACCACGTTTAGAAGTTGATTTTTCCAGATGAGAAAGTTAGAGTCATCAAGTTTGATGGTTAATGGCTGGTTCAATGACGGAAGATAAGGAATGGGAGATAGAGGGAAGGTGGATGATGATAGTTCATCTGTCGTACTCTGTGAGAAGGAGGCCATATTTTCAACGAGGTACATAGGAGATGTGGAGTCGTTTATGGCTCTGATACCATGTTAGATTTGTATGAAGAAAAAAAAAAGAATTGAAATTTGTATTCTATTTCATTACTTATTAAATGAAGGTTGTTGAGTGGCTTTTATAAGCCTAAGGTAATACAGAAAAAGACAAGAAATGAGAAAACACAAGAAACGTGAAAGAGATAGATCAATTAATGCTAACGCATGGGTCAGCATGGTTTATCACGCATGGGTCGGCATGGTTTAACAATATTCATGGATAACCATTCAATTTTTCATGGGAACACCTTTTTTCGACACAAAAGAGAAACTTCAATACGATCCAACATGAATTTGTCCGTTCAGTATCTTCTCGTCACTTTGGCCCCTCCAAGTGTCATGATGTGTGACACAATTTATTCTGGAGGTTTTACTTATTTTGTTCTTTAGTTTCATAAAACAATATAGCTCATCTTTTTCTTTCATCAGCTCCAATATTTTATCATCCTTATACACATCAAATTACTAATTGACTGGAATGTATGTCGGGAGTAATCCGTCGTTGGCCAGAATATGGAGAAACTTGATGAGTTCTACTCAATGAGAAGAAAATCGAATGCCAAGAATCGATACAATGTAATTATTTCTTATTAGAAAATATCATAAAAAAATGAATAAGAAGATCTTAGTACTGCTTGAAGATTATGTTTTAAGGCTTAGGATTTATAGTTTTATGAAAGAAATACAAAGCCTTAAGGCATAATCTTCAAGCAATATTAACATCTTCTAATTCATCTTTTTTCTCATATTCTATAGTCAGAAATATGGACATCGAATCGATTCTTGGCCTTCGATTTTCTCCTCACCGAGTAGAACTCATCAAGCTGCTCTGCATTATGGCCAATGGCAGATGACTCCCTGCATACATTCCAATCAAGGAGTACATCGATGTAAATGAGGATGACAAAATATGGGAGCTAATGGATGAAAAACAGGAGATATACTATGTCATTAAGCTAAAGAACAAAACAAGTAAAACCTCTAGAATAAACAAGGTCACACACCGTAAAACTTGGAATGACCAAAATGACGAGAAGATATTGAACGGACAAAATCATGTTGGATAGTACAGAAGTTTCTTTTTTCTGCCGAAAAAATGTATTCGCATCAAAAATCAAATAGTCATGCATAAATATCGACTAGACTGGGACTTCAAAACACAGATACGTCATTTTTCTTCCTTTTTTTCTTCTTTTTTTCAATCCTCTTCTATCATGTAAATGCAAATTCTCTTCTATTATGTTCATAATCATCTTTTTAGCATACAATATCCTTAAAATGTTTTTAAAACAGCATATCGGCTATGTGATCGTTCATATCAAAAGATATGAAAAAAAGACTCTAAAGTCAACTGACAAGAAGATGAGAAACACAACAATGAGCAAGTTACGATCTCTATTCAGGCAAGTCAATCTCCTCAGTATCAACATCAAGACGAGCAAGGTCCTCTTCAACAAATTCAGCCAAGTCATCCTCTTCAGCAACAACATAAAATGAGGAAAATCCTCTTCAACTGTTTGCATGAGAAATGCATCCCTTATGGGTAGGTTTTGATTGGGAAGAGCTAGGAGTTCTGACATATAGAGACATTGGGAACATGGAACTTCGTGAACGAGAAGAGGAGGAACAATGTGTCATTGTCATTGTACGAGAGTTAGATTAAAATTGTTAGTGTGGAAAGTTTCAGCTTGAGATCATGCACTCTTTTTCCTTGTTTGAATTTTTCTCTATTGGATTTTATTCAAACAATGTTTTATCGAGACATCTTCTATCTGTAGAAGAGTAGATCTCATGGTTTTCCATACCTCGATTTGTTTGTAACATTCATAGTTTTGTCTTAAATTTATTCGTACTAATATTTTGTATTTCAAGTCCACTTCATAAAAAATGCATTAAAATTAAGAAAAAAGTCACAGTAATTTTTCTGAAATATTCACAAATTGAATAGGTTTAGTTTCCTTTTAACCCACAAAATGTTAACTTCTTGCCCATCATTTATTATATACAATCCACGACCCAGTAAAAGTTAAAATACGTTTATAAAAGAAAAGAAAATGACTCGAAATGAAATTAGACCATGTCACATAGTCGTATTATTAGTACACTCAATCAACCAATTTTTCATAATTTGTCAACAAATAAAACTACATGAACCATCCAAAGAGATGTTTTAGGCTATGTGTGTGCAGATCGTTAGTCGAAATGTTTTGGTCTATTATTTAATAACACTAATTAGTTGCTCAATCATAAAGTTGAAATGAGTTTATCATTTTTTGACGTAAATACAATGTGTTCTTTGCGTTACTCGCTACAAGAAAAGACTTGACTGAGCTTCAAAAACGTGTATGGACAAAAGAATCAATTTACTATAAAAGGGACTAAGAGAGGATCTTATCTATTTTGTTGCAATCTTTTTTAAATTAATTAAAATTAAACCATAGATATTAGGAAGAATCTACAAAAACTCATCAAATTCAGAAAATGAGACGTCTTTTTGTATTTAGAATTTCTCATAAAGATATTCAACGATTTGAGTCATTCAACCTACGTCAATGCTGTATTGAATCTTTGCTTACAAATGAAAAATCGCACAAAACCATAACATCACCGTAATGTTCAACACAATAACAAAGGAAAGACAAAACAAATCTTACAAGGGAGACTAATATTAATCGAAGTACAGAAAAATAATTTCACGAATATCATTCTTCAAATAGTTATCAAGATCTTTACAGTCTTTTCAAAATCTCTACAAGAACTACGAACGACACAATGACAAGAACTTTGAAAGCAGAAAGTAGAAGAGAGAGATTTACATATGGAAATGAAACAAATATTCAGAAGCGCAACGAAGGGAGTACGGTAAAAATTCAATCTTGAGTGTAGAAAGGAGAGAGGGAGAGAGGGAGAGAGAGAGTTGCATATGCAAATCACGCAAAAATTAAGAAAAAGATAGATTTGTAAGTAAATTAAGAAAACCAAAAACAAAAAAAGGTAAAGCAGTAAATAAAACCAAATTTTAGAATACGTTGAAGATTATGCCTTAAGACTTTGTATTTATAGTTTTATGAACTGAAATAATTTAAAAAAAATATGAAACAAATTATCGACAAATGAAAACTCTAAAAAAGATAATTTTAATTTACAAAGTAGTTTTTGATGCTAATAATCTTCACATGAAAACATAACACTAAATTATAATTATAACAAAAACATAATTATGTTTAAAGGACCTTCAAAAATAATAATGAATTTTGTACATTTAAATGAGATTGACCGTATGTGACGGGGAAAACATATCAATTTTTTTTTAAAAAAAAAAACATAAAGCAAGTAGTTTAAAATTTTGGGACAAACAAATAAGTAGACAATTTAATTTTTTTTAAAAATTATTTCAGTTCATAAAACTATAAATACAAAGTCTTCATGCATAATCTTCAAACAATACTAACGTCTTCTAATTAATCATTTTTCTAATATTTTCTAATAAGAAATATGGACATTGAATCGATTCCTGACCTTCGATTTTCTCCTGATCGAGTAAAGCTCATCAAGCTCCTTCACATTATGGCCAATGGTGGACGACTCCCTGCATATATTCCAATCAAAGAGTACATCGACGTGTACAAGGATGATAAAATATGGGAGTTGATGGAAGAAAAAGCGGAGCTATACTATTTCATGAAGTTAAAGAACAAAACAAGTAAAAGTTCCAGAATAAACTGGGTCACACACGGTGGAACTTGGAAGGGCCAAGATGAGAAGATATTGAACGTACATAATCATGTTGGATCGTTCAAAGTTTCTATTTTCCGCCAAAAATAGGTATTCGCATGGAAAATCGAATGGTCATGCATGAATATCGACTAGACGGGGACTTCAAAACACTGGTATATCATTTTTCTTCCTTTTTTCTTCTTTTTTTTCAATCCTCATCTATCATGTGAATGTAAATTCTCTTATATTATGTTCATAATCATATTTTTAGCACACAATATCCTTAAAATGTTTTTCAAACAGCATAGCTGCTACTTGATCATTCATGTCAAAATATATGAAAAAAAGATGCTAAAGTTAACTGACAAGAAGATGAGCAGCACAACAATGAGCAAGTTACAATCTTCTTTCAGACAAGTCAACCTCCTCATTATCAACATCAAGACGAGCAAGGTCCTCTTCAACAAATTTAGTCAAGTCAACTTCCTCAGCAACAATATCAAGATGAGGAAAATCCTCTTCAACAGTTTGCACGAGAAATTCATCCTGTAACACCCAGTTTTACGGGTTTTTGATTTCTCGCTACATAATGACACTTTCGTAAATATAGCAAATTAAACCCGTTTTGTGAACTGAGAATTTTATTATAACCCTATGAATGAATTAGAATATCTGGTGGAATAAGAGAATTTTTGGAGATGTAACACCTAGTTTTACAGTTTTTTGGATTTTACGTTATAAAGGGGTATTTTTGTAAATATAGCAAATTGAGTCCGTTTTACGAACGAAAAGTTTTATTAGAGCCTTAGTAATTTATTGAAATTTTTGGTGAAATAAAAGAATTTGGAGAAAACCGAATCGATAGACTAAATAACGAAATAGACGAATATTAAGCTGAAAGAGCAAATAGGTAATTTTACAAGTTAGAATTTTATTAAAACTTAACATTTTCCTCCTCCTCCCTTCATTTCCCTCCCTCCCCGAACGCCAGAACACTTCTCTGGCGATTTCTCATTTCTCTTCTTCGTTCCTTCGATGCCATCGTTCGATTCCTCCTCCGATCAACGTCGATCCTTCACGTTTTCTTCCTAAATCATAGCCCTAGGTAAGATTCTAACATTTTAGACCATTAATTTTCAATTTTTACGGATTAAATCAGTTAGGGTTTCATTTAGAGTTTTGTCAAAAAAGTCGAGTTATGCTAGAAACGGTTAGGTTTACCGTATTTGAGACTTTCTATGGAAGATTTGAGGTTATTATTGAATGTGGTATAAGTTTGGTGGTGTGAAAAGTTGTAAAACTCCATTAATGGAGGTTTAGATAATCTTGAGCGCGAATTGCTCGATGAATTGCCCGAATGAGTTAGATTAGAATTTTAGAAAATTTCCTTTAGCTAGGAGTTTCGTTAGTTTTGGAACGGTTTATTAGGATATAGCTTTATTGACCAAATTGTGCAATGACTTAGGTAACGAAGCTCAAAACGAGGCACTCGGATTGCTAAGGACGCGAAGTAAGTCTTCGTCACTTGTTTGACCGATATGGCCTACACCATAAGAAAGTATATGGATTTGAGGAATTTATGATTTAGGTTGTTTTGGGCATAAATAGGCTGGGTAGCTAGGTTTTTGTTTAAATTATTGAATGTTTAATGTTCATTGTTTGTTCGATGTTTTAATTGCATTAAACGCATTGTACGTGTCCATGCATCGCGTTTTCTGAAATAGCACAAAAAATGAACTTCCGCATATGTTTTCATGAAAAGAAAGTGACAAATGAAAAGGTATGAATGCACGTAATCCCAAGCATGTCGGGGAGGTGGTTTAGACATGGCTGTCCTACAGGTGAAGCATGTTCTTTACCCCTGAGTAGATGAAAAGGGCTATCCAACCGCCAGATGTGCCGTTTTTATCTACTAAGAGCGAACCCATAGTGACATCCATATGAAATATAATGAATAAAAGGACTGCATGTTTTATGAACTGCTTATGCATAGCATACATTCTCATTTACGTAGGTTTACTGAGCCTTTAGCTCATAGAATGTTTCTATAGTATAAGTGAGCTCGAGGAAGGTGAGGATGACATTCCTCTACCCGATGAACGCACAAGTTGAAGAGGGGTGCCTGTGGGAGTGGGCTGAGCAGTCGAGACGACTTTTAACTCGTGGGAGCTAATGGATAAGTATTTTGAGATTTTGGGTATGTTAGATATAATTGATATAGAAATTGTATAGAAAACTCATTTTAGGGTGATCGGTAACTGGATTGAGGATATATTGTGTTTTGGTGCTTTGTGGATAGTGTTATAGATGAATGTCTCTTTTGGATGATTTGTTAGCTTTCGTTGTGTACGTTTATGATTGTTGATGAAATAGACTAGATTTTGATGATTTGGAATGGATTTTGATGGTTAGAGTAGGAATTGTCGATTTGAGTCGGTTTTGATGTTTAGAGTCGGAAATTGGTGATTTTGGTTGAGGTTTTCGATTATGGATGTGTATATTAGGTAGGAATGTTAAAGGATGATTTGAGGATTGATATTGAAGTGTTATTAGGTGAGAAATTGAAGAAAAATGGCAAGGGAGGAAAAAGGGCCAGAGTTGATACGCTGGGCTCGCAGGGCGCGCAGTTGGTGCGCGCAGGCGGATCGAGCAGGGCGCGCAAGGGTGCGCTACCTTGCTCAGCCGATCGCGACCAAATTTCTAGAAAAAATGGCCACGGACAGAGCGTGCGCCGATCGATCGGCGCCCATGGCCGATCGATCGGCCAATAGTGCACACTCTGGTGAAAATTCCAGAGCGATTGCCGATCGATCGGCGCCCATGGCCGATTGATCGGCCATCGCTGGGCGGCGCTGGAGCTGGGAGCAGAAGCTGGGCGCTGGGCGCGATGAGGCGCGATGAGGCGCGCGGTGGGGCGCAGGTAGGCACGAGGTGAAGGGCGCAGTTGGCCCGCGATGGTGGCGCGGTGCGCGCGCAACATGCGCGCAAGGGGCGCGAGCACCGAATGCTGGGTGCACCCCATGCATGCCACTTGAATGTTTTGATGCCCTAAGCCTCTTTTGATATTTCCCAACCTTAGACGAGTCGTTTTAGATACGTTTTAAGTTAGACCCTAAGTGTCAATAGATGTGAAATGAACGCCCGAGTCCGTTCTCTAACGGATGTTGAATGAAAGAAAATGAAATGAAATGAAAATGAAAAATTTTGTGAGAACGGGCGAGAGTAATGTGTATGCACATCACGGACTAGGTACGTGGCGGCCCTGGCTGGGGTCGGGATCGTCACACATCCCCTCTGGGTAGGTTTTGACTTGGAAGAGCTAAGAATTCCGACAGATGGTGACATTTGGAACATGGATCTTCGTGAATGGGAAGAGGACTTACTGCAGTTGGTAGCAGATATGGATGCGACGAACGATGAGTCATTGCCATTGTACAAGAGTTAGATTAAGATTATTAGTGTGAGAAGTTTCGCCTTGAGTTTATGCACTATTTTTCTTTGTTTGAACTATTATCCATTGGGTTTTATTCAAACAATATTTTAACGAGGCATCTTCTCTTCTGTAGAAGAGTAGATCTCATAGTTTTCCATACTACGATTTGTTTGTAACATTGATCACATTAATATATTAGTTTTTTCTGAAATTTATTCATACTAATATTTTGCATTTCAAATCTACTTCATAAAAAAATGTCATTAAAGTTAAGAAAAAAAAAATCACTATAAATTTTCTTAAATATTCACAAATTAAATAGACTAAATTTCCTTTTAACCCATAAATTTCCTTTTAACCCACAAAACGTTAACCTCTTGCCCATCATTTATTATATACAATCCACTACTGTGATGACTCGAATGTGTACGTATGAGCAAGACTGCGGGACAAATCTTGGGTTGCGGGGCAAACCTCGGGACCTAAGTCGAGTGCAGGCAAATTCCATACTCAAATATAGGCAAATTTCGGATCGTAAAAAGGGGGTCGTCACAATCTCACATCGTTTGGGGAGGTATATGAAAATAAAACATATGTAAGGACATCCTCTCAAGATAGTAAGACGCGTTTTAGATCACAATTGGCAATGGATCCCATAAGAACTCCAAAGTTCCCATTTTTCCAGTAAGATATTGTTTGCTCTGGGGATTGGGCTGTAACCCAATATTCTCCTCCCCTCATGGATTTATTTGGCGAGGACTTACCAGTCGGTCACCCAACGTAGTACTGCTCTTGTCAAAGCACTTTTAACTTCGGAGTTCTTATAGGATCTATTGTCAATTGTGCTCCAAAATGCGTCTTACTATCTTGGGAGGGATTCTTTACATATGTTTTATTTCCATATACCGCCCCAAGCGATATGGGATTGTGACGACCTCCTTTTTACGACCCGGGATTTACCTACACTCTGCTTAGGTTTGAGATTTGCCCCGCAGTCGTGCTCATACGTACACATTTGGGTCATCACAATCACCCCACCCCCGCCCCCTCGGGGGCCCAACGTCCTCATTGACCACATTTTCAGTTTGGTACAGGCTCTGATACCATTTATAACGATCTATTTTTCCAGTAAGATATTGTCCGCTCTAGGAATTGGGCCGTAGCCCAATATCCTCCCATCAAGGATTTGTTTAGCGAGAACTTCTCAGTCGGTCACCCAATATAGTACTGCTCTCGCCGGAGCACTTTTAACTTCGGAGTTCCTATAGAATTCGTTGTCAATTGTGCTCCAAAATGCGTCTTACTAATTTGGAAAGATTTCCTTACATATGTTTCATTTCCATATACCTCCCCAAGCGATGTGGGATTGTGACGACTTCCTTTTTACGACCTGGAATTTGCCTACACTCGAGTCTGGAATTTGCCTACACTCAGCTTAGGTCCCGAGGTTTTCCTTGCAACCCGAAGTTTGCCCCACAGTCATACTCGTACGTACACATTTGGGTCATCACAATCACCCCACCCCCGCCCCCTCGGGGGCCCAACGTCCTCATTGACCACATTTTCAGTTTGGTACAGGCTCTGATACCATTTATAACGATCTATTTTCCAGTAAGATATTGTCGCTCTAGGAATGGGCCGTAGCCCAATATCCTCCCATCAAGGATTTGTTTAGCGAGAACTTCTCAGTCGGTCACCCAATATAGTACTGCTCTCGCCGGAGCACTTTTAACTTCGGAGTTCCTATAGAATTCGTTGTCAATTGTGCTCCAAATGCGTCTTACTAATTTGGAAATATTTCCTTACATATGTTTCATTTCCATATACCTCCCCAAGCGATGTGGGATTGTGACGACTTCCTTTTTACGACCTGGAATTTGCCTACACTCGAGTCTGGAATTTGCCTACACTCAGCTTAGGTCCCGAGGTTTTCCTTGCAACCCGAAGTTTGCCCCACAGTCATACTCGTACGTACACATTTGGGTCATCACAACTATCCAGTAAAAACTAAAATATGTTTATAAAAGAAAAGAAAATGACTCATAATGAAATTAGATCATGTCACATAGTCGCATTATTAGTACACCCAATCAACTAATTTTTCATAATTTGTTAACAAATAAAACTACATGAACTATCCAAAGAGATGTTTTAGGCGATGTGTGCACAGATCGTTAGTCGAAATGTTTTGGTCTATAATTTAAGGGAAAAAACCAATTATAGACATGTACTATGAGTTATTTTCAATTATAAACACAAACTATCAATTTTTTCAATTCAAAACATGTACTTTGAATAATGTACCAATTATAGACATGCCGGACGGACGGACTCACTCTCCGTCCGTCCGGACCTCATTTTCGCCAGACAGCGGACGGACGGTCTATATTTCAGTCCGTCCGTTCGTGTCAAGCCAATTAAACGATGCCACGTGCACGAACGGACGGAACATTTCCCCGTCCGTCCGGTAAAAGTATTGTAATTCTCGACCTACGGACGGACGTACATTAGTCCGTCCGTCCGTATGAATTCATATGTACTCTACGGACGGACGCACTTTAGTCCGTCCGTCCGTTTCCGTCGATTATAACAGATCGACGAGTTTTAGGTCGGACGAAAAACCGTTCGAAATACTCGATTTTTCCATCAACGTTCTTCAAATCTCTTGCCAAATCGTCGACTGCAAAGAAGATCGAGAAAACCGAACTTACCGCGGTTAGAATTGGTACTTTACGAAAACTACCGCGGTAGTTCTTATAGGGTTTTTACTGAAAACTACTACGGACGGACGGTATAATAGTCCGTCCGTTCGGAGTTTGTGGCAGGTTTTTCGTTAATTTGATCAACCCGCTTCACCGGACGGACGCTGAAAGTTTCCGTCCGTCCGGAAGACGTGGCAGCAGATGATTCGTTCATTTAAGCGGACGGACGGTAATATAGACCGTCCGTCTGCTGTCTGGCGAAAATGAGGTCCGGACGGACGGAGAGTGAGTCCGTCCGTCCGGCATGTCTATAATTGGAACATTATTCAAAGTACATGTTTTGAATTGTAAAAATTGATAGTTTGTGTTTATAATTGAAAATAACTCGTAGTACATGTCTATAATTGGTTTTTTCCCATAATTTAATAACACTAATTAGTTGCTCAATCATAAAGTTGAAATGAGTTTATCATTTTTTTTACTTAAACACAATGTGTTCTCTGACATTACTCGTTGCACGAAAAGACTTGACTAAGCTTCAAAAATGTTCATGGACAAAAGAATCAATTTACTATAAAAGGGACTAAAAGAGGATCTTATCTATTTTTTTGCAATCTTTTTTAAATTAATTAAAATTAAATCATAGATATGAGGAAGAATCTACAAAAACTCATCCAATGCATAAAAGGGGACGGTCTTTTTGTATTTAGAATTTATCAAAAAGATATTCAACGACTTGGGTGCTTTAACCTACGTCAATGTTGTATTAAATCTTTGCTCGCAAATGAAAAACAAAATACAACTGTAACATTACCGTAATATTCAACACAATAACAAAGGAAAGACAAAACAAATCTTACAAGAGAGGCTAATATTAATCGAAGCATAGAAAAATAATTTTACGAATATCATTCTTGAGATAGTTATCAAGATCTTTATAGTCTTTTCAAAATCTCTACATGAACTAGGAACGACCCAATGACAAAAACTTAGAAAGTAGAAAGTAGAAAGTAGAAAGTAGAAGAGAGAGAGATTTACATATAGAAATGAAGCAAAAATTCATAAGCGCAACCAAGGGAGTACTCAATCTTGAGTGTAGAAAGGAGGGAGGGAGAAAGGGAGAGAGAGTTGCAAATGCAAATCACGTAAAAATTTAAGAAACTGATAGTTTATTAAGTAAATTAAAAAAACCAAAAACCAAAAAAGGGTAAAGCAGTAAATAAAACCTCGAAGTTTGAATCACGCGCTACAGAAAGCGAGTATGGAGAAATGATCACGAGCTGGGCGTGGGAACTGGTCTAAGCCTTAAGAGGCGGAACTGGGCTTGGCTGGGAATAATTTGGGCTAGTTTTGGAAATGGGTTGTGCTGCATAATTTAACTGGGCTGAACTTGTCATGAGAAATGAGCTTGCTGGGATCTGAGCTGGGTTTGGTGGGGCGTACATTTTTATATTATTTCTTTGGAAATTATGGAATTAAAAAAACTACAAAATCAAGAAAATCTTCCATTATTTTACGAATTTTTTCAAAACAAAAATTTGAATGCAACTTTAAAATGAAGATAATTTTATTTTAGTTTAATCAAAAATTCGTTTAACATAGCATGTCCTTTTTTTCAAAACAAATTCATATTTACGTAACCTTGAAAAAAGATAACCCGGAGGAAGAAAAATTAGAATTCACTTCGGAGACTTGAAAATAATTCAAACTCCTTCCTTTTCAATCTCTCTCTCACTCGAAGAATAGCTCTCTCAAGAACCCTCCTCTTTTACACCATTTTCTTGAAATAAACTTCAATAAATCAAAGACAGACCGGAAGAACACGACCAAGCTTTGCTGGAGATCGTAGGTATTTCTTTCAATCCTCATGTTTATTCAAGATCTCTGTCTATGGATGTTTTTCTTTCTTTTTTTGTCGTCTCTTTCATGGGAAATATAACCCATCTTCATTAAACTCTAATATTTATGTTTTAAATCAAATAAAAAATAACGTGAATATGTTCAAGAATATCATTACATCTATGTTTTATCACTTTCTTGACATAAATCTAAAATATGTTAATCTCAAATAATTTACGTTTTAAAGCATTTCTTAATTATATTCTATTACTTTTAAAGAAAATAAGAGGAATGTTTCGTGATTAAACACTACTTTCCACATTGAAAGTAGTAAATGATTGTCTCAAGTACTTAATATACTTTACTTTTGAAGTTAAAATAATTTTTTTTCGAGATTTTTAAATAATTAAATTGTCTACTAATTTGATTGTCCCAAAATTTTAAACTACTTGCTTTTTAAAAAAAAAAAAAAAAAATGATATGTTTTCCCCATCACAGACGGTCAATCTCATTTAAATGTACAAAATTCATTATTATTTTTGAAGTTTCTTTAAACATAATTATGTTTTTGTTATAAATATAATTTAGTATTATATTTTCACGTGAGGATTATTAGCATTAAAAATTACTTTGTAAATTAAAATTATCTTTTTTGGAGTTTTCATTTCTCGAATAATTGATTTCATATTTTTTGAATGTTTTTTTAAATTATTTCAGTTCATAAAACTATAAATTCAAAGTCTTAAGACATAATCTTCAAACAATACTAATGTCTTCTAGTTATTCTTTTTTATCATATTTTCTAATAAAAATTATGGACATCGAATCGATTCCTGGCCTTCGATTTTCTCCTGACCGGGTAAAACTCATCAAGCTCCTCCATATTATGGCCAATGGTGGACGACTCCCTGCATACATTCCAATCAAGGAGTACATCGACGTGTACGAGGATGATAAAATATGGGAGCTGATGAAAGAAAAAGATGAACTATACTGTTTCATGAAGTTAAAGAACAAAACAAGTAAAAGTTCCAGAATAAACCGGGTCACACATCGTGGAACTTGGAAGGGCCAAAATGACGAGAAGATATTGAACGGACATAACCATGTTGGATCGTGCAGAAGTTTCTCTTTTCTGCCGAAAATATGTATTCACATGAAAAATCGAATGGTCATGCATGAATATCGACTAGATGGGGACTTCAAAACACTGGTACGTCATTTTTCTTCTTTTTTTCTATCCTCTTTGTATCATGTGAATGCAAATTCTCTTCTATTATGTTCATTATCACTTTTTTAGCACACAATATCCTTAAAATATTTTTCAAACAACATAGTGGCTACGTGATCGTTATATCAAAGATATGAAAAAAAGACACTAAAGCTCAACCGACAAGAAGGTGAGCAGCACAACAATGAACAAGTTATGATTTCCATCAAGCAAAGTCAACTCCTCAGTATCAATGTCAAGACGAACAATGTGATCTTCAACAAATTCAGCCAAGTCAACCTCCTCAGCACAACAACATACAAGATGAAGAAATCCTCTTCAACAGTTGCACGAGCAACGCATCCTCTTTGGGTAGGTTTTGACTGGGAAGAAGATGAGTGACATTGGGGACATGATCTTCGTAAATGGGAAGATGACTTTACGGCAGTTGATAGCAGATGAACATTCCTTCAACAACAACGTCACGATGAAGAAAATCATCTTCAACCGTTTGCCCGAGAAAGCGATCCTCTTTGGGTAGGTTTTGACTCAACAACGTCAAGATGAAGAAAATCATCTTCAACAGTTTGCACGAGAAACGCATCCTCTTTGGGTAGGTTTTGACTGGGAAGAAGATGGAAACATTGGGGACATGGATCTTCGTAAATGGGAAGATGACTTACGGCAGTTGATAGCAGATGAACATCCTCAGCAACGATGTGGATGCGACGAACAATGAGTCATTGCCATTGTACTAGAGTTAGATTAAAATTATTAGTGTGGGAAGCTTCGGCTTGAGATCATGCACTCTTTTTCCTTGTTCGAATTTTTCCCATTGGGTTTTATTCAGACAAGGTTTTAACGAGGCATCTTCTATTCTATAGAAGAGTAGATCTCATGGTTTTCCATACCACAATTTGTTTGTAACATTGATCACATTAGTATATTAGTTTTTTCTTAAATTTATTAGTACTAATATTTTATATTTCAAGTCTACTTCATAAAAAAAATATCATTAAAATTAAGAAAAAAAGTCACTGTAATTTTTCTTAAATATTCACAAATTGAATAGACTTGATTTCCTTTTAACCCACAAAACGTTAACCACCTCCTGCCCATCATTTATTATATGCAATCCAATACCCAGTAAAAACTAAAATATGTTTATAAAAGAAAAGAAAATGACTTGTAATGAAATTAGACCATGTCACGTAATCGCATTATTATTAGTACACCCAATCAAACAATTTTTCATAATTTGTCAACACAAAACTACATGAACTATCCAAAGACATGTTTTAGGCTATGTGTGTGCAAATCGTTAGTCGAATCCAATACATGATTACAAAAAACTAAGATTAAAAATATTTAATTGAAATAAATTATCAAACTTGCTCACTGCAAAGGGGCATGCTTGTATGTATACATCTGAACTTTTTGCAAGAATAATCTATGAAATGCAGCAGCAAAAATTAAATAAATAAATATATTTATTTAATTTTTGCTGCTGGATTTCACAAATTTTTCTTGCAAAAAGTAATATATGTAACACGCGGTATTTTTGCCATGTAAATATTTCATGAATTATTAAACATGATTAATTTGATATTAATACAATGAGTGTTTTAGTGGACATTGTCAATGTGTCTAATTGAATGAGAGAGATTCGTGAGACCGAGTCGACGAACTAAATAACAATTTAGTTGGAAAACCAATGAGGGGCAAATTAGGAAGCCAATTAAGGTTGGTGGGAGGAAGCCAATGGATGATTGTCAAGTGTCCAAGCTTATGAAAGAAGACAAGCTTTCTCTTTCTCTTCCTCTCCTCTTCACCCCTACGTGAATCTCTTCTCTGTTTTCTTTCTTCCAGACAACTTAGACAAATTCCAAAACTCTGTTCTCTCCTATTTTTCCCTGTTTTCTCCAGTAAAGGTAACCATTTTTCATTAGTTAACAAGTGTAGGTTATTTATTCTTTAGTTTTAATGAAGCTTAAGGTTAACGGTCTGATTATACACAATTTAGGTTTGTGTATTGCCGAGGACTTACGTGCGAGACCTGCAACTCTACGGACAACAGGTAAGTTCATGCGTATAAGTTTGCCCTTAAGGCCCTACAATACGGAGGTACTAAGTTTTACGTTGTTGAGTTTGTCAGTGGGTAAATAGGCTGCATGTGGTGTACAAAGTTAAGTATGTGTGTTTTAAGAAATGTCCTGAGAACCTGTCTTTTATTCTGTGTTTGATGTCCTGTCTTTACTCTATGCACAATGAATGTTCATGCATACACGTTTTTCCTGACAGTCTTGTAAATGTTTTATGCACGAGGTTTGAAGTTAAGAAAGATAAAACTTGTAATGTAATGTACGGTTAAGTGTGGGACGAGAACTGGCATCCTGTTCTGTTCTGTATTTCTGTAATGTATACCTGTTTTGTGCCTGATAGTGCACAGTGCCTGATAGTGCACTTCTGTTGCGCCAGTTCCTCTATAAGCCCCACTTATACCTTTTGTGCACTTGACGTAATGTAATGTCTATGTATTTTTAAAGTTCATGCATAGCATATGCATTACTGCATTGTATGTTCTTACTGAGCTCTAGGCTCATAGTTAAACTCCCTGTTGTAGGTACGGATTTCAAGGATGAGGACTTTGTGCCTCAGACCGATGAGTAGGTGCTGTTGGAGGGACGGGCTTGCGGGGGTTGGTTGTGGCAGCCAGACATATTTTGATCTTGTGAGGGTAGTTTGGAAGTATATGTCAAGTTTTGTATAGTTCTTGAAAATTCTGGATAATGTATAGGTTTTGGTGTTGATGTTTTAAAACCAGTTGAATATATATTTTGAAATATTCTAGAAACTGCTTGGAGCCTTTTTCCTTTACGTTGTTCATAGATTGTTTCAGATTTTAGAGCTATCCATGTAGTTAGAATTTCTTGAACTTTTGTCATGTTTTTTTTATATGTCCAAACTTATGTTTTAAATCGAGTTTTGAAGTTTGAAGCCTTTGTGTCAAAAGATGTAAACTGTCAAACAGAGAGGTAGCCGATCGATCGGCGGTGTGTATATGCCTTTTGAGTTTTCTTTCAAGTCCCTCTGTTCCATTCGGTCGAATTTATCGACCGAATGGTATAGGAATTACTTCCAGAGACTTAGTCTGTCGACTAAGGCTAAGTGTTATCGTCCAAAGTTGTGGGCGATAACGTCGTCCAATTCTGTTGTCCAAACTTGTCGACCAATTCTGTCGTCCAAAACTGTCGACCAATTCTGTTGACCAATTTTGTCGTCCAAATCTGTCGACCGATTTCGTCACCGAGGTCACTTCAACCGATTTCACCACTGAGGTCACTTCAACCGAAACTCAGTCTTACTACTCTTCTGCACTTCGACCGATTCTTTTGTGGGTCATAGCTCTTCAAGTGCTGTGTCTTGTCGACCGAAAATCCTGCTTTAAAACACATTGTCCATTTTGTTCTGTAAACAGTCGTCCACAGCTTCTATACTTCTCTCATCCACAGCTTCTGTTGTCTAGAGCTTCTGTAGTCAGCAGCTTCTGTCGTCCACAGCTCCTTCCTGTCGTCCACAGCTTGTGTCATCCACTGTAGCCCTCCGCTGCATGACTTCCAGTTTAGGTTTTCCATTTTATTAAGTCTTCCACTGCATGTCTGTCGTCTATTTTGCCTTATGTTTCTGTCGTCCATTCTGCCTTTTATTTAAAACGTCCAAAGTATTTTGTCTTCCTATTTTCTTATGTTAATTATTTTTGTAGTGCAATTTTAACTGTCATCTAGTTTTAAATATGTCTTCCAGTCTTCAATTCTAGAGAATGTTTTCTCTGTTAAAGTTTAAAAAGTTCAAAAAAATATATCACGTTTTAAATGTCCGGAGTGAGGCTCATCGGCCCTGATCGGGTCGGGGGTCGTCACAGTTATGGTATCAGAGCCGCCAGGTTTTAAAAGCGGTTCTGGAGAACTGTTTGGTTGCGCAACCCGCCACGTGAGATCGCTCCACCAACTGTAAGTGTTTAAGTTTCTGTACCTGTTTTCGTTTATTAAGTTAAGTTCATTATTATGTATAGAATTTTTTTTGAAATGGTAAGGGGGAATCAAGGTGATGCAAACGACGGGGGTGACGCCCTCGATCGCTTAACTGAGCTAGTCGGCGTTCAGTCTGTAACATCCGGAAAAATTTCTATGACGTACGTAGCCTTTACATGAGGGCGATTTAGTAATTGGTTAAAATAAATAAATTAATTAATAAAATAAATAATGAAATAAAATAAAATAAAAATAAAATTTTATTTTTAATTAAAAACAGAATAGCTTCTCGCGAAGCCATTCTGCTTCTTCATTTCGACCTGAGCACCCGAGAGCGACAGAGAGAGCCGAGCAACGTTCCTCCGGTGACCACGCGATTCCGGCCACCGTTCAGACGAGCAAACTCCGGCGAGCTGAAGCCAGAGCTCGGTTCGGCTTTTCCGCGCCAGACCCGATCGAAAACCGGTGAGTTCTTCCCCTGTTTCTTGCTCGGTTTGTGGCCGAAGGTGACAAGCTGCGTTGAGCTCCGATCACCGGCCATTTTTGGCCGTTCTCGACAGTGAATGGCTGAGCTTAAGGTCGGCGAAGGTCTCCTGGCAAAGGAGAGCTTGGGTTGAGCTGAAACAGAGAACCCTAGTTTGAGCCTCGGTTTTTCTGAATTGGAAACTTCATTTTTTTTTAATTAGATTAAGCTAATTGGGTGTGGTGGTGATCGATTGGTGAGGAAATGAGCGAGAATTGATGGAAAATCAGAAGAGGGGAAATTCCCGGTTTAGGGCAGAATCGGATTTTTGCTATTTTGACCTAGCTATTGTTAATAGTTTTGAATTCTTTCTTGGTATGTTAAACTAGGTTATTAGAGGAGTGCGTGGCCACTGGAATCGTTCGATTCCGATAACCGACGCGAAAGTTACGCACGTCTGAAGTTTCGGGTCGATTTTTACCGAACCCAAATTAGTGGTCTGTTTAGTTAGGTTTTAGTTGAGTTAGGCTAGAAATAGTAGTTTGGAGTAAATTGGTTAATGAAGCTTGAATGTTTGTCATAGGTCGAATCATATGTGACGTGAGGTGCCAAACCCAGCGAGCTACAGACGACAGGTAAGTTCTCGTGACTTGCTGTGGCCGATAGGCCTACACCATATGTCGTGTTTCGTTGTCGAGGATATTTGGAGTTATGTGTGATTATTCGCTTTGATTGGGTAGTTTAGGGTTAGGCCTTTTATAGGTTATGCCTGTATTGTTTGATGGTATGTACGCTGTATGTCTATGTTATGCTTGTATTGTCATGCATCACTGTTTTATAACGCCATGAAAACGAATTTTATGCATGGATTTCATGAAAGAAAAGGAAATGTGATGACATGAAATGAGACGACTAATATGAGATGACTATGACGACTAATATGAGATGACTATGATGGCTGAAATGAGATGACTATCTGATAAATGAATGAATGTATGAACTGAATGAGATAACTATCTGATAAATGAATGAATGTATGAACTGAAATGAGACGACTATCTGATAAATGAATGAATGTATGAACTGAAATGAGATAACTATCTGATAAATGAATGACTGTATGAACTGAAAAATGTGACGACTATCTGATAAATGAAATGAATGTACGATATGATAAATGAATCGAATGCACAGGAATTTATGAAAATTGCATATACATGTTCACGCATTGTCATTTACGTAGAATTTACTGAGATTTATTCTTATAGGCATCCTTATGGTGTAGGTGAATCTGAAACAGGTGAGGAAGACGTTCCTCTGTTAGATGATCACGCTGGTTGAAGAAGGATGCCCGTGGGAGTGCGTTGGCGCAGTTGGTGCGATTTTGACCCGTGAGGATGTAAGTAAACGTTTTGTGGTTGAATAGATAGAAACGTAGGAAGAGTGCAAAGATAGAACGTTTTAGGATGTTGGTTCTGGATAGTTAAGTGATTGATGCTTTGATGTTTTGATAACTGTTTTAAAAAGTATTTTATTGAAGATATCTGGACTGCTTGGTGATTTTAAACTCGTAGGGATTATTCGGTTTTCAAACGGATCCATGCAGTTCGTCTTTATGAAGTTCCACTATGTTTTCTATTATGTTATGATTAGGTTTGGTGGCTGGGGAATTTAAGAATGAATGAGGTTAAGAGTGATTTATGATGAAGTGTTTAAGTGTGTTTAGGTGTTTAGCTGTGTAGTTGAAGTGAGAAAAAGAAAAGAAAGAAGAAAGAGGAAGAAAAGAAAAAGAAGAAGAGGCAGAGAAACAGTCCTCTGAAAATCGGATTCCAGAGGACATTCCGTTTGATCGCCATCGATCGGCATGATCGATCGCCCCTGTCTTTTGGGACAAGATGTCCCTTTTGCCCTTCGCTCCTTGGCCGATGAATTTAATTGATTTAAATTGTTTAAACAATTGTTTTAAGTTTTATTTAAATTGTTTCAAGCTTTATTTTAGTGATTCTAAGAATAGTTTTCGAATGATTTTAACGAATTAGTCTACAATGTAAATTCCGCTCAAATGATTACGAAGTTCACCAGGATAAGAAAATAATAATAATAACAATAATACGGGAAACTAGGGTACAGTGTTAGGGTCGTTACAATTTATGGTATCAGAGCTCCCGGCTTTTAAAATCGGTTCTGTAGACTGCTCAATTGCGCAAGCCACTACACGGACATGCTTCCTCAACTGTAAGTACGCTTAAATGCTTTCTGTGATTTTAATTTCTTAGGATTAATTGTTTTAACCTTTATAGGAATTATAAAATGGTCCGAGGTAGAGACGCCAGGGACGAAGCCCTAGATAGACTGATGGATTTATTCGATCGTCAGGCCCGACATGTGGACAGGCAGGCACAGCAAATTGAGAGCCTAGTGAACTGTGTGAATAAGATAGCCCAAGATATAGTCGTTCCAAACAATAGTGGTATGGAGAGGTTCCAGATGTTGCGACCTCCAGTTTTCGACGGACAATCTTCGAACCCCTCTATTGCTGAGGAGTGGGTTCAGACTATGGAAGACATGTTGGCGTATGCGAAAATAGAGAATAGGGAGAAAGTCGCGTGCGTCACTTTCCATTTAGCGTTGGATGACAGTTTTGGTGGGACTCCATCAAGGTAACCACCGACGCGACGTTGATGAGTTGGGAGCAATTCAGAACCGTGTTTTACGAAAAGTACTTCAGCCGTACAGTACGGGAGGCTAAGATAATGAAGTTCATGCAGTTATGGCAGACTGGTTCGATTGCCGAGTATGTCAGGAGGTTTGAGGCCCTATCTTGGTTCACACCACGCATGGTGAACGATAACGAGGACAAGGTGCGTCGATTTGTGCATGGACTAAATCCGGAGATCCGGAAAAACGTCGTCATATCAGGGATGTGGAATGTGCCCTATACGGAGATTGATGCTAGGGCTTTGGAATTCGAAGCAGCGGAGCAAACTTGTGTCAGACTGAGGGATTCTGCTAGGGGGTTCTTTCGAGAAATCCGGCCTCAACCTCAGAACGTGGGCTGGCAGCCAAGAGGACAACAACAGCAGCAACATAGGGGCATTAAGTGGCCTTATGACAAAAAGAGCGACCATAGAAGAGGAAAGCAAATTCGGGAGACCACTGAGAGGCCCGTATGCCCGAAGTGTCAGAAGGCCCATTTTGGAGCATGTAGATTGGGGACGGACAGATGTTTTAAATGTGGTGAAGTGGGCCACTACGCCCATAATTGTCCAAGGATGGTTACCGATCAAAAGAGGGTTGCCCCGAGGATGTTTGCCTTCATTGGGCAAGGTGACATTGATGATGATGCCAGACCTTCAGCTAACCCAGGTATATTTTTGTCTCAACTGTTAATGAATTAAAGGACAAAATAATAGATATGTATTATAGAGTGAGGATTCGAATATAATAATTAAACGATAGACAAAAGTAGACTTGAAAATAGAAAGGTAAGAGAATAGAAGGAACCTTGACGATAAGGTAGTAGGTTAGATACAGGATGATATAGACCTTGTAGAAAGAGGGTTATACGTTAATAGGATTAACCTGACCTAACCGCGAGGAGTTGTGCACTTAGAAATTTAGTTACCATTAGGGGGGTACAATTTGTGAGATTTGAGTAGATAGAAACTATACCCTAATTGATAAGCCCTCAGGGTTTTAGAATATGACGCTTCAGAGGGAAAATAAATAAAAAAACTCGTATAATTTAGGAATATCCTAGATTGTCGAAGTACAACGGCACGTCTCTAAGTGAATAGAGGACCCAGTAAGAACTCGTATAATTTAGATCTGCGTGAGATTGAAAATATTTAGACAAAAACAATATCCGAAGGGGAAGTGGCTCTTACTCCAAAATTTTAGAGAATGTGATTGACCAACACGGGGTTGTAGACGAAAGATTTAGGCATGGCTTATGCGTGTTCGTACTAGCCAATGCCCGTGAAGAAAATAAAGAGAACAAACCAGGGGCTGGACAATTTTAGAAACCCAAATGTTTTAGTTAATCGAAGAAGGGTTTAACACCTTAAATTTAAAAGTCATGTTTAAAGGTTAAGTGTGACGTGTGTAGCGTCAGGAGAAATAGCGAATCGACAAGAGTGGATGTCATTTGGAGAAAAAAAAGTGACAAGGTAAGAAATTGCTATGGGCCTATAGTTAGTACAGTTCAAGTTAAGGACCACGGTCTGAGGCTTACCTCCGGGATGGTAGTAGAAACGTCTGTGCTCGAGGAACTAGGAGGATAAACCTTAACGAAGAGATGTTTCAAGTTATTGGAAAATAGAAGTGAAGAATTTGAGAAATTAAGTGATGATCAACTAAGTGAAGTCGATGGATGTGTGAGTAATTGAGCGATAAAGTGCATAGTTGGAAAGAGTTAGATTTTGGGAACGTAGAAATCGTCAGTACTCAATAGGTGGCTAAGGCCATAGGGTACTGGGCAATGGTGTTACAACCATAATTAAGAGAGTAGCGTTGAAACGAGTAATTTGAGAAAAATTTTATGATATAGTATGAGAGGTATAGGAGTGTGAACTTAGTTGTGAAACCACCCTGAGGTAATTATCGGATTGGTAAGTTGCCCAAGGAAGTGGGTAACTTGGGATGATATTGACGAAAGGGTTTAGGAGGAATCCTCATGAAGGAAAAATGCAGGAAGTTTAGTAGACGTATATTTCGACCATGGTTGAAGTAGGTGAATTTCCAAAAATGTTGGTTTACAATCCAAGAGTTGAGTAAACCTTAGGATGATAGTAGGTTTAAATGAAGATAAGAAGCCTAGGTATGAATACTGCATAAGGGAGTAACCAGAAGAGACCAGAATTTAAGGCCAGTTGAAAGATATAGACAGTTAACGTTTGGATGATTGAGTGTAGACCAAAACGGGTGTGAGTCGTTATGGGTCATGTATGCGGTCAAAATCGTTTGATTTGGGGACTTAGGAAGTTTGGTAAGATTCGATGCATAAGTAAGAACGTGGATAGTTAAAGCGATCACAGTAGATGTGGACAAGAGGTTGATGTCGCATCATTTAGTTAGTGGAGTATGAAATAGAACCACAGAGATTTATCTCAAGTAAAGATAGGATCAAGGTTCTTAACGAGGATTTTGAGATTTTGGGGAAATGGAGAAATGATACGCGGAAAAGATAGAGGGGCTATAAGTTGAAGAATAAGGCCACAAGACAATGATATTGAGGGCTATAAGCTATAGCAAATTTTGATGACAAAATTTTAAATAAGGTGGATGGAATGTAACACCCGAAAAAATTTCTATGACGTACGTAGCCTTTACATGAGGGCAATTTAGTAATTGGTTAAAATAAATAAATTAATTAATAAAATAAATAATAAAATAAAATAAAATAAAAATAAAATTTTATTTTTAATTAAAAACAGAATGGCTTCTCGCGAAGCCATTCTGCTTCTTCATTTCGGCCCGAGCACCCGAGAGCAACAGAGAGAGCCGAGCGACGTTCCTCCGGCGACCACACGATTCCGGCCACCGTTCAGATGAGCAAACTCTGGCGAGCTGAAACCAGAGCTCGGTTCGGCTTTTCCGCGCTAGACCCGATCGAAAACCGATGAGTTCTTCCCCTGTTTCTTGCTCGGTTTGTGGCCGAGGGTGACAAGCTACGTTGAGCTCCGATCACCGGCCGTTTTTGGCCGTTCTCGACAGTGAATGGCCGAGCTTAAGGTCGGCGAAGGTCTCCTGGCAAAGGAGAGCTCGGGTTGAGCTGAAACAGAGAACCCTAGTTTGAGCCTCGGGTTTTCTGAATTGGAAACTTCATTTTTTTAGTTAGATTAAGCTAATTGGGTGTGGTGGTGATCGATTGGTGAGGAAATGAGCGAGAATTGATGAAAAATCAGAAGAGGGGAAATTCCCGGTTTAGGGCAGAATCTGATTTTTGCTATTTTGACCTAGCTATTGTTAATAGTTTTGAATTCTTTCTTAGTATGTTAAACTAGGTTATTAGAGGAGTGCGTGGCCACTGGAATCGTTCGATTCCGATAACCGACGCGAAAGTTACGCACGTCTGAAGTTTCAGGTCGATTTTTACCGAACCCAAATTAGTGGTCTGTTTAGTTAGGTTTTAGTTGGGTTAGGCTAGAAATAGTAGTTGGGAGTAAATTGGTTAATGAAGCTTGAATGTTTGTCATAGGTCGAACCATATGTGACGTGAGGTGCCAAACCCAGCGAGCTACAGACAACAGGTAAGTTCTCGTGACTTGCTGTGGCCGATAGGCCTACACCATATGTCGTGTTTCGTTGTCGAGGATATTTGGAGTTATGTGTGATTATTCGCTTTGGTTGGGTAGTTTAGGGTTAGGCCTTTTATAGGTTATGCCTGTATTGTTTGATGGTATGTACACTGTATGTCTATGTTATGCTTGTATTGTCATGCATCACTGTTTTATAAACGTCATGAAAACGAATTTTATGCATGGATTTCATGAAAGAAAAGGAAATGTGATGACATGAAATGAGACGACTAATATGAGATGACTATGACGCTAATATGAGATGACTATGACGACTAATATGAGATGACTATGACGGCTGAAATGAGATGACTATCTGATAAATGAATGAATGTATGAACTGAAATGAGATGACTATCTGATAAATGAATGAATGTATGAACTGAAATAAGACGACTATCTGATAAATGAATGAATATATGAACTGAAATAAGATGACTATCTGATAAATGAATGAATGTATGAATTGAAAAATGTGACGACTGTCTGATAAATGAAATGAATGTCGATATGATAAATGAATCGAATGCACAGGAATTTATGAAAATTGCATATACATGTTCACGCATTGTCATTTACGTAGAATTTACTGAGATTTATTCTTATAGGCGTCCTTATGGTGTAGGTGAATCTTAAACAGGTGAGGAAGACGTTCCTCTATTAGATGATCACGCTTGTTGAAGAAGGATGCCTGTGGGAGTGCACTGGCGCAGTTGGTGCGATTTTGACCAGTGGGGATGTAAGTAAACGTTTTGTGGTTGGATAGATAGAAACGTAGGAAGAGTGCAAAGATAGAACATTTTAGGATGTTTGGTTCTGGATAGTTAAGTGATTGATGTTTTGATGTTTTGATAAACTGTTTTAAAAAGTATTTTATTGAAGATATCTGGACTGCTTGGTGATTTTAAACTCGTAGGGATTATTCAGTTTTCAAACGGATCCATGCAGTTCGTCTTTATGAAGTTCCACTATGTTTTCTATTATGTTATGATTAGGTTTGGTGGCTGAGGAATTAAAGAATGAATGAGGTTAAGAGTGATTTATGATAAAGTGTTTAAGTGTCTTTAGGTGTATAGTTGAAGTTAGAAAAGGAAAAGAAAGAAGAAAGAGGAAGAAAAGAAAAAGAAGAAGAGGCAGAGAAACAGTCCTCTGGAAATCGGATTCCAGAGGACATGCCGTTTGATCGCCATCGATCGGCATGATCGATCGCCCCTATCTTTTGGGACAAGATGTTCCTTTTGCCCTTCGCTCCTTGGCCGATGAATTTAATTGATTTAAATTGTTTTTAAACAATTGTTTTAAGTTTTATTTAAATTGTTTCAAGCTTTATTTTAGTGATTCTAAGAATAGTTTTCGAATGATTTTAACAAATTAGTCTACAATGTAAATTCCGCTCAAATGATTTCGAAGTTCACCAGGATAAAAAAAATAATAATAACAATAATACGGGAAACGAGGGTACAGTGTTAGGGTCGTTACACAGTCACCCATGATGAAATGCATGATGGCAGACAATGGAAACAACAACCAAGCGCCACGAGACACCAGTGGAGACAGATTCCGGCGACTCCAACTGTTGATGTTTGATAGATTATCGACGGACCCTACTCACGCCGAGGAATGGATCCAGGCAATAGAGAGGATGTTTAACTATGCAGAGGTGGAAGAAAGCAAGAAAGTGATATGTGCCATGTTTCATCTCACCAAAAATGTTGGATTCTGGTGGGACATAGTGCAGTCGACTATAGTAGCATTAAGCTGGGAAGGATTCAAGAAGATCTTCTCCGAGAAGTACTTCAACCGCAGTGGGAGGAAGGAAAAGATGATCGAATTCTCTCGACTGCGGCAATTTGGATCAGTGGCCGAGTATGTTCAGAAGTTCGAGTCGCTATCTCGCTGAAGAATCATGACCGGGGGATACGATGTAATTCTGGGGATAAACTGGCTGTTTAGACATCACGCCACCATCGACTGTAGGTCCGGGCTTGTGTCCTTTAAGCGCCCGAATGAGAAAGAGATTCTCCTATCAAGCCATACCAAAGGAACACTCTATGCCTATTGTATCCTCCTTGAAGGCTCAACAGCTGATGAGGTCAGGATGTGTTAGGTTTCTGGCCTATGTATTGGATGCTCAAAGGCTAGGTGAGGTGGAACTTCAAAGTATTCCGGTAGTTCGAAACTTCTCAGAGGTTTTCTTGGACGATCTACCAGGATTACCACCGGATCGTGAGATTGAGGTGTGTCCTGGTACCGAACCGGTATCGAAGAATCCGTACCGTATGGCGAAAATAGAGCTGAAAGAGTTGAAGACTCAGCTAAAGAAACTAGTGGACAAGGGCTTTGTACGCCCTAGTTTCTCTCTGTGGGACGCTCCCGTCTTGTTCATTAAAAAGAAGGATGGGTCCCTACGCATGTGTATTGATTACCGTGAGCTGAACAAGTTGACTTTCAAGAATAAGTACCTGTTGTCGTGGATCGACAATCTATTTGACCAGCTGCAAGGGGCTCGGGTATTCTCAAAAATTGATTTACGCTCCAATTATTACCAGTTGAAGGTCAGAGCTGACGATATTCCAAAGACCGCGTTCAGGACCCGATACGGACACTATGAATTCTTGGTGATGTCGTTTGGGTTAACCAATGCCCCAGCGGCATTTATGGACCTAATAATAGGGTATTCCAGGATTTTCTAGAAAAGTTTGTGATCGTCTTCATCGACGACATCCTGGTTTATTCTCGAAATGGGGTAGAACACGAGGAGCACTTGGCGATTGTGCTATCAACTCTAAAACAACACCAACTGTACGCTAAATTGTCAAAGTGTGAATTCTGGTTGAGCATGATTAATTTTCTAAGCCATGTGGTGTCTGCAGAAGAAGTATCGGTGGATCCGGCCAAGATTCAGGCTATAAATTGTTCAAACCGTCAATTATAAGATCTACAGAACTCTTGACACAGTCAATTAGTTGATGCTCCATGGCAGCAGGCAAAAACTCCACCACCTTTGCTTGTTAGCAAAATGAAACAAGGGTAAAATTGAAAAGCCACAACAATTTGTAAGAAATTACTTAGCCATTTCAAGAATAATCCACTCATTTCTCATCTAGATCCAGACGTTCAGCAGTTCATTTTTGAATAAAACTCTGTGGAAAAAAATTCAAACAAGGTTTAAAACTTTTACCAATAATTAAAACATTTTCTATGTACCACTAGCACAGCCCATTTATAATGCCCAGCTCAGTAAGAGTCCGCCCAGCGCAATCCAGTTTCGTTGCCCATTATGAATCCCCCACTCCGTGCCCAAGCTCCAGCCCAGCCCATTTCACATCAACAGAGTAGCCCATCCAGTTTCCCTGCCCACCAGGCTAGCTCATACTAGTCCTCAAGTCCAGCCCAGCGCAACCCAACCAGACGTGATTCTTCCTCAATCGGAAGAGCTACGACTTCCTGCTATTGGACACATTAGGTTCACGGATCCATTCTTAAACATGTATGTGTCATTGTCATCTCACGAGAGTTAGATTAGGATTATTGTGTGAAAAACTTTTGTTTAAAATTACGTGAGGTTAAATAAATTGGAGTAATGTTATATTTATTATTTTATTATATTATTTAAACATATTTTGTTGATATAATAAATAATAATGATGCAATTCATGTGATAAATTATAAATAATTAAATTATTATATTAATTATACTAAGTATGTTAAGGCTCTAAGTTCAATGGTTATTTGACTAAAAAAAATACAATAAACTACTAATTGTTTATTGTTAAGTTTAAAAGTTAATATGTACTTTACTATTTAGTAGATCAAGTGGTACCACTACTTGTAACTCATGAATTATATTCTGGAGGTCCTGAGTTGGAGTGGTGGAAATGCGCCTTTTTTGTGGCAGTCCAGCCCCTTTCGACTAGCCTTGCACGACCCGGCCCACCACACTAGATAGAATTCACGAGCTGCACTCACAAAATTTTTCCCTCTTTGGAGCAGGAAATTTCATGTCTTCCTTACCACTCGAACCCAAGACCTCCATAATATAATTAATGGGTTACAAGTGGTGGTACCACTTGGGCTACTAGCTCAAGTGGTACTAGCTCTAATATTCTAATGTACTCAATTTTTTGTGGCAGTCCAGCCCCTTTCGACTGGCCCTGCGCGATCCGTCTTAGGGAAAAATTCTGTGAGTGCAGATTGTAGATTCCACCTAGTGTGGTGGGTCGGGTCGTGTAGGGCCAGTCGAAGGGGGCTGGACTACCACAAAAGGTTAATAAATTTTTTAGGATAATACATTAATTCATATTAATCACAACATGCAATCATGAATTTACATATAATAAACTTTGTAGATTGCCAAGTTCATAGTGAATCCGATTCACTCTGAAAACTTTGAAATTTATTCCGCTTAAATGTTGATTTTTTTAAATAAAATAAATCTTAAAATTTGCACATTGAACAAAAAGAATTTCGATTTTTTGATTTTAGTCAGTTTGACTATGGTTCAGTTTGATCTCTGTTTTGGCTTAAATTTAGTTTTAATTTTTTATAATTAAAAATTAAAAATTATATAAATATTAGAAAGATCTAATTTTAATAACAAGATTTAACAAGAATTTGAGGTTTAATTTTTTCAAAAAAAGTTTTAAGGATTTCAATAGAAAGATTTACAAGATATTCTTAACAAAATGAATTTCGAGATTAAATTTGAATTTGAACCTATCGTTTTTACTCTAAACTCGCCTACAAGGAATCCACTCTACCTTCTTCATACCCCGCGTGCGCTCTCTCTCCTAAAGATCTCCTTTTTTCCGCTCGTACCACTAACAACACCAGTCTCTTAACCATAGCTCACCGTCTTCAACAGGTCTGTAGAGTTTTCGATGTAAGTCTGTTCTGTAGCTTACTTACATCCTTCACTTTTTTTTTTTTGTTGTGTGTTCGGTTGGGTTATATTGTTAAGGACTAGAAAAATATCCTCTGGGCTTCGCTAGAATATTGAAGGATCGAGAACTTGATTTTTTATTCTCCCTTCATTCGACCGTTGGCCAATGAAGTGAAATCTGTAATGCTCCTTTACATATTGGAGTTATATTATTTTGATTTATTCCATGAAAGCATCGAGTTAATGCACAAAATAAATCACGGCTCTGTCCCATGAACACACCCATGGTTTTTGTACTTTGCAGTTTCCTGAAAATATCATTAGTCTTGCTTTATCTTGGACTACTAAGTATGGTTGTTCTCTCTCTCTCTCTCTCTCTCTCTCTCTCTCTCTCTCTCTCTCTCTCTCTCCTTTTTACACTCAAGATTGAATTTTTACCGTACTCTCTCAGTCAAGTCTAGAATGTCTCATTTTCTCCGCATATCAACAACTCGGTTGGAATCAGTAACTGAGCATTTTTAAGACCCAGAGAAAGAGACGGGAGGTCGGAGCTCGAGCACTTCCGGCCCACCGAAGCGCGGCAAGACGACGGCTCTGCAGCTGGCGACGAACGATCTCAATCCATACTCGCTCCCTGTTGCGGGTGATTCAAACTTGGAGGTTTTATTTACTGCTTTACCCTTTTGGTTTTTGATTTTCTTAATTTACTGAATAAACTATCCTTTTCTTGTCGACATCCATTTTCTATAAAAATAATACTCTTAAATTTTTGCGTCATTTGCATCTCTCTCTCTCTCTCTCTCTCTCTCTCTCTCTCTCAACATTAAATTTTTGCCACTCCCTTCGTTGGGCTTCTGAATTTTTACTTCATTTGCATATGTAACTCTCCTTCTCTCCTCCCTTTTGCTTTCAAGGTTCTTGTCATTGCATCGTTTGTAATTCTTGTTGAGATTTTGGAAAGACTATAAAGATATTGATAACTATATGAATAATTATATTCGTGAAATTATTTTTATGTGCTTCAATTAATATTAGCATGTCTTGTCAGATTTGTTTTATCTTTCTTTTGTTATTGTGTTAAACATTACGGTAATATTACGGTTGTATTTTGTTTTTCATTTGCGAGTAAAGATTTAATACAGCATTGACGTAAGTTGAAAGACCCAAATCGTTAAATATTTTTATGAGAAATTCTAAATACAAAAAGACGTCTCATTTTTTGCATTTGATGAGTTTTTGTAGATTCTTCCTAATATCCATGGTTTAATTTTAATTAATTTAAAAAAGATTGCAACAAAATAGATAAGATTTTCTCTTAGTCCTTTTTATAGTAAATTGATTTTTTTGTCCATGCACGTTTTTGAAGCTCAGTCAAGTCTTTTCGTGCAGCTAGTAACGTCTAAGAACACGTTGTGTTTATGTCAAAAAGTAATCAACCCATTTCAACTTTATGATTCAGCAACTAATTAGTGTTATTAAATAATAGACCAAAACATTATCTTTCCAAGTTTACTTTTAAAATAGTTAAGATATTTGTTGTTTCTAAGCTTAAAATCAATTACTTTAATATGTATAAGCTTTTTTGTTATTAGATTTTCTCATAAAATGAAATATATTAGACAACATTTGAATTTAAAATGATTCGAAAAATTGGCGATTTAATCTTAAGCATTTCAGTTCATAAAACTATAAATAATAAGCCCTAAGACATAATCTCCGAGCAATACTAATGTAACACCCAGCATTTTGGCCATGTAATTATCTCTCAAATTATTAAACGGGATTAATTTGACATTAATACAATGAATGTTTTAGTGGAATTTGTCGGAGTGTTTTGTGGAAAGAGAGTGAGTTTCGGAGAAACCGAATCGGCGAACTAAATAGCGATTTAGTTAGAAAACCAATGGAAGGGCAAAATGGGAAAGCAATTAAGGTGGTTGGGAGGGAGCCAATGAGGGTTTGACACATGTTCAACTCGTTGAAGAAGCCATGTTCATCCTCTCTCTTCCTCTCTTCTCTTCTCCCCTACATGAAAGCACTTCTCATTTCCTTCATCTTTGTTTTCTCTCTTCCAGACGAAGTGCGACAAATTTCAAAACTCCGTCTTCTCCCGTTTTCTCCAATTTTCTCTAATAAAGTTAACCCTTTACGTTAGTTAACGAGTTTAGGTTACTTATTCCTTATTTTTGTTGAAATTTAGGGTTAATAGTCTGGTTATATATGATATAGGTTTGTGAATCGCCGAGGACTTACGTGCAAGATTTTCAACTTTACGGACATCAGGTAAGTTCATGCGTACAAGTTGGCCCTTAAGGTCCTACATCACGGAGATACTAGGTTTTTGTTTATCAGGGTTGTTGTCGGGTAGTTAGGTTGTAAATTACATTCTAAGTTAAATGTGTTTTATTCTATATCTTATTTTGTTATTCTGCCGCCTGTTCAAATTACGTTTAAGCACTGTATATGTTTATGCATACACGTTTTCTTGAAAGTCATGTAAATATTTTATGCACTTGGTTTGAAGTTAAGAAAGATAAAACATGTAATGTAATGTACGGTTAAGTGTGGGACGGGGACTGGCATCCTGTTATGTACCTGTTATGTATTCCTGTTACGTGCCTATTGTGCACTCCTGTTATGTACCTGTTGTGCACTCATGTTGCGCTAGTTCCTCTATAAGCCTCACTTATACCTCATGTCCACTTGAATGTAATATAAAGTAATGTTCATGTATTTCAAAAGTTCATGTATAGCAAATGTATCACTGCATTGTATGTCCTTACTGAGCTCTAGGCTCATAGTTGAATTTCCTGTTGTAGGTATAGATCCTCCGAGTGAGGACTTTGTGCCTCAGGCCGACGAGTAGGCGCAATTGGCGGGACGAGCTCGTAGAGTTGGTTGCGGCAGTCAGACACATTTTGACCTATGGGGTGTGGTTTTGAAGTGTATGTCGAGTTTTGTACAGTTTTGGGATTCATGTGATGTATAGGAGTTGTGTTGATGTTTTAAAACCTCTGTTCTGACAGTTGTAATTTTTTTGAAATATACTGGAATTGTTTGGAATCTTTTTCTTTTAGGTTGTGCATGGATTGTCTCGAGTTTTACAGCTATCCATGCAGTTAGATTTCTTGAACCTCTGTCATGTTTTCTAACACGTTTAAAAATTACGTTTTGAATCGGGTTTTGGGGTTTAGAAGCATTTTGTGTCTAAAGAGGTTGGGAAGAAGTTTAATAGTGAATTGTGAGGTTATTAGGACATGTAGATGTGAAACAGAGAGGTTGTCGATCGATCGGCTGGGGTAGCAGATCAATTGGTGGAGTGTTGAATTCTGTTCTTTGAAACAGTCGTCCATTCTGTCCTTTAAAACAGTCGTTCATTCTGTCATTTAAAACAGTCGTCCATTCTGTCCTTTAAAACAGTCGTTCATTCTGTTCTTTAAACAGTTGTCCATTTCTACAGTCGTCTAGTCCTGCAGTAGTCCAGTCCTGCAGTAGTCCATTTCTGCAGTCGTCCATTTCTGCAGTAGTCCAGTTCTGCAGTCGTCCATTTCTACAGTCGTCCAGTCCTGCAGTAGTCCAGTTCTGCAGTAGTCCATTCCTGCAGTAGTCCAGTTCTGCAGTAGTTCATTTCTGCAGTCGTCCAATTCTGTCTTGCAGTTTAAATCTTCCAGTTTTTCTTATGTCTCCCATTTTACGTCGTCCATTTTAAGTCTCTCATTTTATGTCCATTTTATGTCTTGCCATTTTAAACGTTCAAGAGTTTCAAAAAGGTCGAAAATTTTACGTCCAAAATGTCAGAGTCCTATTTAAGTCGAAGTCAAAGTCTCGTTCCTGTCCTGTGGCGGCCCTGGCGGGTCGGGGTCGTCACAACTAACATCTTCTAATAAATTTTTTTTCTCATATTTTCTAATTAGAAATATGGACATCGAATCGATTCTGGGCTTTCGATTTTCTCCTGACCGAGTAAAACTCATCAAGCTCCTCCACATTATGGCCAATGGTGGACGACTCCCTGCATACATTACAATCAAAGAGTACATCGATGTGTACGAGGATGATAAAATATGGGAGCTTATGAAAGAAAAAGAGGAGCTATATTATTTCATGAAGCTAATGAACAAAACAAATAAAAGTTCCAGAATAAACTGGGTCACACACCGTGGAAGTCGGAAGGGCCAAAATGACGAGAAGACATTGAACGGACAGAATCATGTTAGATCGTACAAAAGTTTCTCTTTTCTGTCCAAGATAGGTATTCGCATGGAAAATCGAATGGTCATGCATGAATATCGACTAGACGGGGACTTCAAAAACAATGGTATGTCATTTTTCTTCTTTTTTTCGATCCTCTTCTATCATGTGAATGCAAATTCTCTTCTATTATGTTCATAATCATCTTTTGAGCATACAATATCCTTAAAATATTTTTGAAACAGCATAGTGACTACGTGATCGTTCGTATCAAGAGATATGGAAAAAAAAATACGCTAAAATCAACCGACAAGAAGATGAGCAGCCCAACAATGAGCAAGTTACAATCTCCATTCAGGCAAGTCAACCTCCTCATTATCAACATCAAGAACAAGGTCCTCTTCAACAAATTCAGCCAAGTCAATCTCCTCAGCAACATGAAGATGAGAAAAATCCTCTTCAACAATTTGCACAAGCAATGCATCCTCTTTGGGTAGGTCGTGACTGGGAAGAACCAGGACTTCCTGCAGATATAGACATTGGGAGCATGGATCTTCACGAATGGAAAGATAAGGACTTATTGCAGTTGGTAGGAGATATGGATGAGACTAACAATGAGGCATTGCCATTGTAAGAGTTAGATTAAGATCATATATTCTTTTTTCTTGTTTGAATTTTTTTCTATTGGGTTTTATTCAAATAAGATTTTAACGAAGCATCTTCTGTTATGTAGAAGAGTAGATCTCATGGTTTACTTCACCACAATTTGTTTGTAACATTGATCACATATGTTAGTTTTTTTGAAATTTATTTTTTTGTATTTTGAAGTCCACTTTATCAGACTGTTATTAAAATAAATAAAAAAGTAACAATAATATTTCTCAAATATTCACAAATTGAATAGGCTTACTATCCTCGTAACCCACAAAATGTTTACCTCCTGCCCATCATTTATTATATACAATCCACTAGCCAATAAAAGCAAAAAATATGTTTATAAAAGAAAAGAAAATGAGAAGTGGGTCTAGTTGATCTGAAGCACCACCTTACCCGGTACAAGTTTCTTGTCCTTGGCCTCATGAGCTTCTCTCACTTGAGACAGAGGAAATGTCTTCTCCACTGGAATTTTAAGCTTTCCAGCCTCACAGAGCTTTCCAATTTCACTTAAACCTTCGGAATCTGCCCTCATATAAGTCCAGCAATACTCTGTAAACCATCACTACCAGTTACTATAAGTTGATATACATCAGAGTAAACTTAAAGATGAATGTCTAGAGAAAAACAGTACGCCAACGAAGAAGGATTGCTCCATATTCTTATCCTTTGAATAAATAGGAACTAATGTAAAAGAAAAAGAAATGTTTCAAAGAATGCAGTTAAAATGAGGGAAGAAAAAAGAAAGCACAAGTCCAAGTTTTACTCCAAACCCAATTCTCATCTTTCAGAAAATGAACATTGTATGCAATATCGTGGCCCGTGTTCTATTCTTTACCTATTCCGTGCGAATAGCGATATTGGATCTGTTTCTTCAGCAAAATAGTAGTTGACAATGGAAGTCCAATGGCAAGGCCATATCTATCGGTCAATGATGCAGCTTCACCCTATCATATGAAAGGGAGGGAGGAAACACTAAAATTCCTGTATTGAGTATCAATAAGTAGCTTTCCCACTCTTACCTGAAGTGTCATATAGTATCCACCTCTCTTTAAGAAATTAATGCCTATTCTTTCTGTCTCTGGACCGCCAATAGTATCCAACACAGCGTCAAATTTCCCCCTTACGACCAATTCAATATCCTGCACTTGGCCGGGAAATATTGAAGTATTAGTATATGTTTTGCTACTGTTTCTAAAACATATAAAGCCAAATAACAGTTGAGCACGACCTATCCATACATATATTCTAGTGGCAATAACGAGAATTTTCAAAAACTAGTTTTTCATTTTCAGTTCAGGAAATGAAAAGAATTGAGCATTGCTTTGAGAACAGTTTCACAAACTGTATTGCAAATGCAAAAATCTTAGATCCTAAGTCTAACGAAGAACAACAACAACAAGGCAATTACACCAACCAAAAAATTGCTCCAAAGTCCAAATTATGAAGGAAATCATACTTTTTAATGGAAAATGACATCATTGATATTGATATAACCTCAGAAGTGTAGTCAACGGCCTGCTCAACATTGGCTGCTAATACCCGATCTATGCTTTGACTTCCACAAGTAGTTGTTACTAGGCAGCCAGAAGCTACTGAAAGCTGAATGGCAGCAAACCCCACTGCTCCACCACCACCAATTACTAATACCCTTTGCCTGTTGAGATCAATTCGAAATGTATAAGGAGGTCTACCATAAGACAACAAATCTTCAAAAAGATAAATTTATTTTCTGAAGAAACAAACTTCTCCATTACATTTCTATTTTTATGAAGATAATGGAATAAATAATAGGCACTTACAAGTCATTAATGAATTGGTATGATATTATAACGTCATGAAAAAGTTAGACCATATTATCTAGCCAGGAATTTGCTATATTTTTTCTTTTCGCAAGGAAACTTTATTGCCACTTTATCATTTCAAACACCTATATCTACATAAAATTTCATGTTATAACTCTCTTGTACGAATTTTCTTACTAAGGAATAGTAAATATTTCTTTAGGATTCAACAATCAAACAGTGAAGTATTCTCCACAATAACAGTACACTCAGGGATTTCAGGAATCTTGTCTCTCCACACACTACAATACCCACACAACATCACACTCCTGTTCCTCCCCCTTTTCCCTATTTGTAACTTCTCTAATAACCCATTAACTGCTAAGGCAGTTTTCCCCAAAACATAAAAAAATAAATTACATTAAGACCATATAATACATTGCAATACATTTCTTAAACTACCACTTATTTTTTATTTTTTTCTAACACACTAAACCGCGACCGAGGTTTATCACTCTCTCAAAATAAAGTACATAGCAAAGCTTTCTATTGAATTAGTATTTACATTCAACTTTTGATTTTAATATCCACTATAATGTGTGTATGTATACTTAATTCATTTCATTAATTTACCAAGTTCCAGTCAAAATTTATAACCGAAGTATCTACATTCAACTTCAATTTTAATGTCTACTATAATATGTATGTATGTAAACTTAACATGCCATTGCCTAGCTTCTATTAAATTCATAAACTAACTTATAAGGTGTAACTCAAGTTCTTTTATCATCAAATGCATTAAACAATCAACAATATTTTATATCTTACTTACATGATCCAACCTAAGTGTACTAATTATGCCAAACAATTGGAAAAGGGAAATCGTCTACTAGTATTGTTTTAATGTAAAACCTTACTTTGAAGTTTGATGTAACACCCCGAGTCTTCCAAACCCGATTTGTTACTCATGACATAAGACTGGACCAAGAAAATCTTACGAAAAATTTAAAAATTTCTCTCAATGATGAAAATTTTATCTTTAATCCTCGACTATACAGCGGAAAACTCAATAAGTAAACAACATTTATATTAGACAAAATGTTAAGACATTTGCCTGAGGGAATTGGAAATCAAAGAACATATACCGATCGCAAACGACAAGATTTCCTTCTCGCATCTGCCGATCGCAAAACGACAAAAACATAATTCCCACTTCTACCGATTGTGTAAACGACAACATCTACCGATCGCAAACGACAAGATTTTTCTTCTCGCATCTGCCGATCGCAAAACGACAAAATATAATTCTCACTTCTACCGATAGTATAAACAACAACATCTACCGATTGCCATGTGCATCCCTCGTGACCCATTAAATATTACCCGACAGAAGACTTCTATCGATAGTAATAAACAGCATCTATCGATAAACAACATCTGCCGATCACAAAACGACAAGACGTAATACTCACTTCTACCGATTGACATGTGCATCCCACGTGACTCATTAAACATCAACCGATAGAAGACTTCTGCCGGCGAACGACAACTCTTAACACAATAGATAAATTTCTGCCGGTAGAAAACATCTACCGATGGACAAGCACTTTTAACACCTTCTGATAGGAAACAATCAGACTTTCACAGACTTCAACATGACCGAGATAAACTGACACACAGTTGAACCATAGATTCATCCAAAATACGTGTAGCAGAAAACTTAAATAAACAGATCATTCTATATCCTCATAATTATCCTCAAACTTAGGAATTGAACCAGACAATTTCCAAAATCCATAGTTTTAGGAAAAACCCATCCTATTTAGACCTCAGTATTCATAATCCTTACTAACATCATAAAAGTAGTAACCAGGGGTCGAAATCGCCTTTCCAGCCACAAATCTGTCACCCTGAGCAACATCCAGCAATCAGTCCTAGACATCTTCATTGGGTTTGAAATCCTCACCTGATAATTTGTCACATACATCATAAGGTTTAAACTATAAGCCTAATGTTTAGTAAGGAGTGCAATACTAACATGTATGCATGAATGCACAGTTGAAAAGAACACATTTTCATAATCATTTCTTGTTACATTCTTGTTCATCGTTTACATCACGTTCTTGTTCATCGTTTACATCACGTTCTTGTTCATCATTTACATCATGTGGATTAAGGGAGGATTTGTGCCGAAAAGGGGGTTGACAGTGAAAGTGTACATAGTCCTTGCGGGCCATATTCATGGTCCTCCTTTTGGACAGTGACATACGTCAAACCGCCCTCAACCCTCTCTTAATCCTTGTTACATAAGTTTCATGTTCATATCTTGATCGTGAAGGAAAACATACACTTAAAATATTTTCATATTGTAACACCTGGTATTTTGGCCGTGTAATATTCTGTTGAATTATTGTATGGATTTAAATTGCCATAAATACGATAACAATTCCATTGTAAAATGTTGGAGCATTTAGTGTGGGGAGAACCTAACTAATGTGTAACTAACAAAACACTAAGTTTGAAATGCATGGAAGGGCAGTTTGGGGAGAAATTATGGTTGGTGGGAGATAGCCAATGGATAGCTGACACATGGCAGCTTGTTGAGGAAGTTAAGTTCCTCCTCCTACGTGAAACCCTCTTCATTTCACTTCTCTGCTCTCTCTCCATTCTCTTCTTGGCACTCTCTCTTCCAGTCGACAATCAGCCATCGAAGCTACTTCGATCTTCTCGGCTCCTTTCTGTTTTTCTACTAGGGTAAGCATCTTTTAAATGCTAACAAGTTTGGACAAGTTTAAAGTGAGTTTTGGTTGGAGCGAAGGATTGTGATACTTTGGTAAAACTCACTATTTTTGGATGAAAACATACCGATTTGTTTTCTAAGGGTTTGAATGAGTTTGGAACAAATTCTTCTAAGTTATTAGTTAGCATTTGCAGCTTGTTTATTTTCTGAACGTGCATGTACAGGTTCGAGCATTTCCGAGACGTTCAGGACTATCAACTCTGCAGCAACAGGTAAGTTCATACTTATAGGTTTGGCCTTTGAGGCCCTACAATAAGGAGATACTAGGTTTTTATGTTGTCGGGATTTCTGTTTGGTAGTTAAACCATAGGTTATGTTTTAGGTTAATTGTGTTCTGTTTTATATTCTGTTTATTATTCTGTCGCCTGTCTATGAATGTTCATGCATATACGTTTTCTCTGAAAGTTATGAAAATGTTTTCTGCACACGGTTTGAAGTTAAGTAAGATAAAACTTGTAATGAAATGTATGGTTAAATGTCGACGAGGACTGGCATCCTGTCATGTACTCCTGTTATGTCATGTTGTGGCATGTACTCCTATTGCGCCAGCTTCTCTTCCCACTTATACCTTCCTGTCCAGTGAAATGTAATGTAATGTAATGTAATGTTCATGTATTTGAAAATGTTCATGCATAACATATGCACACTGCATTCTAGTATGTTCTTACTAAGCTCTAGGCTCATAGATGAACTCCCTGTTGTAGGTACGGATACTCCAGATGAGGACCTTGTGCCTCAAAATGACGAGCTGATGTAGTTGGAGGATCGAGCTCACGGGGTTTGGCTGCTGCAGTCAGACAAGAGTTAATCTTGTGAGAATGTGTTTTCTGAAGTTATGTCCAATATTGTACCATCTTTTAAAGTTTTAAAGCATTTGAAATGTAGGTCACTTTGTGGTTTGTAAAACGCTGTATGGAACCTGTATTGATGTTTAAAACCTCTGTATTTGACAGTTGAATTATGTTTTGAAGTATTCTAGAATTTGTTTGGAATATTTTCTATTAGTCTGTGCATGGATAGTTTCTGGTTTTAGAGCTATCCATGAAGTGTGATCTTTTTAAGTTTTGTCATGTTTTCTGTCGTGTTCGAAAAATATGGTTTTTGAATTAGTTTGAGAATCTGAGTCTTTCATGTATTCTGTTTTTTCTGCTCTCTGTTGGTAAGTCTTCCTGTTAAAAGCTGTCAAACTTTGTCTTTAAAACTATGTCTTCCGATTACATCTACCGGTAGGAATTTTGCCTACATCTACCGGCTGACGTTATCACCTTCTGCCGATCCCGTTATTGTTTGTATCTTCCGGCTGACGTCATCACACATGCCGATCCCGTTATTGCCTGTATCTTTCGGCTGACGTCATCCATCTTCCGGCTGACGTCATCACCTTCTGCCGATTTCGTTTACTATCTGTATATGCCGATGACGTCATTACATCTTCCGATGACGTCATCACACACCCGATTTTATTATTTCCTCGCCCTTTTCTGTTCCCTGTTCCTCCCCGTCTTCTCTGTTATTCACTTCTGTTTATTTATCTTCTTTGCCACTTCTTCTCTTCTGCTATCCATTATTGAAATCTGTTTTGCTATCAACTTCAAAGAACTCGATTCAGTTAACTATTTTTCCCGTTTGATTTCGAATCCAGAGAACTTTCTCTCTCTCTGTAAATGTTTTAAAAGTTTAATGTACAAACTAAATATAATATAGTCCTCGTTTTCTGTTATCTGTCCCGGAGTGATGGCTCCTCGTCCCCGACCGGGTCGAGGGTCGTCACACATATGCTTGAAAGGAAACAATCACGAGGCATGAGTATGAGTACTTCTTATTCCATCGGACTAAAAGGACAAATCAATCATTCAACAATAAATCATGTTGCTAACTCACATATCATAACCATACAGACAATAACACAAATAGCTTTCGGACATCATAATCAACTTTAACCTAGTACCCTTGTGATGTAGGGCCCTAAAGGTCGGGATTCCTACTCACTCACTTACCTGGTTTCCTTAGCAAACTTGAGCACTTCTCTTCAGACTTCTTCACCTAAAAACATTTCACATTACAGTGTTAAATCAAAATCCTAAAAGTTCTAACCAAAAGTCATCCTAGAATCTAGCATATATGTATATACTTCTAAATCTTCTTAGTCGAGCATCAAGTGTGCGCAGATTAACTTCCAGAACCTAAAATAACCAGATTCAACCTAGTAACTAACCACCGAATACAAATGTCACTACTATTACTCTGCCATAGAAGAATCCAAAACTTCAAGTCTTAGCTGAAAACGGAGCTCTAAGTAACTAACCAGCAACTACATTGTCTACGTCTTACCTAGAGCGTGGATCGTCGGGGTGGAGACTGAAGAATCGATCGTCGATGGAGGAGTAGCTAGCCGAGAGAGAGAGAGGAAGAGCTCTGGAGAAAAAAAAGAAAAATCGCCAAGAGAGGAATGTCGGCTACAGTGAGGTTTTAATGAGGTTTAAGGATTTCTATTTTCTATATATACTAAATAAAATCTTCCTTTATTACGATTCTGCCACCACACAAATAGAAATTGAATAAGTTTTGGCATATAATTCTAAATCGAAAAGATCATTAATAGAGGTGACAGTTAAATCAGATAAGAAAATCACCTGGCCGAAATTGTCGGGTGTTACATTTGACCTATCACAAGAGAGTATCTCTAACTTTTGATTTCAAAATATATTTCTTTCAAATTCTTAGAATTACTAATCGTAGTTTGCCCCATCTATCCAACCTCAAGATTATACTAGGTCTGTACCATCTATCATCATTGAGGTTCTAAGCCTCGAGATGTCAACATCTCTAGCCTTTAATACATAAACATTTCTTCAAACATTTCTACAGTACATGCATGAAATTAAGGAGCTAACATTTAGTAAATAATGTATATGTATATGAAGATATACATGTCATGACATGGTCGTCCTATTCATTCAATTTGAAAGTCTTTCCTCTTTTCTTTTAAAATTCTTATTCTTATTTTTCTTTACGCATATTCATGTGTCTATAGGTTAGTAGACAAATTGAAACACCAGATTCGTGAACTTTGGATGAACAACTCTGACAAACTAGTCAGAGCCTCTACCAAATCTCATGAATTTTACGCAAAAGGAATTTCTTAAGCTTCCGCAAAGTCCATTTGTGTAAACATAATTGCAAAACAACAGTTGTGAACTTTGGTTGGATGTTCCATCAATATATACGAATTTGAAGATGATTATGTGAATTTTGGTGAAATAATTGCCTAAACAACATCGATAGCCTAAAACTTTACTTGATTGCCAAAATGGCATTTGTTAAAACTTTTTAGCACATCATTCTCGAAGCCTCTACCAAATCTCACGAACTCCAAGTCAAAAGAATTCCTTAAGCTTCGACAGAGCCAACCGTATTGCAAAACAACACTTACGAACTTAGGTTGGATGTTGGTATGATGATTATGTGAATCATGCTGAAATCACTGTCTAAACAACATCAATAGCCTAAAACTTTATTTGATCTCCAAAATGACCTCTCATAAACCTCTTAATTCGCCCGTCACTATCTTTCTTAGTATACACAATCAAAAGATGTGAATCATGCCTCATAATTTCACAGCTTCAACATAAATACACCCATATCAATTTTTAACAAAGAAACCACTCATGAAATCGTAACAAAATTCCTACAAAATCATGTAAAGTATCATAATATGTACATGAATTCATACAAGATACACATATTTCTCAATACTAAGCTTCCTATAACTTTCAACAACTCGAAACTTTCACCATAATATGTACTATGAGAATCATCACCAATCTTGTACATATGCCATATTTAAATGCATTAATACACAAAAAATCATGAAACACACATAACTATTTGAAATAACCTTACCTAATCATGTAATTAGTTAAATATGCAAGAACACAAACAATACATACAGTAATTCCACATATGTCAACTCCTTGTGTAATCTACTTTGTGTTTGATGATTTCTCTAAAATTGGAGATAAAAATGACAATATTTTGGGTAGGAGAAGATTGGATTAAGAAAAAAAAAACAATTAGCATGGTTTTGAGAAAATGATTTGCAGTTTTGGATGAAAAAATAACTTAACTTTTCTTGTAACTTTCTCAAAAAATGTTCTGATCGACCAACCATCAGTTTGGTTGATTGCTTCCAGAAACTCATTTCCAAAGCTCTAATGGACCAAATTATTCATAACCTTCGACAGGTAGCCTATTTGAGAGAAATTTAACACATTATTCACATCAACCAAGCGCACAATTGATGACCACTATTCACTATTATTATCTTCTTCTTCTTTTTTAAGAAATCTCCAAAAAACTAATAATTAACCCAACTTCCTTGTATCGACTCCACTAATATAATTACCAAAAATATGAGGGTATTATAAATATACCTATTTCTCCACACTCCGAGTCCCGACAAAAGTTGAAACAATATAACTCTATTGCAATGTCCAACATTTCTCCAAAATTGAAACAAGATGATTCTTAACAAGTAATGTTCCTACAACTTCACTTGAGAAAAAGATGAAAATAACTATTGTTTACGAGAGAGAGAGAGAGAGAGAGAGAGAGAGGCCCATGGATAGAAATATTTCACCATTTCAAACTTACCCTTCAGTTATTCTAGCAGTGCCCTTCAACCCACGCCATGCAGTCAATGCCGCAAAAGGAATGGTGCTGGCCTCCTGAAAGAAATAACAACTATATTATGCCAAGTTTTCTCAGAACAGAAAATATAAAAAATATATATATAATAGTAATAAATTCATATTACTAGAGCCCAACATAGGTGACTCGTTACGACACTCCATAGGTGGTCAGCGACACAACCACAAAAAAGAATTTTTAGAGATGATTGGAAAATAGATAATCAACCTCGCCCAAGCAAACCGTTAGAACTACAGAGTAATGATCATAAAATTAGCATATATGCAAAAAAAAAAAAAGAATATAAAAGGCAGTAACTAGAAAAACTTTAGCATAAGATCGAATCATTTAGCAATTACCACATGGGAAACAGATACGGGTTTTGAAGTTAATTCATCTTCAGAAAGAATTGCATAGTCAGCATAAGTACCCCTGACAGCAGTTGGATGCAATGCACCAAAAACATCTTGTCCAACTCGAAAGGTGTTTACCGAAGATCCAATGCCTGCAACTTCACCACTAATATCACGCCCCAAAACGAGTGGCAGGAGAGGTTCAAATAAGGAACGACCATAGCCTGAACGCATCTGAAACCATGAAATTTTCATCAGAATGCATCTAATTTAATTTCATAAACAACATAGAAATTAAGCTAAATAACACAGGATACGAAGTAAATGGGTAAACGGCGGAGTAAAAAATGAGAATTATCAATGGCAGAAGAGAATTACAGTGAAGTAAACTATCCAAAAGTCAAGGTAATAGCGTATGAAATGATTAAGTGACAACATAGTTGCAGCGTCCAATCATGCAATGAAGTAGCTGTAGCCACTGAAATTTTCCGAATAGACAGAACTTCCTCATTTTTATTCTCATTGCAGTGATTAAAGATAACTTACTCTGGTATCTAGCGGATTGATCGATACGGCGTGAGCCCTGACAAGAACTTCATTGGGTTTAAGATCGGGGACGCTGACATCCGATCGGAGCTCGAGCACTTCCGGCCCACCGAAGCGCGGCAAGACAACGGCTCTGCAGCTGGTGACGAACGATTTCAATCCAGTTCTTGAGTAGAGAAGAAACGGGCAGAAACCCAAACTTGGGTGTTCGGTTATGGAGTTATACAGTCTCGAATATCTCATTTTCTCCGCAAATCAACAACTCGGATGGAATCAGTAACTGAGCATTTTTAAGACCCAGAGAGAGAGACGGGAAGTTTGTAAGGGTTACGAGGAAGAGAGAAATGAGCAGGAAAGAGAGAGAGGTGTGGACGTGGAATCGCTTCCTCCGCAATCAAAATTTCATTAGGTGGACAAATGTGCTTCAGTGGAGGACGAAAACCTTCGGCACCACCGCTATTAACCGCTCTGCAAATTTTTCAGATTTTTTTTTTTAACTACAGCATCCATGTCTTTTTCTTTTTTTTCTCACACTATCGATCCAAAAACATAGTACTATAATCAAATATCCTCGTATATCAAAAACTAAACTTATATTCAAACCATAATCTATGGAAGTCGTTATCAACTCATTTGAAATGAGTCAGTTAAGTTCAAATTCTTGTAGAGATTTTCAAGCTCAACTGAGTTCTATGAACTAATTTTTACTCAGCATATAAAAAAAAAAAAACTTGCTTTTTTCATCTACTGACTTTCATATCGCCTTGTTGGAGATGCCGGGAAGAACATTTGAATCGATTGGAACTGGAGCACTTGTGGGTTCTGCCATCTTTGGCTCTGAGTTTTGATTCTGAACAGGTACAGGAACATTCATGCACGGGACGGGGTCCACAGCGCCACCATCGTGATCAATATGCTTCTGCATTATGTTGGAAGAAGGTCCACTGATCATGGTAGTTTCAACGGTAGGCTTTTGTTGATCGGAAGCGACCATTTGGTTCACTGCATGGAGCTGCTGTAGTCGATAATCAGTTTCCGGCCGACGACAGACCTTTCTCAGTGGCACAATTTCCTGTCAGAAATTATAGAGTTCGCAATGAATACGAAAGTGTCATATTCGTGTGTTCAAAATGAAGAGTGAAAGACAGAAATGTGTCATACCTCAGATTGATCATGGTCGTATCGCACCAAGAACCTACAACGACAACCTCTAACATCGTGCCTCCTCCTTTGTGCATCAAGAACGTGAGCATCAAAGTAAAGGGCCTGCTCTTTACCTTCCTGAACATTTTTACATTTCAAAAAATTTATAGCAAGTGTTCAAAAAGTGGAACCGGTAATATTCCTGTCATTCTTTTCCCTCAGGAAGAACACGATAATAACCTGAAAGCAGAGAATTAGATCGCCGGGAATAACAGCAACGCACTCTGATGATTCACACGGAAGAGAACGAGGCCTCACGTGCTTCCTAATGTTAATCCATTCATCCTCCTCTGGTCCAAAACCAGCAAATCTGACAAGTGCTTCCTGACCATGGTCATCAGGAGGTTTTGAGCAAATGGTGGACAAACAAATGCAGCAAACAAGCATCATTTATGACTAAATAAGAGGTAAAAAAAAAATGATAAAAAAACAAAAGGGTTCTCATGCACTAAATATCCAACTTAAGTGGAAATCACCACGATACTTTCAACTTTCATCTAATAGTTTAGATTAGTTCAAATAGGATCGCCATTCGATAAATCTGCTAGCTCTCTCCACAATAATTTCTCCAAATTATTCATATCTCTTGATCCTACAATCTCTCTTTTAAATAAACATCTAGAGAATATTAAAAGACATAATTAATCAATTATCAAGAAATTCTAAAAGACAAAAAAATTACACTCATTCATCTTAACATTTTATCTTCTCTAGTAAACTCTATCAGCATACTATATAAACTATTAGATTTAACATCAATGATCACGACTAGATGTGATTTGGTAATGAAAGGAAAATAAAGGCAAGGATTCACACAAACAATGAAACTGAAGATGCAAATAATTTGTCACATCTTTTCTTGATTCAACTGATTTAATAGATGCAAGTAGTAACAAAGATGTCTAAAAAATAAATGGAAAAAGAGCATTAAAAATGATAGAGACAAAATTACCGGATCACCTGTCTCCAAATATCTGTGGGACAAAAACGTAGCAACATCATACCTGAGAAAAATGCAGCATCAAAAGTCAGTGCGACAAAAAAAATTGCTGCTCACAACTTTTGATTGCATGCAATTTATTCGAACCCCTAGCAACTGGGGGAGAAAAAAGAAGAAAATGATATTAAAAGATAAACATGCATTTAGATTTCTGAGCTAAAAAAAAAAAACTAACCATGCACCATCCCTGCCAGATTTTGCCTCGAACTCCATGACAGAAGTTTCAGCAGAACTCCTTCCTACACCTAAAACACAAGAATTAACCCAGAAAAAAAACAAAAAAAAAAAAAAGAAATCTAGATAATAAAGACAATAGAACAAGAGAGTCAAGTAGTTTTACCATTTTAACTAGAGAAGAAGTAAAAAAGTGAAGTCCTCTAAATTTCACGAGGAAGATCAATACAATTACGGATCGGTCATCAGAGAAAGTTAGAGAATAAGGAAATAATTATTTTGAAATAATCACATTCAAGAAGATCACAAGATTATGCTGCTATGCATGTTCCTTTTAATTTTATTTTTCGCATGTTATACCCATTAATCACAACTTTTTCTGATGATTCATGCTCACGAGACTGTAAAATATCTTATTCCAATAATGAACAATAAAGAAGAAAAATAAGAATTAGAAGCCATAGATATATCACACATAGATAATAAAACAGATAAGATGAATACATACATTGTGGGAGCCACTTCTCCCCATCTTACAATGTTAAATGTCAAACGATTGATACATACCAGCTATAATGATCCATCTCAAATTTTGGAGAAAAGTGAAAAAGCCGTTAAACACACCAAAACTAATTCTACCTGAAGGAGCAGGCACAGGCACAGCTACAGATTGAGTTGCGTTTCTCACTGATGTTGAATCATCACGTGGCAAAGGAGACACGCTTAACTTTCCAGGAGCTTTACTTGATTTTGCCCTAATTGCGTATCTCCTATTTTGGAACCAATTCCAAATCTATCAAAACATAGAAAAAAAAAATATTAGAACTACACATCCAATAATAAAAATTGTAGATGCATAATGCTTATACTACATACTTGTTTCATTTGCACAGTAATCTTGCCTTTTCGATCCTCCGTCTCACTAGATGTAGACAACATTTTAAATTTCATAGCCAATAACAATAAAGTTATCATATTCTCATGCGTTAAAAAATGACAACAAACCTGAACTTCTCCGCAATGCTTACTAGAACTTCTCGTGATGGCATTGTATTATTATGAACTTGCAAAATAGTTTCCATCTCCATAACCTTTCAGAAAAATCTATAAGTTACACGATAGTACATAATTTCTTTCATCCAGTTTTTAGATATCAGTAATTTTTTCAATCATTTCTTCGTTGGTTTCTACATGTTATAAGCAAGGATAATCTTGTAATGAAAATGCAAAAATTGCAAGCCTATATCAACCTACTCCTTCACACTTCAACACCTACTCCAATTTATGTTTCTAGTGTCAACTACAATATTTACAGATGAGAAAAAAATTCTTCAGTCCAAACTTACAACAATGATCAACACAAGCTATACAAGTTTCCATATTAATTCCAAAACCTGCATTGACTTGCACTATAAAGGTCTAAAGTGTTCTACATGGTTTGGTAAAGCATGATGTGCCCTCCCTTTCGAGCCAAATTTATGAGAATAATATTCTAAGCGATCCAGTTGTTGCAATTAGTATAAGAGCATCCTTCTTCCTGAGTAAACCTCGTGAGATGCGCATCGTGAGACAGTCTCATTATGAATGGAGTAACTAAGAGATTAAAGTCCTGCCGACTAAATAAATATGGCCACCATTGAGATTGGTTTCGATGGGGATTGTAACTATCTAAGTTGTCTAAGATTGCTTAGTCAAAACTGGGTATGTCAATCTATAAATCACTAAGACTCTCCAAACCAATTATCATGGGCGAGTTCTCCCTTAGAGATTTTAGAAAAACAAGCCAGCAAAGACAAGAGCACAATGCTCCCAGAATAACTTGGTGTTAGCATATATCGTTCCTTAGCTGTGTAACATTTTTATTATTCTTTTCCTTTTTACTTATTTACCCTTTGTCATTGGTTATATAAAAACTCATGTATATTGTAATGAGAAGTTGAGCTTTTACAGTAGACAGGAATAGAAAGTTTTTCCTTTCCCCTCACACTCTTCTCTCTATCCTTCTCCTCCTCTGTTCATCAGAAACCCAAATATCTGTTTTTCACATTTCCAACTCTTGGGAGGATCAGATCAGATTCTTCTGAAAGATATCAAGCGCAATATCAAAATTTCTAAAAACCTAGAAAAAAAGAACCCCAAAAAATTACGATTAGCATAGAAAATCAACAATTTCGTCAATAAACTCCAATTTAAGCTACCACAGATGAACGCACGACTATTTATTAACCCAAAAGTGGTAAAAGAAAATAAAAAACCAGAATAAACCTCAGCAGGCGTGAAGCGGAAAGCAGGGCCTCCATTATTCGGAGGTCGACCCATTTCGCTGAAACGCCCGGAGAAACAAAAAGAGCGCTGGAAGAACCAGTCAAGGAGGAAATTAGAGAGACAGAGAAAGGTCTTGAGCTGCCATTTGCGATACAGGACCAAAGATCGGCAGTGGTTTAGATAGAAAACGTCTCTCACTAAATTGAAGCAAATACTCAAAGCATATTCATAGGGAGGCAAAAGGGGAACTGGGCTTGAGCATTTACTACCAAAAAACAACCGAGAGAGAAAACACGGATAAGTTTATCTGAGATTAGTTTAATCTCGGAAAAGATAGCATTTATCAGTTTACCAAACATCCAGTCTTTCCCATTAGAATTTATTGTATTTTTTAATTTCACAAGATATATTAGTGTAATTAAACTGTACTTAATACAATAAATTAATTTTTTATAATTTATTACATTAATTGTGCTTACAGATATTTAACACGTAAACGAATTTTTTAAAAGAATAAAATAAGAGAGTATACGTATTATTTACAATATAGTCAATTTTTATTTTTATATAATTAAAATTTATTATTATTTCTTTATTTTAAAGGTAATTAAAATTTTAAACTATACAGTCATTAACAAACTCATCCTTAAACTATATTTGTTAACAAAATTGTCATTGAATTATGGTCTGTTAACAACCAACTGGTCGTTCAGTTTTCCGTTAAAAAGTTCTTTGTACGAGCGCCCGATCCCTTTCCACGAATGCTTGCATGCAAGAGCCCGCACTTAAGACGCGAAAGCCCATGCCAAAAGACATTTTCGATCTCCCTCAGCAACTCGATTAGAAAATTGCCCAAAAAATTGAATCTTCAACTTCAAACCTTGATATCAATGGCGTTGAGTTTTCAGAGAGGAAGATGCTTCTTGTTCTCATAACATATCCCACTTGAGGCCACCTATTTGCAGATAAGAAATGCTTTTCAAAACTTCTTTCATTACCTTCAACCTCCTCTTCCATGGCGGAATTGATCTCAACAACAAAATATTCACGATCTCCCCTTTTATCCATTTTGCAACAATGGTTTTCGGTCGTCGAGTATTGCAACATCCGAGAATTTAGACTAAGTTTGGACGAGACATCAAAGAGAGAATCTTACATTTTTTTGTTACATTTTTTCCTACTTTTTTTAGATTGTAATTGAAGTAGATTTTGAGAAAATACTCTATAGTATGGGCTTTTGCGCCTTAGGTGCACAGCCTTCTACGTCATAATGCGAAAAAAAAATTAACGAAAAATTAGACGGTGATGACTGGATTGTAAGGTACCAATTATATCAATAATCATAGTTCAAGGCAAGTTTGATAATAAACCCCTTTTAAGGTTTTTTTTTATTACTCTAAAATAAAAGAAGTCTTTGCTCTCGTCCGTAACGCAAGCTGTTTGCGAAACTGCTCGACAGAAAAGTAAAAATAGCTTTTGTAAAATATATGTAATAAACTTTTTTTACTTCACATTTTTCTATGAAATGCAATAGTAAATAGTAAATATATATAATAAACTCCTAAACCAAAATTATGTCAGCCCAACGATTTTATTACGATGTTACGTATGTGAATCAATTCAACTATTCAAGTGTCTAGGTGCTTTTCCTCAAAATCATCCTTTGTGAAAACTCTTTTCATGAATAAATGAAGGTCGCGGTGGTGAGAATTATTGGAGCATCCATTGAATTTTTCATTGTCCAAAGCTTAAGAAGATCATGAGAAAAGATCAGAAATAAGGGGAGAAAATTATTATCGAGTGATAATTTTTGTAAATAAAACTGCAATTATTATTATTTAATGAATTTCAAATTCATTGGATAGAGATAGATGGTGATTTATTTGAAATTAATAAAGGAATTTCAATTATATTATATTTTATTTAACTCAGAAAACTATTATCACAAAAAATATTATTTGACTCAATATTTTGCAAGATATTAATTCAAATTCAGTTTGAATATCATATCGACAGTAATAATGCTAAGTGTGCTCTCTTAAAAAATTCGTTGACATGTCATATAATTATTGGTGCAATTAAAATACAATTAATATAATAAATTATTATTTATAATTTATTACATCAATTGCACCAATTAATATTTGATACGTCAGCGAGTTTTTTAAGAGAGTGAAATTGTTAGCATATTGCATTTCTACCCTCTCATTATTTTGATTATTAGTCTATTTATTAGTTTAACACTATGTTAATATTACTTCTTATAAGTCATAAGTGCCCTTCTTATTAGCTTCTAGGTTAAATACAAGATAACCGTAAGCATTTTAGATACTGAAAATAGAAATACAGCAGGAAAGACAAATTCGACAAACTTCCTCTTCTCCTTCTCCACTCTACTTCTTCTTCTTCTTCAATGTGTCTGAGTTTCTATTTTGGTATTAGAGCTCATGACATCCTTAAGCTCGACAATCCCCTCCTCAAACAGCAACTCTCCCTCTTTTTCCCCAAATGAACCAAAAACATTAATAATCAAACTGGACTCCACAAATTATCTTATGTGGAAAACACAAATACTCAACGTTATCATCGCTAACGGCATTGACAATATCCTGGATGGTTCCTATCCTCCTCCTCCAAAATTTCTTGATTCTCAGTCAGTTCAATTGAACTCAGATTTCACAGTTTGACAACGATATAACCGACTCATCATGAGCTGGATTTTTTCTTCCCTCTTTGAAGTGATTCTTCCCCAAATAGTTAGCCTCAACTCTGCAAGTGAAATATGGTTGGCCCTGGGTCGAATGTTCTCTTCCTCGTCTTTGGCCTGAATAACAGAGCTCCGTTGTCAACTCCACATTCTATCGAAGGATGGTTTTTCATCCACTGCATACATACAAAAAATCACCACAATCTACAACACTCTACCAGCTGTTGGAGAACCAGTATCATACCGCGATCAACTTATCTATTTTTTTGGAGGATTGGGTAGTGAATATAACTCATTTGTCACCTCCATCACCAACCGAAGCGACGAACCACCGATTGAGGAGATTCATAGTCTTCTCCACAGTTACGATTTCCGTTTGGAAAAGCATTACACAACGACCAAACTTTCGAGCTCCCTTCAAGCCAATGCCGCCGTCTAGAGATCATTCTGCCCTCCTTGGCCACCGTTTAGCTCATCCCAAAATTTTTTCCCTAATTTCTCGCCGCCTTTTCCCAACAATAAATGTAACACCTGACATTTTTGCCATGTAAATATTCCTTGAATTATTAAATGGAAAATTATTTGTCATTAATACAATGTGTATTTTATTTGAATTGTTGTGATGCTTTACGGAAAGCAGGTTTCAGAAAAAACCAAATCGATGAACTAAATAACAATTTAGTTAGAAACCAATGGAATGGCAAATTAGGAAGCCAATTAAGGTTGGTAGGAGGAAGCCAATGGATGGATGCCAAGTGTTTTCGGTTGTGGAAGAGGACAAGCTTTCTCTTTCTCTTCCTCTCTTCCCTTCACTTCTACTTGAATTTCTTCTCTGTCTTCTCTCTTCCAGACGACAAACGACCATCGAAGGTCCTCCGACCTCCTCAGTTTCTTTCTATTTCTCTGCCTAAGGTAATCATCTACTAAAGTTAACGAGTTTTGACAAGTTAAAACTCTAGTTTGTTGAAGTTTAGGGTTAATGTCTGATCGCGTATATTATAAGTTCGTGAATCGTCGAGGAAATTTACACGAACAAAGCTTGCAACTTCACGGACAACAGGTAAGTTCATGTGTATAAGTTAGCCCTTAAGTCCCTACAGCATGGAGATACTAGGTTTTGGTTCGGGTAGTTAGGTCGTAGGTTATGCTATAAGCTAAACATGTTCTGTGTGTTCTGTTTCATGTTTGTTTTTACTCTGTCGCCTATATATGTTGAGTTTAAGCACCGTATCTGTTAATGCATACACGTTTTCTGGAAAACCATGTAAATGTTTTTCAGCACTAGATTTGAAGTTATGAAAATTAAAATGTGGATGTAATGTATGGTTAAGTGTGGACGAGGACTGGCATCCCGTCATGTACTCCTGTTATGTCATGTTGTGGCATGTACTCCTGTTGCGCCAGTTCTTCTTTCCATTTATACCTTCCTGTCTAGTGAAACGTAATGTAATGTAACATAATGTTCACGTATTTGAAAATGTTCATGCACAACATATGCATCACTGCATTTCATGTTCTTACTGAGCTCTAGGCTCATAGTTAAACTCCATGTTGTAGGTATGGATCCTCCAAATGAGGACTTTGTGTCTCAAGTTGATGAGTAGATGAAGTTGGCAGATCGAGCTCATGGGGATTGGTCGCTGTAGTCAGACAAATGTTATTCCTGTGATGATGTATTTTTCTATAGTTATGTCAAGTTCTGTACAACTTTTATTTTTTAAAACCTCTGTTATAACAGTTGTACTTTCTTGAAATATACTGGAATGTTTGAAAATCTTTTCTTTTAGGTTGTGTATGGATTGTCTCGGGTTTTAGAGCTATCTATGTAGTTAGATTTTTTTTGAATCTCTGTCATGTTTAAAACTGTGTTTTGCGATGCTTTTATGTCAAAAGAAGTAAGTTGTCAAACAGAGAAATAGCTGATCGATCGCCTAGGGTAACCGATCGATCGACGGAGTATATGTTTATGTCTTTCAAGTCTTCAAGTTTTCCAAAAGAAAACAGTCGTCTACGCCTTCTGTTAAACAGTCGTCCACTTTTGTCCTTCAAAATTATCGTCCAAAGTTATCGTCCAAAGATCGATCGCCTGGGGTAACCGATCGATCGACGGAGTATATGTTTATGTCTTTCAAGTCTTCAAGTTTTCCAAAAGAAAACAGTCTACGTCTTCTGTTAAACAGTCGTCCACTTTTGTCCTTCAAAATTATCGTCCAAAGTTATCGTCCAATGTTGTGGTCGATAACGTCGTCCAGAATCCATTCTGTTTCTTTAAAGTGTTAGTCGTCCAAAGTTATCGTCCAAAGTTGTGGACGATAACGTCATCCATTTCTGTCGTCCACAGCCTCGGTTGTCTTCTGTCGTCCACAACTCCTGTCGTCCACGGCTTCTGTTGTCCACAATTTCTGTCGTCCACGACTCCTGTCGTCCACGGCTTCTGTCGGCCATAATTTCTGTCATCCATTTCTATCGACCACGACTTCTGTCGCCCACGGCTTCTGTTGTCCACAATTTCTGTCATCCATTTCTGTCGTCCACGACTTCTGTCGTCCACGGCTTCTGTCGTCCACAGTTTCTGTCGTCCATTTCTGTTGACCACGGCTTTTGTCGTCTACAGTAAGTCTTCCATTGCACGACTTCTAGTTTATGTTTTCCCTATTTTATTAAGTCCCCTACTGCATGTCTATCGTCCATTCTGCTCTTTATTTTAAACGTCCAAAAAATTCTGTTTTTCCTGTTTTTATTTCTCCCTGTCTTCCTGCTCTCGTCCAGAGTACTCATCCAAGTTTTTAATATTCCTGTCTTCCTGTTTTTCTTCTGTCATTCATTTCTGAAGTCCGACTTTTAATATGTCTTCCAGTCTTCAACACCAGAGAAGATTTCCTTTCTGTAAGCTCTCTATCAAGGTTTTAAAAAAAAGAATAAAAGTTCAAAAAAATATATATGTCACGTTTTAAAATGTCTGGAGTGATGGCTCGCCGACCCAATCGGGTCGAGGGTCGTCACAATAAAGTTTTTCGTGGTTCGGGTTCTGCAACTAACCCAAACTCAGGCTGGCGCCCACGACCTGGATCCCACAGGTCCAAGTGCCAGATCTGCTTCAAGGTGGGCCACTCAGCTTCGGTTTGTTACCACGGGTTGAATGGATCCTAACGGCCCACCCAATACAAAAGCCATACCTAAACCCCACCTATCAGCAACTCGGCACCCACAACAACCCATACCCGATTGACCCATCTCAAACAAATCCATAGCCGAGCTCGTTTCACCCATACCTGAATCACACCCATCCGAGCTCCAACTACCTAGTTTCCTTCTCTTCTCCGGCTAAGGCGAATTCGGCCGGCATCCTACCACTGTCAGACACTTCCGCCTCAGCTCCGGCCACCCAATGGATGTTGGATTCTGGCGCCACTCACCATTTTACACCGAATCCCTCTATGTTGTAAAATCCATCTCCTTATAGTGGCTCAACTCACGTTTTAACGGCAGACGACAATCCTCTTTCAATTTCTAGTTCTAGATCTGCTATTATTCACACTAGTGTTCGCCCTCTGCTTTTAAACAATATTTTCCATGCTCCTCTGTTGTCACACAATCTTCCTAGCATCCATCAATTGTGTCGAGACAATCCGATTTTTGTTGAATTTCACTCTGATTATTTTTTGATTAAGGATCAGAGTTCACACCAGACACTTCTATGGCTGCCTCCACATCAGCCACTGCATCTACAAAAACTGCCCAGATTTTGGACTTATGGCATTCTCTCCTCGGCCACCCATCTAGCTCCGTTTTAAATTATGTTTCAAGTTTCTGTAATTTCCCTTTCGTTCCATCTACTTCGTTAAACCTGTGTACTGCTTGTCAATTAAGTAAAACTCATCGTTTACCATTTTCACTTTCTCTGTCTCATGTTTTGGCTCCCTTTGATCTAGTGCATATGGATGTTTGTGATCCATCCCCTATTAACTCAATTATTGGTGATCGCTATTTTCTACTGTGTATTGACAATTACTCTAGGTTTACATGGCTTTTCTGTTTAAAATTAAAGAGCTCTGTTCATCAAGTGTTTTTTGAATTTTCATAAATTTGTTCAAACTCAATTTGGTGTCTCTATTAAATCTGTTCAATTTGATTGGGATGGTGAATTTCAATCTTTATCGTCAGTTTTCAAATCTCTCGGCATGCATCATCGCATCTCTTGTCCGTACACACCAAATCAAAATGGTAGTGTTGAACAAAAAAATCATCACGTTGTCGAAACTGGTTTAGCACTCCTTTTTCATTCCTCCGTGCCTTAACATTTTTGGCCTTGTGCGTTTCGCACCGTCACTATGTTAATAAATTTCTTGCCTACTCTCATTTTAAAAAACAAATCTCCTTATGAGTGTCTCTTTCATTTCGTTCCTCCTTACTCCTCACTCTGTGTGTTTGGATGTCTCTATTTTCCCTTTCTACGTCCTTTCAACCGACATAAATTACAACATCGTTCACTTCCTTGTGTATTTCTGGGCTATAGTGAACATCACAGGGGTATCTCTATCTCGATCCTATATCCAGTAAAATTTTCGTTACTCGTCATGTTAAATTCGATGAAACTTTTTTTCTTTTCTCTTCCCTTACTACTGCTTTGTCAACTTCATCTTCCTTCTCTCTTCCCATTACGCCGTTACCCATTCCTTCATTACCCAACTATCCAATCTCTTTACCCGAACTTACTCCTATCCCCCAATCCATTCACCTTCACACCCTCATTGTTGACCCACATTCTCCTACTATATCGGCTATCACCTCTTCTGTAACACCCGACAACTTCGGACAGATGAACTTTCTTTTTAGGAAATAGAATTAACTGCCACCCTTGTATAAATATATTTCTTTGATAAAAAATTTAGGCGCCAAGTTTAATCAGTCCTTTTTATAAAAATTAGATTTGGTGGCAAACTTGTAATTAAGCCTAGCTTATTAAGTGTATAAATAGAAAATGAAAATCCAAAAACCTCACAAAAACCTCCACCAGCCGACTTTCCTCTTTCAGCCGACTCTCTCTCTCCCTTCAGCTCTTTTCTCTGTTCTCCCTCCAGCGATCAGCTTCCTCCTGATTTCTCCCGATACTCCAAGCTCGAGGTAAGATTTGGACAATGTGTTTGTTGATTAGTTATTTAGGAGTTGATTTTAGATTAGAGCTTGGGATTCGGGTTTGCTGAGAAATTTATAGTAACATAGTGTTAATAGCTAATAACACAGTATTTTTGATTGTTGTAGATAATAAGTAAAAATAACAAACATTGGCGGAGCTCGGGTAGTTGATGAACCCGAATCCCATTAATGTTTAGCTAAGGTTTCTATGCACACCAGGTGGTTGATACAATGTTCGAAATGAAATAAGTTAGACTTCTAGGAAATATACTTAGTTAGGAAACTATCATTCCTGAATTTAGACTATTTAGGATTTGTTTTCTTACATTAATACATGAAATGTCTTAGGTGGAAAATGTTTCAAGTGAAGGAAAGACGTTGCTAAGGAATCCAGATAAGTGAGTGTATTAAGATTTCCAGCCTTTAGAGCCCTACATCACAAGGGTAGTAGGTTGGGATTTGTCTCTGATGATTGGTTATGTTTAGGAAGTTCTCTGTTTTAGTACAATGTTTGGAATAGTAGATGCTTTGTATTCTCGTGAATGACTTCTTCCACGATCTCGTGTTCTGTACACGTTTATGTCCATGCATCATATTTTATTTACCGAGAATACAAAATGTTTTACATGCATACCCCCCTTATAAATGAAACAAGAAAACGAAATGAATGAAACCCTGATTAAGTGAGAGTTTGGGTCGGTTATGGCCATGTCACTGTCCAGGGATGGACTATAATTCTTGCCCGTAAGGGCCATGTACACGCGCACTGCCTACCCCCCTCCTTCGGCACGAACTCCTCCTTAATCCATGATATGAGAACAATGAACAAGAATATGATTCCCACGATATGAATATGAATGTGAACACAAACATGATTCCCGATCTGAATAAAAGATGTGAACATGATTATATTAAGTATGCGTTCATAAGCATTCATGTATTTGTTGTACTCCTTACTAAGCAAGTAGGCTTATAGTTTGAACCTTATGATATAGGCGACGAAATAGCAGGTGAAGACTTCACTCTAGAAGAAAATGCTTAGGTCTGATTGCTGGATGTTGCTTATGGTGATGATTTGTAGCTGGGAAGCGATTTCGACCCGCGGAGTGTTGCTTTTAGTACAATTTAGTAAGATCTTAGATAAGAAGTATGAGTGGAAATGAATTACTCTATAGTAACAGGTATTTGACTTATTAAGTACGAATTTAAGCTTAAGAAGGTTCAAGATTAAAGAATTCTCTTTCTGTATTAAGTCTTCCGCTACGTATTTAAATTAAGGATTACGATGTTATGTGTATGGAGATTTTTGGTAAAGGGAGTAAGTTTATAGAAGAACAGAGAATTGAAATGTCAATTTCGATCGATTATCAGAAGATGTTAATCGGTAATTGTTGAGTGTCACTGATGAGCGGTAGAAGTTACTCTGTTAATGTTGAGTGTCACTGTTGAGCGGTAGAAGTTACTTTGTTAATGTTGAGTGTTACTGTTGATCAGTGGATTCTAGATGTATGAGTCATCCGGCTGACGTCATCGGTAGATGTTGAGCGTTGCTGTTGATCGGTGGATGCTGGATGTATGAGTCATCCGGCTGACGTCATCGGTAGATGTTGAGCGTTACTGTTGATCGGTGGATGCTGGATGTATGAGTCATCCGGCTGACGTCATCGGTAGATGTTGAGTGTTATTGATCGGTGGATGCTGGATTAACAAGTCATCCGGCTGACGTCATCGGTAGATGTTGAGTATTACTGTTGAGCGGTAGATGTGATCGACAGAGGTTAATTCGATCGTCAGTTGATGTCTTCCTTTATATAAATATATAGATGATTTTCCAAACGATTCTTTAATGACTTTGGATTTAAATTAGAGTTTCACAAAAAAAATATAGATATACGAGTCAAAAATAGGCTTACGCTCATGATTATGAAAATTCTCGACCCGTCGGGTTTCGGGTTGTGACATCTTCCCCTCATAGTCGACCACTTACAATCAATTATCATTCTATAAGAACTAGATCAAAAGCCAGTATTTCCAAACTACGAGTTCTTTCTGCCCAAGCAGATGTCTCTCTTGATTCGAAAACCTTCCTGCAAGCATCTAAAAGTACTCATTGGATGATAGCCATGCACGATGAAATGACAGCTCTTCACAAGAATAGCTCATAGCAGCTCATGTCTTTACCTCCCAATGCCAAGCTCATTGGTTGCAAGTGGATTTTCAAAGTGAAGCTTAACTCAGATGGCTCTATCTGTCGCTATAAAGCTCGACTAGTGGCAAAAGGTTGTGATCAAACTGAGGGTGTTGATTACGATGAGACTTTTAGCCCAGTTGTTAAACCTACCACAGTTCGGACAATTCTATCTTTAGCACTCTCTCTGAGCTGGACTATTCGACAATTGCATATAAACAACATCTTCTTACATGGTGACTTGACTGATACAATATATATGCAACAACCCCTTGATTCATCTCAACCTTATGCAACATGTTTATTGAAGAAAGCTTCGTACGGTCTTCAACAGTTTCCTCGAGCATGGTACAACAAATTACATAATGTCTTGCTTGCCTGGGGTTTCTCAGCATCGAAATCTGATGCCTCCTTATTTATTTACAGGAAGAATTTGGTCACGTTACTTATGCTGGTATACGTTAAAGATATTATTCTTACAGGTGACTCGACCTCTTTATTGGATCAGTTTCTCCGTTATTTACATCAACAATTCATAGTTCGCGATCTCGACTCTCTTTCCTGTTTTCTCGGCATTTCTGTTACACAGACTACTTCTAATATGCATTTTTCTCAATCTAGATACATCACTGAGTTGCTTCACAGGGCTCAAATGGGTTCTTGCAAATCGGTTCCTACTCCAATGGTATCGGGACCGATTATGTCCATCAACTCCGGCACACATGATGGTTTTCTCTATCGCAGCATAGTTGGTGGTCTTCACTACTGTTGTCTTACCAGACCAGACATTGTCTTTGCGGTCAACAAAGTTAGTCAATTTATGCTTCCTCTAACCGATGTTCACTGGTAGTGTGTTAAAAGAATTTTGCGGTATCTTCAAGGCACGTCGTCACTTGGTATTTCTTTCTCTCCTTCAGCAAGTTTTAACCTTACATGTTATATTGATGATGATTGGGCTTCATGTTCGGATGATCGAAAAAGCACAAGTGGATACTGCATATTTTTGGGCTCCAATATTATCTCATGGTCTTTGGTTAAACAAAAAGCAGTATATCGCTCAAGCACCGAATCCGAATACAGAAGCATTGCAAATGCCACAGCAAAAATTCTTTGGTTGCAATCTCTCCTCAATGAACTTGGCATAATCTCTCCTGACATCCCTCTAATCTATTGTGATAATCTAAATGTGACAAATTTGGCATCTAATCCGGTTTTGCACTCCAAGTCGAAGCATGTTGCCGTTGATTTTCATTTCGTTCGTGAATAGGTGCACAAGAAATCCTTACTTGTCAAATTTATCCATCTGAATATCAGCTAGTTAATGCTCTCACTAAGCCGCTTTTGCCTTCCAGCTTTCATAACTTCACATCCAAGATCTTCGTTCAACAGCCTTGCTCTTAAGGGGGGATGTTAGCATATTGCATTTCTAGCCTCTCATTATTTTGATTATTAATCTATTTGTTAGTTTAGTACTCTATTAATGTTACTTCTCATAAATACCCTTCTTATTAGCTTCTAGGTTAAATACAAAATGACTGTAAACATTTTAGATACTGAAAATAGAAATACAGCAGGACAGACAAATTTGGCAGACTTCCTCTTCTCCTTCTCTACTCTGCCTCTTCTTCTTCTTCTTTTTCAACGTGTCTGAGTTTCTATCTGAAATAAAAGAGTACGCCTAGCATTTCTCGATCGATAGTGCCTCGTTATGGAGATGGCTTCCAATGAATGATCTTTAATTATTTGAATATCATATTTATTTCACTTTAAAGGAACTCGGCTTCAAAATGGTTCAGAGCCCTTATAGACCGACACTTAATCGAAAATGATGCATCACCATCTTTGCATGTGAATCTAATAAATTCGAGTTCAAAGGGCAAAAATAAAAGAGTTAAAAAAGATGCGACTATAATACTAAAGGCATTGGCAACAAGAATCTTTCAATGGACCAACTCAACCCATCTCTACTTTAAAACACAAAGACATTAACATTTCAAGATATAATTGTCGAAGTTATTCGATGATTATTTAGTAAGATTATATATTTAATTATAATTATACGTCAATAGCTATCATAAAGTCAATATCTATCAAGTCATCAATTAAATTTGTGTTTTAGGTTTTCATCATAGTACGAGGTTAATTGTGTAGGTACCAGTAGTTAAGGTTAAGTTTGATGATGTATCAAACTTAAACTAACCCACCAGATATAAATTCAAGGTTATGTTACCTAGATCAAAAAACTAATCATATTAAGTTCTCTGAGTATCTCATCTGTTGAAAGAACACAAAAACTAAGTTAAGATATCTTTTTGAAAAGTTGTTTTTCCTTAAAAGAATCAAAGTTATCAGTTCTGAATTTGACAACCGTTTACGGAAACTAAGATAAATGTGTTTTTATATATTTCATATATGTTTTGCAACTATTTTGTTTTGGTGATTTAAACGTGATGAATACGTTTTTGTTTATTGAATTTGGTTTACATAATTAAATCCATCACTGATTAGTAGTATTTTAAATGCTTCAAATCAAACTAAATATTTCCAAACAATTTTCATCTAACTCTAGATTGTTTTATTATTCATCAATACGATTTACTTAAACCCAAAACGAACCTTGAAAATCGAAAATCTCGATAGAGTCAAGAATCATCGAAAATCTCAATCTCTATTTTTCATTTCAATACAAAAGGCACTCGATCTTTGGATGTTAC